>CM035430.1:60870687-60963187 GCA_020310875.1 Ceratopteris richardii | reverse complement strand
ATGTCATCATCTTTGTAGTTATTGCTAGTGGTGAAGATTTTGAAATTCTACTATATTTATTCTCTTCTTTTCTATTGCTCCTACGCTTTCTTGCACAACTACTTTCTTACATGGTATCAGAGGTCTTAGGTACTTACTAGTAGAGAGGATTACTTTCTAAACCCGCAAGTATAATTCTTTTATTACCATAGTGCATGAGTGATGGATTCATCTTTTCTTGTTGGAGCATTTGCTAATGTTATTGTTGCATCACTTCACATTTGTTTCACCCATGTTAAATAAAGGGAAGCTTGAAAATTTTTCGTATTCATCAAGGAGGAGAATTTTTGTGGGGAGAATCTTGTGAGGTAGTATGGTTAAGAATATTTATTGTAGATCTATACTTTCCATCACAAATTGTGACTATACTGAAATATGATAATCAAAATTATATGGCCATTGCGAAGAACCCAATATTTCATGATCGCACCAAGCATACAAAATTACAATACCACTATGTTCATGAGATAATAGAAGATGACATTGTGAAGCTAGAATATTGTGTAATAGAGGTAAATTGCACTAACATGTTCATTAAAGCACTTGAAAAAGGGCAGTTCATAGGCATCTTCAACAAATGGGGATAGGACCCAAGCCGATTTGATTTATCATTCTATAAACATTAAGGGGGAGGGGGTGTTAGTATATGACCAATGTCTGCCCCTCATGATTGTATGCTAGATTGCACATTTTTCTCTTCTCTAATATTGCTCTTACATTTTTTGGAATAACTAATTTTTTACATTGTGATGTTCCTTTATAGGAGGTTTCATGCAATGGCATGCATCAAATAGATCTAAAGATAATATATAACTTGTCCCTAGAAACTCTAAGGCATGCAAACATACATAGAAACAATGGATTCAATATAAAATCGATTCTTAAAATTTACAATTGGGATTATTCATGGATGGAGTGAACCCTTATGCATTTAAAAGTTCTTCATGGATTATATGATTTGTGTACTTAGTAAATTAAAACATTCCACCATGGAACATGATTAGGAGATGACATTTGATGTTTTCATTAAAGTGAAAAATGTTGGGAAAGATGGATGGACACTCCAAGTGATGAGTAGGTACTGCCAAATCCTGCTTAGTACCAGCCCTTTGTAACTTCTGATTTGATATGTGACCCCTTTTAGCTTTCCAATGAAACCATAAAAGTGCCTATGTACTTTGGAAATGATGTATGAAAAGATTGAGTCAAAACAGACTACCTCCAAATAGAAGACTCAATGAAAACCTTCTATTTTTTATCATACACTTGCTGCTTGTAATGCTCAGAGCTACCAGTACAACAAGAATTGGAAAACATCCTTTTAGAGGTATCTAATTAGCTTAGTAAGATAATGATTCCAAGTTAAATCACTTGAAATAATCCACTATACACAAAGAAATCAATTTAGAAAATAGATCATTACCCCTGATTTTTTAGGACCTCTATAGAGTTTGACCAGTGAGTGCTTTGATGCAGTTTTCTCCCAATTGGCTGAATGGATTGCTTCAAACATTTGTTACCACGTAGATAACTTGGAGCTGATTCCAACAAGCTATAGATCATTGAATTTGGTTGAGAAATGACTGAGATATGAGCAGCACAAGTTGACAGTTAAGAATGACTATAACAGAGATATCATAGATGAGCAATGTAGGTATAATGTATTAATGAACAATGTTGTACAAGATCATAGGCTTGGTAATCATAGCCTTATGATGGAGAATAGTGTAGGCTACAGTGTAGGCCTTACACATACAAAATGGCAATGGAGAGCTCGGGATCAGTGACTTCTATCCATGATTTTTTTAGGCCATCTTTTATAAGTCTTGCATTCAAATTTGAATTTGAATTTGAATTCAAATTTTGGCTCTCTCTAAAAGTAATCCTTCAATCTAGGAAATATTCCCTCAATGAAGTAGATGCTTTTCTAACTAACAAGTCCACGAGTTTATGGTATGTGATTACAAAGATTCTCTCAAGTCAAAAAAAGGAATGACTTTGACAAAGGTAAAAGGATTAGTTTTCACTAGCAATGGTTTCCATGAAAATTCATATCTTTATGAACCTCAAGCCAAATGTGTGGGCTTGTGACTTGCACCAATAGCAATGGTTTCCATGAAAATTCATATCTTTATGAACCTCAAGCCAAATGTGTGGGCTTGTGACTTGCACAAATAGCTCCCCCTCAAGCCAAACATTTTGGCTTGGTCTTCATCTTCAACCTTCATGAATATCCTGCAATCCAATCATGGATTTGAACCTGCAAAGTTTTGTACCATCTAATGCTTTAGTCAACAAATCTACACATTGCATATTAGTTGATACATATGCCAACTGAATATCCTTCCTCAATAGCTTCTCTCTCACATAATGATAGTGGACCTCTATGTGCTTGGTCCTAGCATGATAAATAGGATTAGTTGCAAGGTAGTGAACTTGTATTATCTCCAAAAATCCTTGGAGATGTAGTATGCAATCCTAATTCTGTATACAATAATCTAATCCATATGGCCTCTTGAGTAGCATTGGCCAATCCTCTATATTGTGCCTCTATAGAAGATAAAGCAACAGTAGGTTGCTTCTTTGAAGACCATGATATTGGCTTATCACCTGCAAATGAAAGGTATCATGAGGTACTCCTATCATCTTTGCATCCTACCCAATCTGCATCTGAATAAATCTTAATGTCCAAGTTTGATGTATAAGGGAAATACAAACTATGATGTTGAGTACGCTGAAGATACTTCAAGATTCTTTTGGCAGCCTCCAAGTGAGGTGCCCTAGGCTTGTGCATAAACTGACTTTGCACACTTACTCCATAGGCAATGTCAATCCTTGTCAAGGTAACATAGTTCAAGCTTCCCACTATGCTTTGATAACCTGCAATGTTTTCAAGTACATCACCTTCATGAGCACTTAGCTTTAGGTTTACCTCCATTGGAGTACTTGCAACTTTGGCATCCTGCAAATGAAACTTCTTCAACATATCTTGTATATACTTCCTCTGAGTAATGTAAATTCCAGAGTTAGTATATACTAACTCAAGTCCAAGAAAGTATTTTAGTGATCCAAGTTCACTAATTTTGAACTCCTTCGTCATCTGATTCTTGATTTGTTTGATGTCATTAGCATCATTACCTATAAGTATGATATCACCAACATATACACATAAGTATGTTACCTTTGAATTACTTCTCTTGATGAATAGAGAAGTGTCTGCTTTACTCATGATAAAACCTTGATCCTCAAGGTATGTAGTCAACCTATGGTTCCATGCCCTAGGTGCCTGCTTCAATCCATAAAGAGCTTTTTTCAATTTGCATATATATGTTACCTTGTTTGGGTCCTCATATCCAGGAGGTTGTGACATGCACACCTCCTCTGAAATCCAGCCATTTAGAAATGCATTTTTTGCATCCAACTGATACATGTTCCAATTCTTTGATGCGGCTACACTTACCAATACCCTGATGGTTGGCATTTTGGCCACAGCTGAGAAGGTTTCTTCATAATCAATACCTTGGGTTTGTGCGAAACCCTTAGCCACAAGTCTAGCTTTGTACTTGCTTATTGACCCATCAAAATTCCATTTGATCTTATAGATCCATCTAGAACCAATTACCTTCATAGACTCCTTCTTTGGTACTCATTCCCAAGTGTCACTTTCTTTGAGTGCTTCAATCTCCTCATCCATAGCTTCTTTCCATTCTGCCTTGGTCTTTGCCTCTTCATATGATGTTGGTTCTTCAATTGACCCTTTGCAAAATAAATAGAGTGCTTAGTAACTAGGGAAGTGTCATACCCATATCTAATTGGTTTCTTGCTCTCCCTTTGTGATCTTCTGATTGCTTGGTTGGATGCGTCAGGTATATCCTCCAATTTTTTCATCTTGAGTTTGTCTTTAGACTTCCATGCTTTGAACTCTTCAAGGTTGATGATGTCTTCATCATCTAAATTGGTGTCTTCATTCTGAGTAGGTTCCTCCTTAGTGAGGCTTGGAAACTCCTCTTCCAAGTCATAAGGTAGTTTTATCTTCCTGCATTCACTATCAAACCAAGAGTCATTTTCATCAAAGACAACATCTCTACTGACCATGAATCCCTTGTTGAAAGGATTGTAGAACCTGTAACCTTTCTGATTTAGATCATATCCAATGAAGATGCACTT
This sequence comes from Ceratopteris richardii, assembly GCA_020310875.1. Classification (NCBI taxonomy): domain Eukaryota; kingdom Viridiplantae; phylum Streptophyta; class Polypodiopsida; order Polypodiales; family Pteridaceae; genus Ceratopteris; species Ceratopteris richardii. The sequence continues at coordinate 60,958,981 of CM035430.1, read as the reverse complement.
CTCTGCCTTAGGGTCTAGCTTACCTCTTATCTCAGAAGGGATATGCACATATGCTACACATCCAAATATCCTGCAATGATCAAGTGAAGGTCTTCTACCATGCCATGCTTCATATGGGGTCATCCCATCAAGTGATTTGGATGGCAACCTGTTTACAAGATAAGTGGCAATAGATACACTCTCTGCCCATAAGTAGTTAGTTAATTTTTTCTCATTTAACATTGACCTAGCTATTTCAACAATCAATCTATTTCTTCTTTCTGCTACCCCATTCTGCTCAGGCATATACCTTGTGGTAATTTCTCTCTTGATTCCTTTGTCCTGCAAGAACGCATCAAAATCATTTGAGAAGTACTCACCTCCTCCATCTAACCTTAGCCGTTTTAGATTTCTCCTTGTTTGATTCTCAACAAGTGCAAGATACTTTTTAAAGTAATTGAATACTTCATCTTTGTGCTTCATAAAGTGCAATACAGTCCACCTACTATAATCATCAATGAAAGATACATAATACCTTGATCCAAAGATTGAGGGATCCTTGCTTGGTCCCCATACATCTGTATGAACAAGTTCTAGGTAGTCCTCATGCATGTAGCCTTTCCTTGAGAAGGGTAACCTATGAGACTTTCCAAACTGACAAGCACCACATTTATAAATCATGTGTTGCTTGGATACAATAGGTATCCCAAGCACACATTGATCTCTGCATATTTGTTTCAAGGTTCTTTCACCTACATGCCCTAATCTTTTATGCCAAATTTCAAGCTTTGATAATGTTTGATCTTTATAACTATAAAGTGCAATGTTCCTTGTATCCTCAAGTTCAAAAGTAAATAGTCTACTTGTTTTTTCTCCTTTGGAAATTCTCTTGAACCCATGCTTGGGATCCTCCAAAAATCTTCCATATTGGTTGAATCTAACCTCCAAACCTTTTTCCACAATTTGTCCAACACTCATCAAATTCTTGGTAATAGTTGGTACATATAGAACCTTACTCAACAGATTTTTGTTCCCATCAGAGGTCTTAACATTTCCAACTTTAATTACTGAGTGCTTGGTGTCATCACCTGTTTGTACCTGATGCTTACCGTTTGGTTTCTCGAGGTCAGAGAGAAGAGCTACATTGCCTGCCACATGATTTGAGCATCCTGAGTCAATGTAGAAGAGATGGTCATCATTTATACGTGGTTTTGAAGTCATGTTCATAATCAGAAGAGAATCTTCTTGCTCCTCTGTGTAGTTGTTGTAATCCTTTTTGGATTTGTATCCTCCTTGGTAGTTGCTATTGTAGTTGTTGTTGTAGTTGTTGTTGTATCCTTGGTGGTGATTAAATCTACCTCTTTATTGTGTGTATCCACCTCTTTGATAACCTCTACCTCTCTGGTTCTTGAAGTTCCTAAAACACTCATTTGTAGTATGATTTGATAAACCACAAATATTGCATGGTGAGGAGTTATAAGGTCTCCCCCTACCTTGCTTACCTCCTCAGCCCCTTCCTCTTGATGATCTACCTCTCCCTGCATAGTTGGCTTGGGAGGTAGTTCCTTCATCTTCTACCATCTTGTTCTTGCCTTTCTCTTTAGACTTATTCTTATCAATGTATAGAGCAGAAGAGCTATTACCTCTTGATGAATCTCCATTCTTGTTGAGCTTGGCTTCATGGGTAAATAGTCGCCCCATGAGTGTAGTAAGGTCTGGAATCTGCATGTCCATGTATAGATCCATGACAGTTGTGAAGCTCTCCCATTTGTCATCAGCTTTAATACCATTGATTACTTGCCTTACAATCTACTCCTCTTCAATTTCTTCTCCTATGCTTGCCTACTGATCTGCTACATCTTTAACTTTGGTCACATACTCGGAGATATCTTGCTTAGGTTGCTTTCTTTGAGTTGTGAATTCAATCCACAATTGATTCTTGTTGGCCCTTGTGTTGGAAGAGAAATAAGAAGACAATGTTTCCCAAGTCTCTTGGGATGTCTTACAATTCCTAATATGTGGAAGAAGAAAATTAGAGATTGGGTTGAGTAAGTAAGACCTTGCTAATGCATCCATGGTGCACCATGTGTTGAGTCTTTCATTTTCTTCCCTTGTAGGTTGTCCTTTGCTTCTGAATATGGGCATCGCCTCATCTCTTGAGATGTATCCATAGAGGCTCCTTCCTTGTAAGTATGTCTTTATCCTTAGAGACCATGCTTGATAGTTTTTCCTGTCCAATTTATCAATGAAAGAAGGAAAACCATCTCCCATTTTACCTTAACTTTTCTCGGATACCACTATTCGGAAATATGGATCTTAGCTTTCCAATGACTCCATAAAAGTGCCCATGTACTTTGGAAATGATGTATGAAAAGATTGATTCAAAAACAGACTACTTCCAAATAGAAGACTCAATGAAAACCTTCTATTTTTTATCATACACCTTCTGCTTGTAATGCTCAGAGCTACCAGTACAGTAGGAATTGGAAAAAAATCTTTTAGAGGTATCTAATTAGCTTAGTAAGCTAATAATTCCAAGTGAAATCATTTGAAATGATCCATTATACACAGAGAAATCAATTTAGCAAATAGATCATTACCCCTGATTATAGTCAAAAGTTAAGCTTTATAGCTTCTAGCTTGAGGTTGTTATGTGCACAACATATGTACTTAAAATGTATCTAAACCAATTATTGCAATCGATCACTCTATATGAGGCTTGACATGGTTGCAAGACGTCGCTTTCTCATCTCGGTGTCTTTCATTGTCTGGCATATGCATTACTTCCTGAACAACAACTTAGAAGATTGGATGATAAAGCGTATAAATGTATTTTTGTTGGGTTATAGTTTAGAAAGCAAAGGGTATGGTCTATTTCATCCACATACTAAATGCATTCTGGTTGGCCCTAATGTTGTTTTTGTGGAAGATGTAGTTCAATCCTTACTTTCATGTACCGAAGAGTCATCACTTAGCTTGAAGAATGTGTATGGCACTTTGTTGCCTCTTTTTATAGGTGGACTAAGTGCTAGTCCAAATGAGGTGATTTTTCAACTTTTACAAATTTCAATTGATGATGTAGATCATTCAAGTTCTAATGTATATTTACATAATGGACTTCTTGAGGAGAGGATTGTCATAGACGAGGAAAAATCTATGCCTAAATGGCTAGCGTAGACTTTGAGAGATAGCAAATTAGATGCACCTTTATCATATCATACTCATTCAAGCTCTCATAGTGCTTCCTTGGCGTGACATTGTTATGTAATGGCTGCCTTTAGTCTTTATGATGAGAATGTGCTTGTTGGTTTTGATGAAGCACAAAGTTCAAAAATTTGGATGGTTTCTATGTAGTCAGAATTTTATTCTATTATGAAGAATGGTACTTAATGTTTATGTCATTTTACCCTAGATAAAAAGGCCATTTGCATTAAATGGGTATACAAGCTAAAATGTAAGCTTGATGGAACAACTTGTAGGTATTAGGCTAGGCTTCCTTTGCTCCACGTGCCAAATGACCATAGTTCATAGCATTTGTGGAGTTGCAACTCATAATGGTTGGAATGCACATTAGTAGGACATTAAGACTAAATTTCTAAATGATGATTTACATGAAGTGTATGTATTCTAGCCGCATGATTTTGTGCAAAAAGGGCATTGAAAAAATACTATGTAGGTTGAAAAGGGCATCATATGTTTTGAAAGCAAGCATCATGTGCTTGGTATGAGAAGGTACATGCCTACTTGCTAGCACATAGTTTTGAGAATATTCCAAATGAGAGCACTTATATGTTAAGCATGTAGATTATGTATGCTTGATCATGTTGTATATGTTTATCCCTAAACCTAATGAGAAGCATATTTCTGAATATAAGGATGATTTGCATGCCTTTTTTGAGATGTCAGATTTGAGACATTTGCATAATTACTTCACCATCCAGTTTATGCAAGTTGATGGGGAAATAACTTTGTTTCATAGAAAATATTGACGCATTATTGCAATGTTTTGGTCTGATGATTGCAAATCTATTGCCAATCCCATGGAAACAGATTACGGTTTCATTTTTATGATGTTGGATTTTTTTCATTTGATGTTGTTCTCTATAAATAGTTTGTTGGATGCTTGATCTACTTGTGCATAACTCGATGTGATATTCAATTTTTTATATGTTAGATGAGTAGGTTTATTCATTGGCCAAGTGTCAAGCATTGGCAAACAATTAAGTGCATCTTTCACTCCTTGGATTGTTTTACCCCCAAGGTGGGATCATTACTGCCACGTTTATATGTTTTTCTTTTACTCAGACTAGGTTGGTTGCTAAGACATATGTGTGTCTTCTATTAGTTTTTGCTTCATGCATGATAGCTCATGCATATCTTAGTTGAGCAAGAAGCAACCTAATATGGTCACTTCTAGTTGTGAGACTGAGTATAGGGTAGCTTTCAGAGAGATTGTTGAGTGTGTGTGGCTCAAATGCCTTTTGGCTGATTTGGGTGTTGGTCAATCTTTTGCCACCAACATCTTCACTGACACTCGGAGCATATTGGCAGTTTGCAAGGAACCTTGCATTGTGTGCTCAACAAAAGCACATTGAGGTGCACTATCATTATTTTAGGGAGAGATTTGTTGCTAAAAAGATCAATCTAGCTTATGTGACTACACAGGATAATGTGGTCGACATTTTCACAAAGCCTCTTCTTAGGGAGACATTTGAAGCTTTTCACAAAACTTTAGGTTTACTTCCTTTTGTGGATTGATTTCTTTCCACATAGCTTGGCACTTCCTTATACATGAGTGCTAGTTCCTTGTTCACCACATCACTCTCAAGGGGGATTTGTTGATATATTTTGGTAGTGATGTGTGTAAACAGATTTAGGACCATCAAGGCCCTTTTTTCCCTCTTTAGGAGGTTCTTCCCCCCGCTTATATATATGTCTATAATCATAACAGGTCACTTATCTTTACATTCACTTAGCAATACATTCAATGTTGTGTTGTTCTCTAAATTCTTCTTCATACTTGTGTTCTTTGTATGCTTCCACAGACCATGAACTCTAACAACAATCACAAGAGTTTTCAAATCATAATCATACATACATATACACATACTGTTAGGCCGCCGGAATTGGATTGTATTTTTCATATATCGCATGCACCGAAAAGGCGTAGTGAATAGATGTAACTTTTACCCATTAATGAAAAGGCATTACGGTGATTCTTCGGCAAAGAGAGACGGATTCTCCAGACTGTCTGTCTGGGCAACCGTGCTGAGAAGATCGTGTGCAGATTTACAGAATTCCTGAGTACTGTATTATGCTCGTTGAATTGCAGTATTAAGTATTAACACAGTAATGTTACATTCACATTAATAAGTCTGTGCGACTGTGTGATTGTTAACTCGCGCAATAATTTTACTGTGTAAAGATAATCGTAACCAAAAAATAGTAACTGTGTAGCGGAAGTTGTTGCCTTGGAAGTGTAGTTACTGTTTAGTTGAATAGTTAAATTGGCAAAATTAAATAAAGGGCCTCTGCACTGTCAGACCCCTAACCATCCCCAAGAACCCGAAACGAGTGTTAAAACAAGAACATTGTACATACAAGGCATAGTTGATGAGCCTTAGTTCTCTTTTTCTTTGCGGGTTCGAGTCCACCGTGCGTGCCAGTGTTAGGCCACCAGAATGGGATTGTATTTTTCATATATCGCACGCACCGAAAAGGCGTAGCGAATAGATGTAACTTTTACCCATTAATGAAAAGGCATTACGGTGATTCTTTGGCAAAGAGAGACGGGTTCGCTAGACTGTCTGTCTGGGCGGCCGTGCTGAGAAGATCGTGTGCAGATTTATAGAATTCTTGAGTACTATATTATGCTCGTTGAATTGCAGTATTAAGTATTAACACAGTAATGTTACATTCACATTAATAAGTCTGTGCGACTGTGTGATTGTTAACTCGCCCGATAAGTTTATTGTGTAAAGATAATCGTAACCGAAAAATAGTAACTGTGTAGCGGAAGTTGTTGCCTTGAAAGTATAGTTACTGTTTAGTTGAATAGTTAAATTGAGAAAATTAAATAAAGGGCCTCTGCACTGTCAGACCCCTAACCATTCCCAAGAACCCGAAACGAGATTAAAAGCAACCTGGCAGAAGTGCTTTTAACAATACAAAAACTCTTTTGAAGTAAGAATCAATGTTGAGTTTGAGACACACATGCACATACACATAATATTGTGAATTAAGAATCAGAGTTGAGTTAGACAATCACAATAGTTTTTAAATCACACATTGTTTAGACAATGACAATAGTTGTCCACTCCAATCATCATAGCATAAAAGATTAACAACTTAAACACCTTTAATTTATCAATCCCGGAAGTATACTAAGACCACAGCCCCTTTCTGGTCAATGATGTCCAAGATTTATCAACAAAATCAACTTCAACAAAGAATTTCATGAAAATTTTATGTGAAATATTAGGGTTTTGTATATCTTGTGTTAAAAATAAGCTTTTAAGATCATTCTTATGCCTAAATCATGCCATTTTTCATCTAGATTAAGAATATGAAGTCAAAAATTAATTTTTGGTACCTGTATTGCCTAGATGAGATAATTGCAATTCTGACCGAATGCACACAGTCAACTTCTTTAGCAAATACATTGATAATGAAGATAGAACATGAAAGAATAAACCTTTTGTTGGCTTATTGGGGTTGCCCACGATCTCTCTTGTGCATAGGCACCCCTTTAGTACTCAAGAAATACCCTCTTTTTGTATAATGGATATGTGCCCATGTGAACACTCTCCTATGAACTTTTTAATATTTCCTTATGCAATTGTGTGGGAGACTCCTAAATAATTCACCTTTTTTGCACATGTAAGGGATTTCCCATGTAGAAATCCCACGCATCTACATTCTTGGGATTTCTTAGTTAGAGAGAATATTTGCAAGATATCAAAAAGATATGTTAGTTATGCATGTGCTCCCTTTTTGACCAAGCAAAAAGGAGCACATGGGAAATAGAGCCAAGCCTATATATAGAAGCTCATTTTTGTAAAGAAGGGAACTCTTCGTTTCACGTGATGTCATGTACATATTCTTTATGAATGGAAGAATACTCTCTTAAATTTACTCTTAGATTATGTACACTCATGTATTGTGTCTTTGAGAGTGTGAGAAAGTGAGGTGTGTGTGTGTGTGCATCCATGTCTCCCCTTTGATGTGTGACAAGAGTAGTTGCATTACTTGTATTTTTCACATGGGACAAGGATCCTTGACAACTCTTCTCTCCATTTTGACACGGGCATGTGGCATAGCTTGGGGCTGATGGCCAATGGCATGCGCATGTTGGAGGTTGGGTTGGATGAGAGGAGAGTCTTTCTTGAGCCTTCCTTCTTGCTTCCATGCAAGGTGGTGAGGGTCTAGGCTTCCCAATGGAGTACTACAACTACAACATTTTGGCACCGTTGCCAAAGAGATCGGCCTTTCATCACTTGGAGAGCTCAAAAACGTGTGGTAAAGTATTGTGTTGCACTTTTTTCTGCTCATTTCTATAGGATGGAGTTCTTGCATGGCATTTACCCCCTTCCTTTAAACCATTAGCTCCCCATTTTCTTGTTTTAGTAGTGTAGTTCTAGTTCAATTTTTGCTATGGCCCAAGAACACCCCTTAACCTCTTCTCTCTCTCTCACACACACATACACACTCCCTACATCCACCTCTGGCATCACTTTTCACCAGTGCCATTTCTTGTTTTCTGTGATTCCCTTGGGTAGAGGGATGGGTAGTACTCTCTTCATCCTTTCCCTCTCTTCACTTCTCAAAGAAAATATACATGAAAATAAAATATTTTTGTAATCTAAGTGTCTTTACAAAATTTGAGAATCTGATGAGAGGCCTTGGATACCTTTCATGTCTTGCAATCGAAAATGGGGGGGAAGGAACCCAAAATGTTTTCTTCCTCCCTTTTTTTTGTATGTATGCAAATTTGCATGGGCATTAGGACCTGTACGGGGATTTGTTTAGAATGCTTTAGGTGGAGTAACTTCGCTCTCCCCTCTCACCTCATCAACTTACGATGGACATATCACATTGGTAGAAGCTTCTGGACTTAACCCTCTTCAATTCACATGGGGATTTTGATGGTAGTGGGGGGATTGCAACAATCCTTTATTCCCCTTCTCCCTCCTCTGTCCTCCCTCTACTTGCCTCTCCATTGAAGGTAGTGGCCATGGCGAGGTGAGTTCCCTGCCTACTTTTGGGGGAGGGGTGTTGGGGGAAGGCATGCCTTGTCCTCTCTTCTCTTACCTCCATGTGCTGCAAATCTCTCTTCCCCTTTACACATGAGAGCTCTGCTTCATGTATGATTGTCTGTGAGGTTCCCGCGCATGGCGGATGCTCCCCCATCGAGAACTTGACTTCTTGTGGTGGCATAGAGCTCCTACATTCAGGAAGGAATCACACTCCCCCTACTTGCCCTCTCCTAATCGAATGGTAGATCCAAGAACCCTTACTCCTACCGCATGGTGCCGAACTCCCTTCTAGTTCATCGTCGCATGTTCTACTTGACTCTGCATTAAGCTATGGGCAATCATTTAATGTCCATTTTCAAAGCTCCCTTGTTGAATGGTTATTTTGTCTAGATTGTCTAGCTCTAGGCTGCTTGACTTTGGTGGTTCTTGTTGTTGCCATGCTTGGGATTTGGATGGCTATGCTTCCCCAACCTTTTTGCATTTGATTATACCGTTTCACCCTCTTCTCCAAACATCAACTTTTGGGTGTGAGAAAATCAATTGCTTCTCTCCTTTTTGGCGATGCAGATTTGCTCCCCGGCCCGCTCTTTCTTGGATGTATGTTCCATTGGGAGCTATCTACCTTGTTGGAGTGTTTCTTCTTTTTGTGCTTCTTTACGAGCTTCCCCACTATCTGTCTGCTTGATACAATCGAGGTCAAACCTTGAGATTCACAACATGGCCCTCTCTATTGCAAATGCTATCAGTGTGGGTATGTGCTATGGCAGGCTGTAATGTCTTCCTTCTTCCATTGTTTCATTCTTTTGTTGTTGAGTTGATTTCTGCGTGAAAAGTTGTTGTTTCACAAAAGGTTTTGTACCTATCTTCGTTCACCATAGAGACAATGTATTTCCAATCCATCTCTAGTGTGGAAATTCAGTAGGTTTTCATTGTTTAGCTAAAGTACAGATGTGTGAACCATCACTGTTACACATGCAAGATAGAAACCATCAGTTCTGTGTCTGTTGTGCTCATGCTTTCTATATTGGTTTGATTCACTTCTGTGTCTAGGAGCTTTGCAGGCCCAAATCAATTATGGGAAGACATCAAGCTCGCACAACATGCGGTTAGGATTTGTATAACCATTGTATATAGAGTTGGTGTCCACATTCCTTTATCACACATCACCATCCTAAAACCATCATATCTATGGGGGAGAGCAGAATCTTCTGTAATTTTTTTTTATCTTCCTACAAATCCTGAAGTCTCTTTGACATGAGGGACCAATATCTGTATGTTGCCTAGTAGTTGGAACATGCATGCTCATTATTTGAGAAAGTTTTTTTTTTGTGGCAATGAATATGACATAGTTGCATGTAATTCTGGTCTTTCATTTCTTTGCCATGGAATCTTTGTAAAATCAAAGCTGTGAAGTCAGCTCATCCCATCAGAACTATGCTTTTGGAGCTAAACATGCGTAATCAAGTCTTATCCCCCCAACAATCTTCTTCTAACTACTCAAGATTTTTGGATGAAAACATGTTGTTAAGCATCTAATTCGTGGTCTTTTTTTCCTATTACATGTCACTACGTGGGAGCATTAATGTATGATTTTCAACTCAAGGAAATGTATTGCCTCTATGATATGCTACTTGAATCTGTTTATATGTGTTTTAGCCATTGTGTGCCATACTAGATATGGTTTGTGCCCTATTCTTCTTCATAGGTGTGCCAATAAAAGCCTTTTTGCTACCCTAGAATATGTCTACATTCAAAGGTTGGTGATGGCCATTGAGTTCTTGTGACCATTCACTTGGGAGCATGTCCAAAACTCCAACAATCAAGCACCAAAGGAACAACCTTTTCCTGCGACCATATCATAGTTAATGAAGTCAAAGATGATAATTTGTTGGTGATTACCTCCCCGTTTGATCATGTTGTCCTTGATGGTGCAGCTCCTATGGTCGAGATTTGCACATGTGCAACATGGAAGTATGGTACACGTGGTGTTGAAGATAGATTAGGTGATGATCTAATGGATCCCTAAGATGCATGCGCCTACCAGGCATGCATCTCAGTCTGATGCTTGTGAAATTAAACTTTGGGTATCGTTGTTTTGTGGAGCCCCCTATTTTTTTGTTTTCATGTGAATTTTTGGCTGAAAGAATATGATGCTTAGTTGATATTCATGATGGTTTCACAAGGAAGAGCTTTTGGGGAATGTTGGGCCCTTCCTTGTAGTCCCCTTAAATGTGATGAGTCTCATCTATTGCTCATTGTCTACTCTCTCTCTCTCTTGTCCCTGAGCATTATAGGCATAAAGGAAGTCTTATGGTGGCTCTTAGTCTTACTATTAGTCTTCCAACCTATTTCAATCTAGCTACTACCATAACCTTTGGAAATTGATAAAACCTACTTCCTTGAATATTTTCTTGTCGTGGAAAATTAGATAGAGGCATCATTAAAGTATGTGACTATCCTAGGAAATTACTCACAGGTTTTGATGCAGTGATACTAGTTTCTAGAGACTTACCCATGTGGTACTAGTTGGGGAATCCCAACTTTATCAAGCTCATGTATGATCAAATTCTGGTGCAATTAAGGGCATAGGAATCTCGTGGTTCTGTTCATAAATTACCTCCAAGCTTTATTGCAGTCACATGCATGCTTCATAAGGAATTGCTCGTGATGTCTTGAATTTCATGAATGAATATAGATCTCTGCTATTTTATTTTCATATGAATTTTAGGATGGAAAGAGATGGCGCTTAGTTGCCCTTCATGATAGATTCACAAGAGATACAGACATGGCTTCAGGGAAGGCTCTTCTCCTCAACTTGGAGGCTTACTCTTGCTATACTACAATGACTCTTCTAGTTTGTATATAGCATGATTGAAGGACTAATCACACCTCATAACACATTGTCTCTGGTGATGGTTGGCTCTAAATATGGCTTCTCTATAGGCCACTATCATGACTAGTGAAAGATGCACGAATTGCTCTTTTAGAAATGTTAGGTATGTCAAGATTGATAGGTTGTGGTGCATTGAACTTGGTTTCAAGACCATGTGATGGACCCATGGGGGGATGGTGACCAAAACTACACCTAGAAGGAACTCTATTTTTGGATAACTATTTGCACTTCATGAATGCTTGGGGCTATTTATGCTCTATGTTGCTTCACAAACTTCCTACTCAATATTCTAGGCAAAGAATCCGAAGAATTTCTTGAAGTTATCTTGATCTAGTAAGACTTGCTCCGTACAATTTAGGTGTGAAAGTCACAAAGTTCTGGATGCTGCTTGTGAATCATAATCTGTGTGATTGAACCACTAACCAAAATTGGGTCCAAGACTCCACCTACACAAATATTGCTTTTGAATTTCCTATTCTATGATACATGCTAATGGATCTCTATTGAGTTTACCCTTCATTTCTATAGGCGGTTGTTTTTGGTAATACTCATGGATTGGGTGCACAAACAGCTCCTTCCCACCTCCATCTGATGAACCTTTTGTTTTTAATGTGGAGAACTAGTGACATATGGGATCATTTAGCTCATTGGGTCTTAGAATCTAAGGACATATAGGATCTTTAGACATAACTTGGAAATATGGGATCCAAGTTTGGGACATTTGGCATCCCTTGGTTTTTGTGGAGATATGGCATCCATGTGGTTTTTGTATCCATGGACATATGGGATCCATGGTGTATGGGACATATGGCATCCCTAAGATCTTGGGACATATGCAATCCCAAGACATATACTTGGAAATTTTAAATCCAAGTGTTTTTGGGGATCTAGGGACATATGGGATCCCTATACATATCAAGGCTTTACATCATGGGGTAGGTAGTGCTTGTTTTACCATTTTGCTTTAGTGTTGTAGTCTTTCTTGGGTCCATTGATGGGATCTTTTGAGAGTGTTGATAAGTTCCCATTTCTTCCTCCTTAGGTTTGTTGCATTTCTTTGATGTTTCTTGGTTGTTGAAGGAGTGTTGTCTTCCTCGTCCTTATGTCTTGAGAAGCTTGAAAGGAGACATCATTTGGTCATTTGATCTTTTCTATGGGTGCACTTTAAGAGCCTTTGTCTTATAAGCTTGAGAGAGCACAATGAGGATTTTCCGTCAAATGAAAGAAATAGTATACATGGCATCAAGAGTTTATGGATTTGGGAAGTTCGTACCTTAATGAATACTGCTCAAGGTGGTGTCTAGTCCCTTACATGCTAACATATCATTCTGAGTAAAGATATAGATAAGATGCTTTGTGTAAGCTTTGATGGAGAGTGTTAATCTCCAAAAGAAAAAGTTATCCTTGAAGTTAGAGCACCTCTATATCAAGAATAACTTAAAACTTCACCAATTTCAAGGATCAATGCTCAATTACTAAAATCTTGAACAAACTATGAAGAAGATGACTACACAGAAAGTCTGCTACACATAACTCACTCATTGACTTATCAAATGTGTAAAGTTTTTTATAAAACTTTGCACAAGGTGTTGCCTATAGTTTCCACACCTCCTCCAAGTTAAACCATTCCAAAAGACTCAGCATATCTTGAGAAATGATCTCAACAAGTCACCTATGTCTAAAACTGTAGTTCTTTATAGTCGACTTTGACACCTGCAACTTCTAAAGCTTGGTTCTCCCAAACTAGAACCCGTTGTCAGGAAGATTTGCATCTTCCAGTTGATAACCAAAGGAAATAAAAGCAACTTAATTGGTGAATTCTAAACCTCTTTTTCACTGTTGATCAGTTGTTCTGGATTGAATTAACTACTTTTGAAGTGTTTGCAGGTACAAGAAATGATGAAGAATATGTGTTCATATTAGGGTTACCCTAATTACTCATTTAATAAGTGTTTTAAATTGATACATATAAGACATATGAGTATATACCCCTAGGGTTTCATAAGTTTATATAAGTTAAGTCAGTAGGATTAATCCAAAGGATCTTAAATGATTCCATTGGGTTAATGTTAAGGGTTTAGATGATTTATCATGGGTTAGAGATAGGGTTTAGAAGGGTTTTAAAGGGTTTTCATGAGTTTCTGATGGGTTTAAGTAGGTTTTCTAGGGTTTTAGAATGTTTTAAAGGTTAAAACAATTAATATTTAATGAAATTAATCTATATCTAAACATTGGTTCAATAATAAAAATTAAAATATGGTTTAATTAATTATTTAATCATGTATGTGCAATAAAATCCTAAGGTTTGATTTAATTAAAACTTAAACTAAGGTTAATTTAAATGATTTATTTAATTAAGAAAATTAAGGTAATAGAATAAAAATATTAATTGAAGTGGATAATTAATGAGCGGTGTATGTGAGTGCTAGTTAAAGTGTGGTATGGGTTAAGTGTGTAACTAAAGTGGTTAAAGTGAATAGTTTCAAAGTGTGGTAGTTGTGAGTGCAAGTTAAAAGAGTGGTAGAAAAAAAATATGCATTTAAAGTGTAAAAAAGGTGTGTACAAAGAGTGGTGAGTGTGAGGGTAATTAAAAGAGAGGTTGTGTGAGAAAAGTTAATTAAAGTGTGGTGAATGTTAATGGGGAAAAGTGAGGATGAGGAAATAAAGTAAAATCAAAAGAATGGTTTACAAATGAGTTGTGTGTGTATATATATGAGTGTGTTGATCTAGTTTTTCCTAATGTTTTTATTTTCAGGTAGATTTTCTTCCTCTTTTCTGCTTCGTTTTCCTTCATCTCCATGTCTCTATGTCTGTGCATTTCATCTTAGAGAGAGAGAAAGAGACAATTAGGAGAGAGGGGAAGATAGGACTTCAATTGTGATGACTATGGTGACTGATGCGCTCAGAGGAGTGTAGAGAGTGAGTAGCCGGCAGCTTCTGTGAGAGAGGGGCGTTGGCTACATGGTAGAGAGGGGCTGTAGAGAGGAGTATAGAGAAAATTCATATGTTCCTTCCTAAAGTTCAGGTGGCAATCTGACAGAGTAGAGAGAACGCAGACACACGGAGCACTACGTTCACGTGAGAGAGAGAGACTCAGAGTTTTTCCCTAATTGTTCTCTTATTTATCTCTCCTCCCGGCTCCTCCAGTTTCCGCGAAGTTATGTGCAACAGCGCACGGAGATAGAGAGATAGAAAGTCGTTTGCAGAATAAGCAGAAAAGATGTCTGACAGCTCTGATAAGGGCAGAGCAAAAGAAAAAGGGAAAATAATAAATCCTTCTCCCTCCACAGCACTGCGCGCGCCAGTGCCGCAGAGAGAGAGAGAGAGAGAGAGAGAGAGAGAGAGAGAAGGAGAGAGAGAGAGAGAGAGGAAAGAGAAGGAGAGAGAGAGAGAGAGAGAGAAGGAGAGAGAGAGAGAGAGATAGAAAAAGAAAGATAAAGAAATGATTAGGTTAATCTTAATTAGCTATAATTCGTTCATTATTGTATTATTGCAATTAAGAAATCATTAAATCTAATTAAATATATAATGTATTGATAGTATTACTTAAATAGATTTAGAGATAATTTGATGTATTGTTAGATATAGTTTGGTTTAATTTATATAGATAATGTTAATTATACAAGTGATTACTTTAGCATGAATTGGTTGCATATACATGAGATACATTAGCATGGGTATGAATGGATGAAATAATGAGCAAGATTAATAGTTTATTATTTAAATGGTTAGAATGTAGGTTAGTATAAGTAGGATGTGTGTATTCGAAGCACATGCATGAATTAGCAAATGTTAGTATGTATGAGCATACATGTGAAGTATGTGCATATTCATGTGAGGATGTGTGTATGTCTGTATATTGTTTTAAGTTAGGATTGTGACTGTATTTACATATAGGAACTAAAGATTGGATGTGCTAGGATGCATTAAAGTATGTTTGCATATATAGTTGAGTGTGATCATGGAGGCACACAAATGAATTAGGATATGATTTTAATGCATGGGCATATGTGTATGCATGAGAGTGTATGTTAAAGGGTATGTTTGAGCAATGCGTTAGCATATGCTAGAATGAGAATGTGTGTTTAGATGTAAGTACATGGGTTCTTTTAAGCATAAGCATAAATGTGTTTATATTTGCATCATATCAACATGTTAGTATGTCTAAGCTAAATGTTAGCATGTGCAAGAATGTATGTTAGAATCCATGAGCATGAGTATGCTTTAATGTATGTGAAGTATGTCTTTTATGTTTTATTGATTTTTTGTAATATTACTAATACCCTAATGTTTTTATTTTCAGTGTCGAGAAGCATTGAAGATTAATGAGCAATTGAAGAGCAAATGAAGTGCAGTGAACCTAATGTTTTTATTTTCAGAAACATTGAAGATTACAATTAATTGAAGTGAAGACAATTGAAGTGAAGCGGCAACTTAAAGATCCATTTAAATCTTATTACCCATTTAGTCAACTATCCAATTGACTAGACATTTATCCAATTGTTTAGGCCTTCCAGTTGTATTAGATTTATTGATTAGAACCATTAGCATATCAATTAATTCATTCAAACAGTTTAGCATCATATTGTTTCATTAGTTTTTCCATTACTTTCCTTGATGTCTTCTAAGTTAGTTCATGAGTCTGAGCACAGTACTATTGAAAATATTGAAAATATTGAAAATGTTCCGCCAACTCTAGACAGACCAGAACCCTCTAGCTTACCCGAAAGCTTAGTAGAAGAACCCATTATGGAAGTTTCAATCTCATATCAGGAAGCTGTTGCTATGTACGAGGCTGCCCGTCCTTACGGTCCATAGCTATTTAAACTATGTACATTGTATAGAATGACCTTATTTTCAATCATAGAAATAGGTAATTTAAATTATTTTATCATTAGAACCCTTATTTTCATAAGCCTGAGTTTGCTACAGACACCCCGCGTGTGCCGAACGATTTAGGCGGATGACTTGATCCACCATCCGAGCATCTCTCACGACCCGACACCGTTTAAGCAAATGCTTTTAGCAATAGATGGCTTACCTTCCAACTTAAATTTTGACTCCTCATTTGTGCAAAACTTTACACTGTGCACTGAGAACTGATCAATTCTTTCATCATCGAGATTGCGCCTGTTTTAGAAGACACTCAACACTTTCTCACATATGAATGTTCCTACACATAATTCTCACAGCCTTTTTACAATTAGGCTCTCAAACTTTAACCATAGACGCATTAAATATGGAATTCCAAGCACAGAAGGAGAACACACAGAAATATCGGGCGCAACTTCTCTTCATTACTGAAAAGTTTTACATCTGGATGAGAGAGCTATCTTACTCACTTCACAAGTGTCTAATGACTTCTAATTCTCCTCAATTCTTGTTCTCTTCACACTCTCTCATATTTGCCCTGTCATTTTTACTTGTATATATAGGAAAATATGTACAAGCTTATAACCATACAAAAGTATAAGTGAGCTGACTCTAAATTAATGTACATATGTATACACATCTTCATCCTCTGATCATGTACTTTCTTCATGCTTCATAATTTGATCTTTTCTTCAATCCTTGACTTCAAAACTTCATCAAAACTTCAATTGTTGATTTCCTTGCACCAACAACTCCCCCTCAATCATCAATTGAGGTTTTCTCTATCTTCTTTATACCTGCCATGTCTTTGTATCTCCGTAGCTTTGGTCCATCCAAGCTTTTGGTTAGCATATCAGCTATCTGATCTTTTGTTGAAGTATGTATGACTTCAATCTCCTTATCCATCACTTTCTCTCTTAGAAAATGATACTGAATCTCAATGTTTTTAGTCATGGCATGAAAAACAGGATTAGCAACTAAATATAATGAACTCATGTTATCTCCATGAATAGTAGGTGTACCCTAAATGATGTCAAAACTCTTCGTAAGAGTCTTAAGCCATATCACTTCCTTTGCAGCTTCAACCATACCCTTGTACTCAGCCTCTATAGATGATAAAGCAATTGTGTGTTGCTTCTTTGAACATCAAGAAATTAACTTATCTCCCACATAACACAAGTATCCATAAGTTGATCTCATATCATCAGGATTACCTGCCCAATCTGTATCACTGTAAATCTTGATGTTTGTATCTGATGTAAAACCATAATACAAACCTTCTTTGAGTGTACCCTTAATGTATCTCAACACCCTTTGTCCTACAACCCAATGTTCTTTCCTAGGACAATGCATGAATTGAGACAACACTCCTACTGCATATGACAAGTCAGGCCTAGTTAATGTAGCATAGATCAGACTACCGAGACCAAACTTTGATATTGCTTCATGTCCTTGAATTCTTCCCCTTCCTATGTGCTCAATTTTTGATTCACTTCCATTGGAGTAGGTGCTACCCTGCAATCTTCCATTTTAAACTTGATCAACAAGTTTTTCAAATACCTTTCTTGAGTTACATACACTCCATGTTGAGTGTATGAGATCTCCATTCCCAAGAAATATGACAAGTCTCCCAAGTCACTAATCTTGAACTCTTTCTCCATTTGCTTCTTTAGTCTTTGAATGCCTTTCTCATTTGTACCTGTAAGAATTATATCATCAACATATATGCACATGTAAATGAACCCATCATCACTTGCTTTGACACGCAAGCTACTATTTGCTTTAGATACTTGAAAATCAAGTTCCTTCAAGAACTTCACAAGTCTATAATTCCATGCCCTTGGGGCCTACTTCAAACCATACAAAGCTCTCTTGAGCTTACATACATGATCTGGATACCTTTCATCTCTGAATCCTTGTGGTTGCTCCATGAAAACATCATCTGAAATATAACCATTTAGAAAAGCATTCTTCACATCTAATTGACATAATTTCCAATCTTTACATGCAGCAATGGCTATAAGTGTCCTGATGGTTGTCATCTTTGCCACAGGACTATAGGTCTCATCATAATCTATACCATATGTCTAAGCAAACCCTTTCACAACAAGTCTAGCTTTATACGTAGACACACTTCCATCTGCATACCTCTTTGTCTTGTAGACCCATTTACATCCAATGATCTTTTGACTATTTGGTTTAGGAACCGAATCCCATGTCTCATTTTCCATCAATGCATCATACTCTTCCTACATAGCTTTCTCCCAATTTTCCTTACCTTTTGCCTCTTCATATGTAGAAGGATCTTCATCTGCCTTTACCATATAAGCATAATCTTTAGTAGCCAAAAAAGAAGTGTCATAGCTATACCTTGTAAGTTGCCATTTGTGTCTTGATGACCTTCTGAGTTCTCCACTTCTTGATGTTTCTAGTTCATCACATTCTGGATCAAACCTTGGCACTTCTTCAACTTCAACCTATACTTCATTATTCTCTTCTTCATCAAATATATGAACCTTTGATTTACCTTTCTTTTGATTCACAACTTCTTCATCACTTGCATGAATATTGATTGTACCTTCATACCAAGTACCTTGCTCATCAAATGTAACATCCTTTGACACAAGGAATTGTTTTGTGGATGGACTCCACAACCTATATCCCATTTGCTTATCATCATATCCAATGAACACATATTTTTCAGCTTTAGGTTCCAATTTGTGCCTCAATTGAGATGGCACATATGCATATGCCAAACATCCAAATACTTTGCAATGATCTATAGTAGGTCTCTTACCCCACCATGCCTCATATGGTGTCATAGCCTGCAAATCTTTACATGGTAACCTATTGACCAAATATGTGGTTGTATTTAAAGCCTCATCCCACAAATAATTGGACATTTTTTCTCCTTCATCATGGATCTTGCAAACTCAACAAGAGTTCTATTCCTCCTTTCTGCTACACCATTTTGTTGAGGGGAGTACCTACAAGTAACCTCTCTTTTTATACCTGCATTCCACAAGTAGTCACTAAACTCATTTGAAAAATACTCTCCCCCTCCATCTAACATTAGTCTCTTCAACTTTTGACTTGTAATTCTTTCTGCATACAAATGATAATGCTTGAATGTATTGAATACTTCTTATTTATCTTTAATCACATAAATAGTGATCCACTTGGTAGCATCATCAACATAAATCACATAATGCCTTGAACCATTGATACTGAAATCCTTTGATGGTCCCCACATATCTTTGTGTACCAACTCAAGCTTCTCTGAATACAAAAAACCATGCTTGGAATAAGATTGCTTATGAGACTTACCTAATTGACATGCCTCACATCTGTATGTCATATGTTGACCTGCAACATTAGGCAATCCAAGCATTGAACCATTGTTAACCATATCTTTAATACCTCTTTCAATAAAATGTCCAAGCCTTTTGTGCCAAAGATCTAACTCAGAGATCTTATGTCCTCCATAAGTGAACAATGCATGACCAACATTACCTTGAATCTTCAATGTGAAAAGTCTTCCTTCTTTCTTTCTTGAAAAAATTTGTTTATACCCATTGCTAGGGTCTTCCACAAACACTCCTTCATTAGTGAACCTTACTTCATAATGTTTTTCAACAATTTGTCCTGCACTTATCAGATTCTTTGGAATTGTAGGAACATACAAAACCTTACTCAAGAGAGTAGTTCCATCCTTGGCTTTCACTGATCCAATTGAATTCACATTGTGCTTTGTATTGTCACCTGTTTGAACTACATGATTAGTTACCTTATTCTCCAAATCAGTCATCAAAGCTATGTTGCCACTCAGGTGATTGCTACACCCAGAGTGAATGTAGGAGACTCTTTGGTCTTCACTTTGCCTTTCACAAGTTGCATTCATTATCAATGTTGAATCCTCCTTCTGATCTAAAGCATAATTGTAGTAGGTATTGTTGTATTGTTGACTTTGGAATCCTCTACCTGCATTTCTTCCAAAATAACCTCTACTATCTCTACCTCTGAAAATTACCTCTTTGATTTCTGCCACCTGTTCCTCTTGAATTAAAGTTCTGATTATATCCACCATTATTCTGAGTATTCTGCCAACAATCATGAGCTAAGTGATTTGTCTTACCACAAATCTAGCAAGCTTTAACTCCATCTTTATTACTTCTGCCTCTTCCTCTACCTTTGCCACCTCCTCTTCCTCTTAGGAAGTTAGCTTGGCTAGTTGTACCTTCATCTTCATTTGCTTGTTGCTTCCCTTTGCTATTCTTCTTCTTATCCTTTGAATACATTGCTTGACCTGCACTTTTATCACCTTCACCTTTGACATCCTGCTCAAAGGCTAGCATGTGTCCTAGCAACTGATTTAAATCAAGAGTAAAATGATCTAGTGATAATTTAGTAGACAAAATGAATGGCTTCCATTTTTCATCACCTCTCAAACCTGTGAGGATTTGCCTTACCAATTTATCCTCCTCAATATCTTCATCAACTGCTATAGAAGGAGAACACATAGAAATATCGGGTGCAACTTCTCTTCATTACCTAAAAGTTTTACATCTGGATGAGAGAGCTATCTTACTCACTTCACAAGTGTCTAATGACTTCTAATTCTCCTCAATTCTTTTTCTCTTCACACTCTCTCATATTTGCCCCGTCATTTTTACTTGTATATATAGGCAAATATGTACAAACTTATAACCATACAAAAGTATAAGTGAGCTAACTCTAAATTAATCTACATATGTATACACATCTTCATCCTCTGATCATGTACTTTCTTCATGCTTCATAACTTGATCTTTTCTTCAATCCTTGACTTCAAAACTTCATCAAAACTTCAATTGTTGATTGCCTTGCACCAACAAGCTTTAAAGTGCACAAGTTTCTATCATTGTTGTGAACTCCTATTATACCTCTCTAAAATTATTGGCATGTGCAAAGGCTTTGAACTTCCATATAATTTGGAATAAGGGACAAGTATTTTGATTTCTTGCTTGCGACTATACAAATTCTTCAACTTCATAAAGAGGGATATCTTTATCTTTAGTTGCAGATTGGATGATTGGCATTTACCACGTATATTAAAAAGGCAACTGCTCGTATTGAGCACCAACAACAAAAAGATATCACTCATTATGTCATAGCAAACTCTATTGTCATTGTGTGCGTCATTTTTCACAATGCTCGTGGTTCGTCTGCTCTGGTCAACCAGTCGAGCTGCCCATCCAAGTGATCAATTCACTAATGGCCTTACCATCCCCATCTCGATTGCCTCTGAGAAACTCATGAAATTCGAAGGTGCGTGAACCATTGGAGGATTTCACAATTGTTGTAGGAACGCTTCATCTGCCTTATCGAACGTTTCGAGTAGTCGGACTTCATGTTGTAGTTTGATTCAATGTGTCAAATGCCAGATCTTCGCTATGTTTCCTTCGCTATCTTCGCGATGTTTCGCAATAATGATTGCATCACCTGAAGTAACTGCCATGACAGTGGTTCATGGTGCAAGATCTTTTTCTGTCAATATGCTTTCATATTTACTCTTCTCCTTATCGAATGAAATGTGCTCTCTGATGACCTCGATAACAGTGAGCAAAAAAATGATTGGAAACAATATAATAGTTAGCTATCAAAAGATGTGATGTGATGGCATCTAAACCATTGAGGAGCACGCAATGCGAGACTATTCAAGGCATTTCTATTCGAAAAATGTTGGGTGGGGAGGAAAGGTACGACAATAGATCGTGATAAAAGGGACGAAGGACGGGATTAAAAGATTAACTTAAGCTAATGAAAACAATGTTAAAGAAATGATGCTAGTCATGCTTGATGAACTGAAGAACGGAAATAGTGCTCAAAAGCACTCTTTTTATAAATTTGGGAGGAAGGGAGAAGAATTGATTTCAGCTAATGAAGATGAAAACTGAGAACATGAGAAAATACATTAAAACATAATACCTATGCTCTGAAACCATGCTGAAATGATAAAGCGCTACTCCTAACCTTCTCACATATGCACATCTAACAAGTAATGGTGGAAAGAACAAAAGAAAGGAAAACATGATGAATGAATTAAAATAGAAATGGGTTACATAAGATGCTCTATGAGCATGGAGACTCCATGAGGAGAGGATTCACAATATTAGCATTGTGATATAGTGAATGAGCTAATGAGGAGTGAAGGGAGGCCTTGCTTATATGGAGTTTTGGAGAACGCCCTTACATGTGGGATAAATGGACTTGCATGAGAAGGATTTAGAGTTTGGAGAAAAGGGTGAAGCATGGAACTCTCAACACCATGTAGGTGGTGTTGAGGTATCACTTTTTCATTTCTCTCACATGTATAGTGGTCACGCGGATATATGTTACGGATACTTCATAGAGCTTTACTAGATTTATCTACCAAAATGATGAAACATTTGTTTCTTGCTAGCTCACTCATTCATGGACATTATGATTTTCCTTATGTACTGTTCTTTATATATTGCACTTGTTGTATTGTTGTTTTTGGTCATTTTTGTACATTCCTTTTATGTAATAGAACAAGAAGAAGAAGATCATTCTTCCTTGCCTCAATTTGTGTGTGTGCTCCTATTTGATTGTGAGAGTGTCAATGTGTGTGTGAGCACCCTTCCTTATCTCCTTCCTCGTGACATGGTATCAAAGCCAATGTGGCCATAGGGAGCTCGTGGAAAAGGCCGAGGGTGAAGAGTATGTGAGAAGGTGTGGAGAAAGCATGATTCACAAAATAGCTCAGATTGCAACACAAATATGCATGAAGATAGAACGAATCAAAATATTTTCAGAAGTTAACCCTTTACGATCACTTGTTTTTATCACATTTCTATTTTGGATCCATGTCGACCTCCATTTCGAGCCTGTAAGGTGGGGCCCACAAAAAACCAGGTCAGTTTGCAAAATTGTCACTTACATCTTGCTCGGCTACGATCATATATTCTAGATCTTGAATTTCAAGCGATTCCATGTACTGTTGATACATGAAAACTTTGTTTTTCTCAGATCAAACTGTCGCGTTAAAGTGCGACAATGTTCAAGCAGACATACTACTTATAGCATTTTTGTGGTGTTGTGAATTATTGCAGAAATGGCAAATGTAGATGTAATGAGTCAGCTTATGAGCGATAAGCTAGCTAGAGAAGAACAAGTTCCATGCTTGGAGATGCAGAATGATGAATTTCCTGATGCCAAAAGGCCACTTGAAGTACATCAAAGGAGAGAACACAAGTGCTTTGTAGCTACCAGAGAGGAATGGAACTGCAAACCAGTTAAGAACATATGAGGAATGGAATCAAGGAGCACAAAAGGTATGTATTGGCTATCTATTAGCATACAGGATAGCATGATTGGGCACATATAAGGTGCCAAGACTCCGAAAGAGGCATGGAATAGTTTGGTCACATTGTATGAGACCAATACAAAGGCACGAAAATTGCAATTCAAGAAGGAGCTGCATACACTAGAAAAAAACGGTGTGTCAGTAAGTGATGATACCTTGAGAATCAAAAGCATATGTGAGTGAGTTGCATCTATTGTATTGAATGTAGATGATGATGATAAGGTGAAAGTGTGCCTTCTTAGTTTAGGAGCTATATATAAGCAGTTTAGAACATCTATTCAGACTAGGGAAAATATTCCAAATTTTGTTGATCTAGTGTCCATGTTGATTATTGAAGAAAAGAATCTTGGTGAGTACTCAATATCCCAACGAAAGCCGAGTTCTAAGTAGGTATTCTACTCTGGCATAGAAAGAGGTAGAGGTAGAGGCTTTGGAAGTTGAAGAGGACACAATAACCAAGACCAAGTTCAACATCAGAATCATGTTGGAGGTAGAGGACAATTTCGAGGCACAAGGAGCCAAAGAGGCTGTAAAAATTTCCAAAGAAATGATTCAGGTGAGAGTAAAGGATGTTGGAATTGTGGTAGACTTGGACACTTTGAACGTGACTACAGGTTGAAGAATCAAAATAATAGAAGGCAACAAAACAACTATGCATCCATAAGTATAGATGATTTTGAGAAGTTGTTCATGGTCCCACATCACATGATGAATACGATGTCTGCTGATGTTTCAAAATCGAATGATAATATCTGGTATATTGATTCAGGTGCTTCAAACCACATGACCAGTCATGCGGAATGGTTTAGTAGTTTGCAAAAATTATCATTTCTTGGCTATGTTGAAACAAGTGATGAGACATCACACTCTATCGAGCATACAAGAAACATAGCACTATCTATGGAGAATGGGAAGGTAAAACATCTTGTCGATCTGCTTCATGTTCCAAATATAACAAAGAATCTAATTTCTCTTGGACAAATATTTGACCAGGGATTACAAGTCAGGTTCAATGCTGAGGGGTTGTATGTAGAAGAGTACAAACAAGACGAAAGATTGATTGTGAAAGGAAACAAAGTGGGTAGGATGTTCACCTTAAATGTGAATATTCCTTAAATGAATGAAGCCATATTTGCAAAAGATGCAAGAATTATTGCTTATATAGAGATCTGGCACAAACATATTGGACGTGCAAACTTATAGAGGCTGATATTGATGCAGTCAAAGGAGATTGTCAATGGACTATCAAATTTCAAGGTTGCGGAGATGCAAAAGGTATGTGGAGCCTCTGAGTTTGGTAAATAGTCAAGATCATCATTTTTGCATGACAAGCATGTTAGTGAGAATGTGCTAGAAATAGTACATATAAATGTTTGGGGTCCTACAAAGACCACATCTATGGGCGGTTTTAGGTTTTATGTTACTTTCATTGATGATCATACACGGAATGTATGGTATATTTCATGAAAGAGAAGAGTGAGGTATTTCACTTCCAACATTTATAGGCTATGGTGGAAAAGCTAATAGGAAAGTATATTCAAACATTAAATTCTGATAGAGGAGGAGAATACATGTCAAATGAGTTCAGCAACTTTCTTAAAAGTCATGGGATTCAGTGTCAGTTTTCATGCAGGTACACACCACAATAGAATGGCATTGTTGAACGCAAAAATAGAGATATTGCAGAAATAGCAAGAGCCTTGATGGTTGAGAAGAATATGCCTCATTATTATTGGGCAAAAGTTGTGAACACTATTTTATACATCATGAACAGAACTCCGACTGTTACTATACATCAAGTTACACGTCAAGAGAAGTTCACAATTAAAAAGAAAAACTTACCACATATGAAAGTTTTTGGCAGTATTGCATATGTACATGTTCCAGATGAGTTGAGGATGAAGCTTGATCTAAAAGCAGAAAAATGTATCTTCATTGGATACTCCTTGAGCAAAAGGGATATAAATGTTATAATCTACTCACACAACAAGTGAAGGTAAGTAGAGATGTGTTGTTTGATGAAATGTCAAGCTTCTATGGAGATGCCAAAGATGGTCTTAGTCTTAAACCAAATGAAAAAGAAAATGCTAAAAAATCAAGTGCAGAATGTCAAGTTTTGAGTGGACTAGATGCATCACCAAGCAATAGTTTCAACTCAAATCCATGGCATGGAAGATTGTGTGGAAATTTTAGTCCATCAAATTCATCAAATACATCAAAGAAAGGTAAAGAAAAGCTTTGTGCTGGTAGTAAAGCATCTACAAGTTTTGAAGACATTGATGGAGATTCAAGTGGTTCAAAAAAGAGCCTTGATGAGGAACTTGGATTGCCCTCTCTAAAGACTCCAGGATTAAGAAAGGCACATGCAGATGATAAAAGGAAAAGACCTAGGACCAAGAAGATTTGGAAGGATGCAAAATTTAGTGCAACAATTAACATATGATAGTTACATGGCTCGTCATTATGCCTATAAGACAAAGGTAATACAAGATGATGAATCCTCTTGTTTTGAAGATGCAATTGGAAATGTAGATTGGAAAAAGGCTATGGATGAGGAGATAGGTGCACTTTATGGAAATGATACATCGAAGCTGGCTCCACTACCAAAAGGAAAGAAACCCATAGGCGGCAAGTGGGTTTATAAGGTAAAAAACAGTGATAATGGAAGCATAAGCAGGTACAAAGCACGATTGGTAGCAAAAGGATATGCATAGACATATGGCATTGATTATGAGGAAACATTTAGCCTTGTAGCTAAAATGACTACTCTCAGAACACTTGTTGCAGTAGCTACAGCAAAAGGATGGACTTTGCATCAGATGGATGTGAAGAATGTTTTCCTACACGGTGAGTTACAGGAAGAAGTATAGATGGACCAGCCACAAGGATATGAAGATTCAAAGCACCCAAAACATGTTTGCAGGTCACAAAAGGATTTGTATGGACTTAATCAAGCCCCTTGTGCTTGGCATGCAAGGATTTCTAACTACTTAACCACCATTGGATTTTCTTTGTGTGATGCAAATCACTCATTACATGCAAGGAAGGGTGATGATGGCATCAAGATTGTGGCTATTTATGTTGATGACTTGATTGTAGGAGGTGGCAATGAAGCAAGCATTAAAGAGGTAAAACAACTCCTTATGCAAGAATTTGATATGAAAGATCTTGGTATGCTGCAATATTCTTTCTTGGCCATTGAGTTTATACATATAGAAATAGGTATATGGATGTCACAAAGGCAATATGCCTTGAGTATGCTGCAAAGTATGGTATGGCAGATTGTAAGCCGATTTGGAAAATGCTACTATGTACAAGAAAACTATGGGAAGTTTGATATATCTCACAATTACAAGGCCTGATCTAAGCTACACTGTTGGACTTGAAAGTCAATTTATGCAGGTTCCCAAGAAGCCACATTTGAATTCTCTGAGGCATCTACGTTATGCGAGTGCCACTTTGGATTATGCATTGTTTTATGAAGCTAGTGTAGATTTGTAGGTTCATGGATACACATATGTAAATTGGGTTGGTAGGATTCTAGATAGAAGATCTACTAGTGGCTTTCTATTCTCATTTGGGAGTGCAGTTATTAGATGGAGCAAGAAGAAGCAAACCATTGTTGCTTTGTCAAGTACAAAAGCTGAGTATAGAGGTGCTCCAATGGAAGCATGTGAAGCATCATGGTTAGAGATGCTACTTTTTGATTTAGGTGTGGAAGTGCAAAAGCCGATCATTATCTATTGTGATAATCTTAGGAGCATTCAATTAGCACGAAATCCTATTTTTCATGCTTGAACAAAGCATATCGAGGTACATTATCACTTCATTAGAGAGAAGCAGGTGGTATTGATCTTGTTTTTGTGAGGACAGATGAGTAGGTTGTTGATATTGGGAGTTTTGAGATATCAAGCTCAACATGTGATGATCTAGGATGTCAGGTATCACTTTTTCATTTCGCTGACATGTATAGTGGTCACGCCAATATATGTCAGGGATACTTCATTGAGCTTTACTAGATTTATCTATCGAGAGTGATGGCACATTTGTTTCTTGCCAGCTCACTCATTTGCAGACATTAGGATTTTCTTTATGTACTGTTCTTTATACATATTGTTGTTTTAGGTCATTCTTGTACATTCCTTTTATGTAATAGAAGAAGAAGAAGAAGAGGATCATTCTTCCTTGCCTCAATCTATATGTGTGCTCCTCTTTGATTATGAGAGTGTGTGTGTGAGCTCTCTTCCTTATCTTCTTCCTCATGATAGGGGAACATAAATTTGATTCTTGTTCATATGAACACTTGTTGAGCACTTGATAATTAAATTGTCAATCTAATAAAATGGGTCCACCCCTTCAATTATTTCCAATGTGCATGTTTTGGTATAAGATATCCATAATGTATTGTATCTCAATAGACCTTCAACTGATCGAAATTTTTGATTGCTTATGTTAGATCTCAATCATCAGGGGGGGGCATAATATAAAGAGCTTAAACTATTTCAAGAAATAAGAGCATTACTAAATCGATGCTTGTCAAAGATGAACCTTCACATATCTGACCCACCAAGATATGAAACTAGTTTTGAAGGATCATAGATGATTCAATAAGCAAGAACGAAACTTTTTGTGAAGCACATCTTAGCGAAAGAAGATCCATGAATTTACAAAACTAGTTTAGAAGGATAATAGATGATTAAGTAAGTAAGCATGATTGGAGTTTTTCGATAAGGAGATCTTAGCGAAGAAAAGAGTCACAAAGTTACAGATTCTAGTTCACAAGTACAATAGATAAATCTGTAAGCATTAACGGAGCTTCTGGAGAAGCATGAAAACTACTTGCAATCAGATTTTAAGATGTAAGGAGAGAATGTGTTCGACATTAACTGCAAAACAAAGAGAGCTAAGTAGAAGAGAAGTATAAAGAGACATCTTGCTCTTACATGTGACAATCATTAAGGCTTATTGTCGTATTGAGCAAAATACCATATTTTGTTGAGACAAAAGTGGTCTGCTTTCGAAAAGAAGCAATACACCATAGCACTAGTGACAATGGGGGAAGAGCCACTAGCTCCTCCTCTCCCATGTTGTAACCACCATTCCTGTCCCTTCTTTGAACTCTAAAAAGAGGTTGCACACATATGTGAAAGAGGAAGCGTGAGAGGTTTTTGAGCAATTTGATTGTTGGATAGTCCCCACTCGCAACCAAGTCTCTCACAACTTATACCTTATAAGTAACCGGCAACGTGTGAACTACCTCTCACTTTTACAAAAGGCTTGAGATTTAAATCGTAAAATTTATTGGGTTGTAAAACATTTTTCCTTTTAATGGAGGTTTGGCAAGTGCCTAATCCCCCTAGTTTTAACTTTAAAAGAACAACTATGCAAGTGAATGTGCACCCCTGAGACCCCCATATCTCACAAAGCAAGGGTTAGACAAGTTAGACAAGATTACAACTCGTTTAAACTAGCCAAAGTCTTTACATGTCCAACCCAGACATTGAACACAAGACCTCTACCTCAAGAGGCTAGTGTCAAACCAACCCACCTACAAGATGTGGACTGAGTTGTAAAACTTCATGCGTTTTAATAATGAAGGTGTAAATTAGATTCAACCTGTTAAATACATGCCAAAATCCTTAAAATAAGCAATACAGTCCTCACAATGCAACCATGCTCGTTACACATAATTCCAAAGTAGGGGAAGTATGTCCAAGTGCAACTTGAATCTGGATCCTCACAAAAAGCTTTCATGGCCATCAACTCCAACCAACCATTGACAAGATTCAAATTGTGTTTTGTGCCCGTCTTTGTGTCTGCACTTTGTGTGTGTGTGTGTGTGTGAGAGAGAGAGAGAGAGCATAATAATTATCCACGCGTTAGCCGCTGAATGTTATACCTCGCAAAACAGCAACAGCTTTATACTCCAGGCAGTCTCACCAGCCAGAGATTGTATACACTGTGATTTAAATTTACTAAAACGTATTGATCAAGAAGGTTTTTTTCTAGCCATAAACGTACTGGCTATTTTTCCTCGAAGGATAGAGCCGGAATGCTGCAAATTTTTATCCTACACTATTGAACCAAAGCCTATCGTAAGGATATCATGACAACGCAGTGGAAGTCAACAACAGTGAAAACCAAAATGTTCGGGTGTAAACATAGGTACAGCTGATTGTTGCCACAGCCACGGACAATCTCTACTGTGGCAATGTTAATCTTTAACGTCCATCACGCCTGCTGAAGCTATCTGGAAAACATGCTCGCATCAAGGATTACATGGAAATGATTAAAGCTTCCTCAACATGAAAAGGTAGAAAGCAAAACCACTACAATATTCCTTAATTAAAAAGCAAAACCACTACAATATTCCTTAAATAAAGAGTAAAACCACCACAAAGGATATTGCTTCCGCTTCGGGTAAATTTGGAGAGTCAAAAACTTTACAGATTCTTTGTTCTGCCTTCCCTTTTCTAAACATTAATCTCACGGTGGATGCATGCGCTAGAACATGACCACCAATAGGCTTCTTAGGATCCGCCAAAAATGTACCACCACCAGGATCCGCCATAACTGCAAAATGTGGTGAAATATGAATATATAAACATGCTGCAGTGGGTGTATTCTTCACAGTGATTATCTCTACGTCCATCCTTTCGTATAAAATGCTCTTACCTTGATTCGTCATATAAACGGCGACATTAAATTCTTCTGCAATTTTGGTGAGCCGAGACAGAACTTGAGCTAATTTTTGCTGAAAATTGACAATATTTTATTACTTTGTTAGTCAAAGCATTTGTTTGATTGCTTCTGGGATGCAGCGAAACAAGATTACTAAGCTTAAAAACTGCACATACCTGGCGCTCTGCTAACTCTCCTCGACCACTGAAGTCCACCCGGAAGAGCGCGGTGATAGAGTCTACAACCTACAAAACGAATGGAAAGCGGAATAAGAATTAACTTTCCTTACGACATGATCTATCGAATGCCGTTAGTTGTTTCAGCTCAATTGAATACCAAAAGCCGAAAAGGCTCCTCCGACATCTTAGCAGCTAGCCCGAGCAATAAGTTAAACTGGTGCTCATGCGTGTAGGCTCGTGCGTAAATGATCTGACGGAAAAAATATACTAATCATTGCAAGTAGTGTTCTTTGTTAGTTCTAATAAAATACAAAGCACATACGTTATCGAGTACTGCCACTGGATCTAACCCAAATCTCTCGGCGATCGGGAAAATTCGATCAGGCCGACTGGGAACTATTATCAAAGCTTTCAAATTTCCGATTTACAACGTAAAGAACCTTATTTAACATAATTGTTACATTTACTACATAATAGCTAGTAAATGCATGGAAGATCCAGATATATCGAAACACAGCCAATTTTGAAGGAACTCTGCGTTAATCTACCTAGTTTGGCCAATGTTTATAGACGTATTAAAAAAATGCAGAAGTAAACCTGCGTTCAGATATTTTGAGATTTGTGCCCTGCAAAGACACAATATGAAATGAAATGGAACCCCACCCAGGAGATAAGGATTTAGCTTGACAGTTATTACTTTTTGTAAGGGCATCTCGATTATATAATTTTTCGTCTTGATTTTAAAATAAACATAAAATTTGACATCACAAAGCCAAAAGTTGCTGCTTTAACTCATTGCTGTAACAAAGTATTAACGGATACAAGGTGCCTTCCGTGTCGATGTAGGCCACCTTTCCGTTTCCACCGTGCATGCTTACTGGAAGCTGTGAATAGAAATTATAATTCCTATGTCAATTAGGAAATTTGTTAATAATTAAAGAGGCGATAAACTTTATAAGAGGACTATTTCATCAGAACCCTGAACAATGCTGTTTGGTTTCATGCGAACCTGTGTGGAGACGCAAAGTGTATGAGCTAATTGCGTCTTTCCCGTTCTGAGGACAGACATTAAAAAAAAAGGGTTCAATGTACGCACTTCTCTTCAACACCCTACCGTATAAATGCGCATACCTGAACTCTCCAAAGACTTCTGTCAGAGCCAAAGTTTCTATTCCACCTTGTAGAGAGATGATGAAATTATATATCACTATGATGAAAATATGCCTAGCTGGACTAATTCTGAAAGCCCTACCACCAAGTATCTCGTCCAGCGCATGGGATCCGGTTGTTATATGCACGACACATTTCCGCTGCTCAATCAGAGGTAAAAAAAGTTGTGAAGTAACATACTCCAGTGTGTAATATCATTCTAAAGAAACTATTCACTCCTTCTCATAGAAAACCACACTTTCAACAGAGAAACTTGTGTATATACATACCCGATTAAGGATCTCATTTCCAGTTACATAACCGAAATGCTGCAGATTAAATGTGCAGAATCGGATTAGTTCTCCTGACCCAAGCTGCAAAGATCTTAAATATATTTTCAGAAAAAAATTTCTTACAATCAACTTTTCCGTTGCCTCCACTATTTTATCGACCTTAGCTTCCGATAGACCTTTTATGGCAGTTAATGTCTGCAAATGAAATAGGAAAATGAAAATGTACCAAGTTTCAAACTGAAGGTTATGATAAATGAAGCATATGTATAGAGGTCAAACAGACTGAGTTGTTTCAAGGCATGATAAGAGTTAAATACTTGCTAACTCCTCTTTGAAATAAAGAATAAGCAGAAAATTAGGTTAATAAGGTAGGCGTCTTCGAAAGATGGGCTTGATCAGGTGTCCAGATGTAACATAGTAAAACGAAAATCTCAGGAAAACACTGAAACTTTTCTATATAAAACGAGAATCTCGGTAAAACACAGGTGAAGGTTTTGTATACAAAAAAGTTACTTTCTGCAGGTGCCTTATTACAAAGGTTTGATCCGGAAATTCAATTCAAATTCTTGCGAGAACCTACAGTCACCTTTTTTGTATGCATTAAAAGACCGTTGCAGGTGTATATACCCGCATCCTGCAGCTTCTTAATGTCACCAGCATTGATCCCTTGCGCTGTAACTGTTAACGAGGAAAGAGTAGCAGAAGCCTGTTCAACAAAGACGTTATTTTCTTTTCGCACTGAACTTTGGTAATCTGCTACGCACGTTTTTCAATTAGTTCGATGGAGTCCTCCTCCTCAACATCAGCATCTAAGCTTTCTATCAAAGCGTTATCATCTCTGATAAGTTGAAAACGTTACGAATTTCAAATAGGGAAAATGTGATCTTCATGATCGATAAACTCATCGAAACGACTAACTTACTTGAGTTCAACAAGATCCATGGTTCCGATTGTTGAGAAAGTTACGAAGGATAACTTAATTTTAGGATCTATAACCAACTCATGAGCAGGCAGTGACGTGAAACGCTAGCAATGAGCGACAGTGAGGATGGAAAGCTTACACGATGCTGGTCGCGTTATAAATTAACTTCACGTCTGAGGGTACTACTTAAAGAAAATGGAGAAAGAAAAAAAAACTGATTGCACGAATTTATATACAAGAAGTAAGAAATCTGGAGAAGATTTCTCTCCATCCACTCGATTCGGTGCAAAACAGACCTAATGTGTAAAATGTAGAACTGCGCAGCCATGGTGCAAACATTAGCGAGAGAGGCGATAAAGATTTTCCCCCAAACTTATCCTTCCAACGTATTGGAGGATCACGATCCATCTTAGTAAATACCACCATAAGGTCACATTTGTGTCCCAAGAGACCCTAATCACAAATGCTCTAGAAATCAAACTATATTTTTCTAGCACTTAAGATTATGGTAACCCCATCGTTAAGGGAGGGTAGAAGTCACCCAACGAAATCAATCGAAGATATATGTTCCGGACAAGGGCTCCCACCCTAGTCAAGGGCTCTTTTATTAGTCATAGAGAGATGTGTGAGAAAGAGTCCTATCCATTTCCACACTGAACTATCCTATCAATATTGAAAGAATGTTACTTGATCCAATTCTAATCATAGATCACGCACTTTGTTATTTAGACATCTTTATCACAGAAGTCCTAGCACATAGACTAACTTTTAGTGTATTTAAACTCAAAAACACTTTAATGTAATCCATACCCTTGAATAAGAACTAAACCCAAGTAATACTTGAAAGGACTGAAGGTAGCAAGCATAAAAAATTTTGACACATCAAAATACCTAACTAGGGCTTCCAATAATTGCCATCTCAATAGTTTTCAACAAGCAAGTGCATGATACGAACCGGGTATAGAGGTAACTTACCAAAACAAAGTTGCTCATTATATAATCATTCCTTGAACATCATAAACTATAGAGAGATTCAATACTTCATACATGGTAGAGGAAACAAAAGTCTAACAGGCCATAGCAGCTACTATGTGCTCGAAGTTGAAGATGAAAATGTGGCTAAACACTAGGTCATAACAAATGAGATCAAAGACATGTTCTCTAGTGATGATCCCTCCCCTTACATTATCAATACGGGCTCTTGTTTTTGAGATTCTGATGACTCCTAGAGTTTATCTTCCTGAGTTTGGATTCTCTCTTGAGTAACGTTTGTATCTAGGCCCTCATAATGGCTTGAATTGTGCTCTCACCCTCACTAACACCTGATGGGATAATTTCTACCACATTGATTGGTTTCAATTGGAGGTTTGGGTTCCTAGGACAATCTCTAAATAGATACTCTTTATCATAGTTGATATAGTATTTGCCCTATATCTTTTGACCTAATGGCAGTTTAGGGGTAAAGGAAATCTTTGATGAACTGTTCACATCCACACCAATAATAGGCTATCTTTGGTTGTGTGGTTCTCATTAAGTGTGGCCAATCATACATGCTAGTACATTTAGGTTAAGGTGCTTATAAACAATATAGTTCCTATTGAGTAGTATTATACTCCACCACTAGTGTATATGGGGTGCTAGCTATTGGTACTAGCACTAAAGATCTTTCTTGATTTTCCTTTCAAGTTTTTTATTTAACTAATACAACATTAGATGGTGGAGTTGGTTGTTTCCCTAACACGTCTTATGTTGGTTGATGCTATTGGGATTCATAGGTAAGTCTCAATTGTTGATGGGGTGTTTGATACTATGGTTGGGATTGACGTGGGGTTTGTTGCTAAAGTTGATACTGGATCCAATACTTATGAGGTATATATGCTTGGTTCGCATATGGTTGAGCTTGATACCCTTGGAAATTTTGAGCATTTTGATATTTGGGCGACTGATATGTTGCATGATAGGGTCTCATCTAGTAACATGGTGGTTGCCTAACATATTCCTTGTTGTATCGAAGTGTGAATGGGATGATCTCGACCACACTAGAGGCATATCCTAAGGGGTTGCGTCCTTGGAGGCAGTTTTGGTTATGTCTTCATTCATAATTGGACTCCTAGCTTCTCAGCCACCAAGTCCACTTCCCCTTCAACGAATGTGATTTGAGAAAGTTCACTAGTTGTGGGCTCATATTGAACTATGGATTTAGAGGAATCACCTAGAAACTTCAAGTCCTTCACTATGTTGTCTTCCAAATCCACACATTCTCTAATGAACTCCTCTATTATCATGAGTCTCTTAATATAGACTAAGGTTCCCATGTTTCGACTTCCTCATCCATCTAGAAAGAGGGAAATCATCTTAGCTAGAGAAGAGAGGTTCTCCATTGGCAATCTCTCTATGCTTTGTCAACTCTATCTGTAGTTTCACACCAAATTCAAATATCAATTCAAAGGATGAAGAGCAAATTGAATTCAAGGCTTGGAAGTCAAGAGGCAAGACCAAATTCAAGCAATTAGAAGATATATCAGAGTCCTCCAATCAAGCACTCGGAAGATCTCAAAGGGAGAGTAAAAGGCCCATAAGGTATGGCTATGATACATCATTAGTCACCAAGCATTCTATGTATATCACTAAAGACTCTATGACAAAAGAACCTTCTTCATTTGAAGAAGCTAGTAAGAAGAAAGAATGGAGAGAAGCCATGCAAGAATAAGTAGAAGCACTTCAAGAAAACCATACTTGGGACTTCGTTCCCAAGAAGCCAAGCATGAAGGTAATAGGATCCAGGTGGAAATATAAAATCAAAAAGAACTCAGATGGTTCTATAAATAGGTACATGGCAAGCATGGCAAGAGGGGTTTGCTCAAACCCATGGAGTGGACTATGAAGAAACATTTTCACCTGTGGCAAAGATGCTAACAATTAGGGTTTTGGTAAGCATTGATGCCCCTAAGAATTGGAATCTATATCAGTTAGATGTCAAGAATGCATTCTTAAATGGATGGATATCAAAAGAAGTGTATACTTAGTACTTATCTAAAATTGCTACATGATCATATGGGTCTCTACTACCATCAAAGTTATCCTTCATGGATTTCACAAGTTGGTAGGCCTCAAGATCCGAGGGTGTTCTCTAGGCCTAGGCATGGGAAACTCATCCATGCCCCTTTGATTTCTTGGGCCTCTAGGTCTTTGTTGGTTGGTTCTCTTTGTCTCCAATCCTAATCATTCTCTACCTAGGGGATTTGCAAAGTTGACCTCGAGTCTTTCCCTAGGCCTTTCTTTCTCACTTCCATATACATGCAAGAATCCTACACCTTTTGGGGCCTGAGGCACATGGTGTCTGCTAGAGGGGAATATCAACTCACCCTTCCAAGTATATGCATGTCTATTATGCTCCAATACCATAAACATTCTTTTTGAAGAGTTGTCTAAATAGATAATTGTTGGGTTGTAGGGTATGCACACATCCTCAATTGTGCATGGGTACCCTCCCTAGACCATGAGAATAACCTTCTTTGTATATGCTTGAGTGTCACATGTGAACACTCTCTTGAGTCCCTTTTTAGTATTTCTCTAACACTATGGTAGAGAAATCTTACCTTTTGCACACATATAGGAATTCCCCACTTAAAAATCCACGCATGCCCTTCATTGGGATTTGTTTGTTATAAACTTGATCTTAGAAATCCTAGAAGATATGTTAGTTAGAGAGATATTCCCTTTTTAACTTTTCAAAGAAGCACATGGGGAATAGAGCTTAGCCTATATATAGAAGCTCATTTTTGTAAAGAGGGAGCTTTTGGTCGACGTGCTCTCATGTAATATCTCTTATGAATATCTCTTTTACTCCAAGACTATTTACATTTATGTATTGTGTCTTTGTGAGTGTGTGAGAGTGGTGTGTGTGTGCCTATGCATGTCTCTCCTTCGTGTGAGTAGAGTAGTTGTTATTACTTGTATTTTTCTCATGGACTAGGATCCTTGACTCCCTATTCTCCTTGTTTTCAAGCATGTGGCATAGCATGGGGCTGATGCCAATGGCTTGAACATGTTGGAGGTAGGGTTGGATGAGAGGAGGGTCACTCTTGAGCCTTCCTTCTTGCTTCCATGCAAGGTGGTGAGGGTTTTGATCTTCTACTGCTACAATTTCAACATTATTTGGCACCGTTGTCGGGGATGGTTGGCCTTTCATCACTTGGAGAGCTCAAGAATGTGTGGTAAAGTATTGGGTTGCAATTTTTTTGCTCAATTGCGTAGGATTTGAGTTTTTGCATGGCAGTTTCACCCTTCCATTGGGCCATTCATTCCCCATTTTCTTGTTTTTTAGTAGTGTAGTTATAGTTCATTTTTGTTTGATGCACAAAAACACCCCCTTCTCTCTCTACTTCTCCACATAAGCACAATTCCATATACTCTCACACACTCAATGGCATCACTTTCCATCTCTATCATTTCTTGTTTTCAGTGATAGCCTTGAGTAGAGGGATGGATGGACTCTCTCTTTTCCTTCCCTCTCTTTATTTACAAGAAAACACAAAGAGATACAAGTCCATTTTCCCACGAATGTGCTTAGGATTCTCACAAAGAGATCTTGGAATTTAAAATCATGCACACTCTTTGGGGATGTGGATGGGGGTTGGCCACTTCCCTCTTCCCTTTCCCCTCTTAAATTCAAATCGAGTTCTATATGCAATCCTTGATCATTTGGCGGACCATAATGATGATTGGTGAACCGGTTGTCACATTGGTAATGGGGGGGATATGTCTCCCTCTCATTTATGTGGGGGGAGTGGTTCCTCTCCCTCCCTTTTTCTCATTCCTCTCGAAGCAAACCTTGGTGCTCCTTGTTCGAGCCTCTGTTTGCTCCACTTCACGAAGGAGGGGGAAGGGAGCTTCCTCTCCCTCCTTTCCCCTCTCTATACCCATTCCGATTGGCGACTCTCCATCAGAACTCTCACGGGTGGTACTATTTGGAGCCTTCTTGCTGCTGTGAGGCATTTCTACTACATCATTGGGCTCATCCAGGTCAAGCTCTAGGCTTTGCACCTTTGCACATTTTTGTATGGATGGTTAAGGTGGGCAAGCCCTTGGCGTCGCAAGATCCTCAACAATCCCTATGGGTCGGCTCTGGTGTTCCCCCCATGGATTCATGCGGGCAGGGGTCAAAATATCAATCATCTGTATATCAAGAAGATTGTGGCTCCGTCTATATTTTTCTTGTGTTTCCACTCCTGGTTGAGGCTATGGCAGCTTCCCTTTCCATTCCTCTCTTATACAGATCTATATGGGGTTGGAATGATAGGCATTTGGCCCCTATTTGGGCACCTCTATTTCCTTTGCTCTGCACAGAGGTGGAGCCTCACTTCCCCTCAATCTCTCTATATCTACAAGGTCACGCATCACCTGCTTGGACTTCTCCAGTGTGGCTCGGGAGCTACCAGCTTTGCATTTCTTCCAGTTTTGCTCGTGGCCGAAATAGTTTGTGCCTCTTGTTCCTCGGCTTGTTTGAATTGCTGCACTGTGGATATAGTCTCCTTTAGTTGAATGGCATTTGTGACCAGGCTCTTCCGGTGCATCCTTGCACCCTAGCTTCATCTATGGAAGTTTTTCTCTGGGTTGAGCCTAGTGTTCCCCGTTTTTTATCTGGCTACCATGGAAAAGTAAAAAGTTTGCTCACTCATCTAGCTTCCGTTGGGCCATGTCCTCATGGGCTATCACTTGCTGTTTGGCTTTGTCACACGTTCTTTGATACTGTGTCGGGGCTCAACACTGTTTTTCCTATCCATGGTACTTGGGTTAGTTAAGCTAGTGATTGTGCAATGCGTCTATCTGGTGCTAGTAGGCTACAACTCTATGCTTAGTTGGGTCGTGTTCAAAGGTTGTGGAGTGAGGACTCGGGGCTCATACTTGATTCCAAGTCATGGTTATTATCATGTTGTAGCAACATTATACCTCTAGGTGCTCTGACATGCTATCTGCATTTCTGCCTTTAACTGATATCTCACATATGTCTGTATGAACTTGAGGTTTTACAAGTCTTTTTGGTGAGAAACTTGCTACAACACTAATGAGGTTTTCACACCAAGACACTTTGCCTATGAAACAAGGCCACGTCATGTCATTGTTAAGAAAGCACATTGATGTTAGACTTTTTGTCTCCATTATGTGTGCCCGTGTGTTTTCAAGAGGGAACTTCCATCGACAATAGCCAAAGTATGGGATGCTTGATGTTACAAGGAGTCAATAAAAGAGGAGGTGTGAACCACCTCCTAACTCATTTTAGAGTATTCTCACATGAGTGCCAAGTGGCACTCATGTGTAGATCATTGGACTCAATCAATGAGAGAGAGATTAAGAGAATCGTACGTGGCTGGGCGGTTCAGAAATAGCTTCGATCTCCGTGCTCGCGCGATCAGAGAGAAGAGTTGCCTCGGGACTTGTGCAGGAACCTCCCCAAAAGTGAGGGGAGTCACTGGAGAGCCAACATTGGTATCCGAGCCAGGGAACAGGCGACGGACGTGCCACGCAAAAGGAGTAAATGACACGCATACCGAGGCATCCCAGGTGACGGGCGGCCAGAGGACAGCCGACGGGCAGCTGCTGAGAAGACCAAGCTCCTCCTCCCCTCCTCATAGGTGATGAAGTGAAGGCTTCAATTTGATTTATATCCTCTTAAAAGACTGCAGCAGCACGCGCATGTGGGATAAAGCTCCATCTTCATCGACTGTCATGCTCATGGACTGAGGTTTTCGAAAGCAAAGTGTAAGCCATTTCAAAATCGAAAATTTTCTTGATTTTACAAAAATAAAAGAGACCTTTTGAATCAAGATATTGGCTAAATGAGGATGCATATATGTATTACGGGCTGTGGAGAAGGGTTTAGGGTTTTGGGTTTTCATTGAAAAGCTTCAGTCCTTCAGTTTGGAGCTCTTCAAAGTCTCTACTTCATGAGGGTTACCTTTTTACCTCCCACCGGTGACACACCTCACTTCTCTGGACCATATCTTCTTCATACCATATCGGATTTTAAAAATCTTGGTCACGTTTCGAAGCTACATTTCCAAGCTTCGCTCAGAGACCATCGGTGTTGGATTTGGACGAGATTTGCCTCATCAAAATCTCTCTGCAGCACTTCAGCAGGAACTAGGCGGCCACTCCCGGGCCTAGTTTTTTATCATCCGGACTCCAAATCCAATTTTTTCACTTGGGATAGTCTCAAATTCTTGAAGTGCAGGTGCTGGGCAACAATTTGTGGACTGGCGAGGATTGGAATATCTCTGAAATTATTCAGTTGCACTCTGTTTGCCCGTTTGAGGCTTTTCCTACGCACTTTTGGTGTTGTTTTGGATGGTTTATGGTGTCTAGAACCTCCCCGGACCAAGCGGACATTTCCAATTTTCTTTTGGGACTGGCGAGGAATCAAAATCAGCGGCTTGAAGCATCAAGGACCACTTGGATTTCGCTTCCGCAACTCTACTTTGTATCAGGGAAGTGCTCTTGTGTTATATCTCTCTTCTTCTTGCATATTTAAACTCTACTTCCATTCATTTTCATACTCTCTAGTTAGCAAACGGGGGAAGGGTACTTAAACATGGAAACTAAAGGCAAACAAGTAGTTGAGACCACTTCTCCACCTAGAGAGCAACTAGAGGATCCGGATGCTAGGATGGAAGAAGTAGAGTTAGGACAAGAAATAGAAGAGAATGTAGAAGAAAAAGAGCCTTCACAGCAAGAGTATACTTATGAAGAGCTTATAGATGAATTTGTCACTCGTGACCAATTCATTGATTTGAAAGAACAAACCCTTAAGTTAGAGAAAGATTTTGGTAGCATTACATCTCTTATACAGCAACTTAAGTCTCAAATGATCTCCCTTGAGACTAGTGTCACCTCTTTCCTAGCTAGGAAGGAAAGAGAGACTCCTACCATTCCTCTAGAGATTACTAGGAAAGAGACTTCTCTTCCTAGTAAACATAAAGGAGAGAGCTCTAGGGAAGCTCCCCTCCTGAAAGACTTGAAGCCACCTACCTTCACGGGGGATGACCGAGACAGGAATAAGGATGCAATCTACACTTTTTTACAAAAGTGGCATGATTTGCATCAATTGAAGGGCACCCCACCTGAGTATCGTGTGCTAGAGGCGAGTCTTTCCCTCGGCCCACGTGCTTATAAGTGGTGGATGAGTCTTAAGGAGGCGAACTCTATCCCTAGTGACTGGACTCAGTTTGAGACTCTTTTCCTAAAAGAGTTTCTTCCTGAAAATGAAGAGGAGAGGAATTGGGATGTGTGGGATAGGATTACTCAAAGAGGCAGGCCTCTTTCAGTTTATCTATCCCACTATAGAGAGATCACTTTGAAGCTTAAGGGTCTTGATGATTTTCAGAAAACCAGAGGGTTTGTTAGGGGCTTGGATAAAGCCATAAAGAGGGAAGTCAGGAGGAATGCGCCTAAGACGTTTGAGGAGGCGATCAAATATGCACAGATATATGAGGACCATAACCGCCCTCAGTATACTCCTATGGAGACGGATCAGCCCCTTAAACCTCTAAGCACCACTAAATTTAAGAAAAAGTTGCCTTTTGGGAAAAACAAAGTTTTTATTAAAAAACAAAGATCACAAGGGCCTAAGCTATCTACAGACCAGTTTGAGAAGGCCAAAAGAGAGAACCTGTGTTTTAGGTGCCTATCCCCTAGTCATTCGCAGTGGAACTGTCCACTCAACAAGGGGGAAGAAAAGAAGAAAGGACCAGAGTCTAGTACGGCTCCTGAAAGGGGCAAAAAGGCGGTCCACCTAGTGCAGACCCTTCCCATTCATGGCAGCTCTAGCTGCAAGGGAGTGGAGGTGATGCACGAGGATATAGAGCACACGTGTTGTTTGACTCAGTCATTGTGGTCACCGCAGTTTGGACCACATGACTTGGTCAAGCTACATGGTAGTGTATACGGGACCAGGGTGCGAGTCATGATAGATGACTCTGCCACTCATAACTTCATAAACTATGCTTTGGTCAAGAAATTGAAGATTCCCCAGCAGCCTAGTGCACATAAATACATTGTATCTATGATGCAAGGGCAAGATAAAAGAATATGGGATACTATGGTATCCAATTTGGAAGTCAAGATGCAGGATTATACAGATCATATGGACTTCCAAATTATGAACATGGAGAGGACAGATCTAGTCTTAGGAAGAGAGTGGCTATGGGGGTTGGGAGATACACTTAAACGCAGCTATCAAAATAATACACTCGAGTTTGAAAAGAATGGAAGTAAAGTTTATATTCAGGGAGAGAGAGATGTACCTAGTGCACCTCTCATCTCATCATTAGAGTTGTATAGTCTCTGTGGTTCACAGCATGTACAGGATATGTTTTTATTGTATAGTCATGATATGGAGCATTGTATAGACAGCTCATCTGATGTATATTTTCATGCTTTGAATGTAAATATGAACAGGACTTTCTACTATTCTTTTTTGCAAGAGTGTGTAGTTAAAAGTTTTAAGGATCTTATGTTTGAATACAGAGATGTTTTTCCCACTGACTTACCTAGAGGGCTACCACCTGAGAGAGGGGACATTGACCATGCCATAGAGGTTGTTACTAACACTAACCCTATTTGTAGACCACCTTATAGGCTTAGTGTTTCTCAGCATGAGGAGGTTGAGAAGCAATTGCAGGATTATTTAGATAAAGGCTTCATCAAACCTAGTAACTCACCATGGGCATCGCCAATGCTCCTAGTTAAAAAGAAAGATGGCTCTATGAGACTATGTATAGATTATAGAGCACTTAATAAGGTAACTATCAAAAATAGATTTCCAATGCCTAGGTTGGAAGATCTATTTGATCAGTTACATCAAGCTAGGTATTTTACCAAGCTTGACCTTAGATCAGGATATCATCAGATTAGAATTAGGGCAGAGGATGTCCCTAAGACTGCATTTAGGACTAGATATGGGCATTATGAGTTTTTGGTGATGCCTTTTGGTCTCACCAATGCTCCTGCCACTTTCATGAAACTCATGAATAGTGTTTTACGGCCTTATCTAGGACACTTTGTAGTAGACTTTTTAGATGACATTCTGATCTATAGTGCATCAGAACAGGAGCACTTGGAACACTTGAGAAAAGTATTTCAAGTGCTAAGGGAAAATTCGCTCTTTGCTAAAGAGTCAAAGTGTGAATTCTTCAAGAAAGAGGTTAGATATCTTGGGCATATAGTCTCCCAGGATGGAATCCAGATGGATCCTGAAAAAGTAAGGGCTATTATGGAATGGCCACATCCACGGAACCTGGAGGAGCTGCAGATCTTCCTAGGTTTATCAGGTTTCTATCGAAGATTCGTTAAGAACTATGCCAAAATTGCTGTCCCGATGATGGAACAGCTTAAAGGGAAAGGGAAAGCCTTTCATTGGGGAGACGAACAGAAGCAAAGTATGGAAAAGTTGAAGGTAGCAATTGCTACAGCTCCACTTTTACATATAGCAGATCCCAATAAACCATTTGTGGTTGAGACTAACGCGAGTGATTTTGCCATAGGAGCGGTTTTAGTACAGGATGGTCGACCATTAGCTTTTGAGAGCAAGAAACTAGAACCGGCTCAAAAGAATTACTCCGTCTATGAGAAGGAGTTGTATGCAATAGTCCATGCTTTGAAGAAGTGGCGTCATTATTTATATGGTGCCAAAGTTACGATAGTGTTTGATCAAGAGAGCATTAAGTGGCTCTCTAATCAAACAGACCTTAAAGGTCGTAAGGCCCGATGGGCAGAGACCCTTCAAGAGTTTGATTATGAGCTTAGGTATAGGAAGGGAAAGTTTAATGTAGTGGCTGATTCACTTAGCCACATGCCTATGCTCAATGGACTGAGTTTTACTCAGATCACTAGTGAGCTACTTGAGTCTCTTAGAGGGAAATGTAGGCTTGATCCTGCATATTCCGAAATTTGGGAAGCCATAGAGAATGGGGATCGTGATATACGGGTTTCCAGTGAGGATGGAGTATCGACGGGTACTCAAGAAGGATTCAAGTGGAAGAATTACAGTGTCCAAGATGGATATCTGTTATATAAAGGTAAGGTGTGTGTCCCTAGAGATACTGAGATGAGACGGCATATTTTATATGAGTGTCATGACACACCTAGTGCAGGACACCTAGGAGTTAACAAGACTTATGATCTTGTTAAGAGGCAGTTTTATTGGCCTGGACTTCATAAGGACGTCCTAGAGTATGTGCTTAAGTGCAATAAATGCCAGGTCAACAAAGCTGAGAGGTTGAGGATTGGAAGACTACTCCACCCATTGGATATTCCTAATGGGAAGTGGGAGAGTATCTCCATGGACTTTATAGTCGGATTACCTAAGACACAGAGAGGGCACGACTCGGTCTGGGTAATTGTGGATAGGTTAACCAAAATGGCTAGGTTTATTCCAACACGTACTACAGTGAAGACACCGGAGTTGGCTAGACTCTTTGTTGAGAACCTATACCGGTTATATGGTCTTCCTTTAGACATAGTTTCTGATCGGGATAGGAAGTTTACTAGCCACTTTTGGAGAGCGGTCTTCAAAAGGCTGGATACAAAGCTTAGCATGAGTACGGCCGAGCATCCACAGTCGGATGGGCAAACAGAAAGGGTTAACCAAATCCTAGAAGATATTCTTCGAGCATATGTGAATGAAAGGCAAACTAATTGGGAAGAGTACTTACCTATAGTAGAGTTTGCATATAACAGTGCCAAGCACTCTTCCACTGGGCATAGTCCATTTATGCTTATGTATGGGTTTCAGCCAAGGGCTCCTTATGCAGTTGGCTTGCAGAATGAAAAAGTTCAAGCTGCAAAGGACTTCTTGGAAGAAATGAATGATATGCTTAGACTTGCCAAGGACAGCATTAGGAAAGCTCAGGATAGGGCTAGAGCCTATGCTGACCCTCAAAGAAGAGAAATCAACTTTGAGGTAGGAGAGCAAGTCTATCTTAGAGTTCCATCTAGATCTGAAACCATGAAGACGGGACCTTGTCCAAAATTATCTCCTAGGTATTGTGGACCTTTCCAAATACTTAAGAAAATAGGAAAGATGGCTTACCAGCTCCAACTTCCAGAGAATAGTCAAATCCATCCAGTTTTTCATGT
The DNA here is from genome assembly GCA_020310875.1 of Ceratopteris richardii. NCBI lineage: Eukaryota > Viridiplantae > Streptophyta > Polypodiopsida > Polypodiales > Pteridaceae > Ceratopteris > Ceratopteris richardii. The sequence goes on along the minus strand of CM035430.1, from coordinate 60,914,257 downwards.
TAGCCGGCTTAAGAAAAGGCTGGGTGAATCTGACAACCTCATTCCAGATAGTGAGGTAGTAGAGCCTATTTCTGTGCAATCTATTCCACATGAGCCAGAGAGCATACTACGCACTCGAGAGAAACGGACGAGGAGCCACTTGTATAAAGAGTGTCTAGTAAAGTGGAAAGATAGTTCAGAAGATAGTGCCACATGGGAGCGGGTTAGCACCCTACAGAGACGGTTTCCCAGTTTCAGTTTACCTTCCCAAGAGTTTTCTTAAGGGGAAGGATATGGGGAAACAACACGGAGACAGGACCATGTATTTATATACATGGGGATAGAGTGGGAGTACTTTTCCCTTGATTATCTCTTTCTACTAGGCCTTCCAATACCATTTTTGAGGACAAAAATGGAGTTAAGGGGAAGGAAATGTTACAAGGAGTCAATAAAAGAGGAGGTGTGAACCACCTCCTAACTCATTTTAGAGTATTCTCACATGAGTGCCAAGTGGCACTCATGTGTAGATCATTGGACTCAATCAATGAGAGAGAGATTAAGAGAATCGTACGTGGCTGGGCGGTTCAGAAATAGCTTCGATCTCCGTGCTCGCGCGATCAGAGAGAAGAGTTGCCTCGGGACTTGTGCAGGAACCTCCCCAAAAGTGAGGGGAGTCACTGGAGAGCCAACACTTGAATACAGATCCACAGTGCTTGGTAGAAGAATCTTCTACTCTATTTTATTTTATTCATATAATGCCCAACTTTGTCATGAGCATTAAGCCATCACATATAGGATAGGAGCTATGTCTACCAGATGTGATGGTCATGAATCTTGGTGTACAATTTGATTTGTTTTGCGATTATCCCTCATCTTTTGTAATCTATTTGGAATAAATGATATAATGAGGCTTCTTATGTCTGATCATGCTCATTAGTGCAAGCTCATGGGTGCATCCAAAGTCTTCCACTTGCTTCAACCAAGGGGGGCATGGAGCTTCAAAGGTGCCCTATCCTTCAGCAACGATCCATCCACCAGGATGGGGCTAAGGTTCAGAGTCATCTTCAAAATTTTGTTGTAATGGAATGGAAACAACTTCTTCTTTCTCTAGAGCCTCAAGTGGGGATGGTGGTCATTCATATTGTAGTAGCTTAGTTTGCAGTGGTGCAACTTGTTTCTCTAATTCCATTAGCACGAGTGAGTCAGTAAAAAAAAAGGAGAGGATGATGTTGTGGTATGTAGAATAGTTGTAGTTTCAGACTCTCTTTGTTGTTGGAGTTGATTTTGGTCCTCTGATAATTTGTCATGTGACTTCAACAAGTTGGCATAATCTTCTAGGATAATTCTAATATTCTCCAAAGGAACATCTTGAAGCTTTGATGGACTTATTGGTGCCCGGAGCATGTTCTCTATGGTTTTTGCTAAATTTTCTTGATTTTGTAGCTACAAATGTCTATTCTACTCCTGAGCAGTCATGAGATGCCTCCGTAGTAGCACTATGTTGCATGGAATTTTAGAGTTACATTCCATTTGAGTGCAGATCTACTCTTCAACCATTTGCATAGCTTTCATATCTACTTCTTGAAGCTTTTTCTCTAATGTGGTATGTGCTTCCTATAGCATGTGAAATTGATCTTGTAAACTTTCATTTTCTGTTTCCAATATTGTTATGCATTTTTGCTACTCCTCAGTGCGATTTTGTAGTATGTTGTTGTGTGCCTCTAGCTAGTGGTACCCGATTCGGAGCTGCATCATACATTGAATTATAGTATTCAATGTATCATCTATAGATGAGGATGCAATTTGTGCCATTGTTGATGCAAGGGATAGGGAGTGGGGAGTGTGATGTTGTGTCTGACATAGAGGTGGTTGTAGGTGAAGTTGGTGGAAGGGGAATGGGAGATGGTGGAACCGTGGGGGGAGGGGGAGGTGTTGTGGATGGTGAGATGTCCATGCTATCAGACATGGAGGTGAGTGTGGTGTCTACCATGTACATCAAAATAGTAGGTGGGGTGCATGTTGTGGTGGTGAATAGTTGTGATGTGGGTGTTGAAAACGGCATAGGCAAGGGGTTTGGGTGTAGGGTGGAAATAATTTAGAGAAAAAGGAATGGAGGGGTTGGAGGGATGGTGGGATGGAGGTTCGAATGTGAGAGGTTGGAGGTGGGACCATCATGGAGTGAGGTTTAGTGATAGGAAAGCCTAGAAAAGTGGATCTAAAGTCTGGATGGCCTATCACTGAGGTTGTTGAAGTGGGATGTCTCAAGGTAGGGTCGATGAAATATGCAATTGATTAGGTGTTGGTATGATACAATGGGTTGTCAAAGGAGGAAAATAGAGATGAAATGGAAGTTGTTCTACAAAAGATGAAGGTGCGCTCTCTGGGATCAATAGTAGGTATGACATTTACAACCTCTGTTCAAGGGAGTGATGGTGGGGGTGTTGGAAAAGGTGGCTCAGTTGTCTCTTTGTGGATGATGGTTGTTTCATGGACATGAGTTCCTAGTGGTTGTATTGATGGACTTAGCATGGCAGTGTCAGTTGCTTGGAAAATCATCTCAACCTAGGTTGTGGAAATTGTTGTAGTCTTCTCTACTGTTTTAGTTGTCGTAGTAGTCACCTCCATGATAGTGATGGAAATCTGGATCTTTTCTCTTGACCTTGGTTGTGTTTGTAACCGTGTGGGTCGTATTAGTCATGAGGAGTGTGTAGAGTGTTTGTAACCTTGGTTGTGTTTGTAACCTATGTAGATCGTATTAGTCATTGAAAGCAATGATCAGTGAAAATTCTTTCTCTAGATGGGGAATTGACTTTCATGGACCCATTAATCCCCCAACAAGAGGATCTCATGCTAAATATATCATAGTAGCAATCGGATACTTGACAGAGTGGGTAGAAGCCAAAGCCACTAGGAGGAATGATGCCTAGACAATAGCAAAATTCTTATTTGAAACACTACAACATATGAGGGGCATACCAACGCTGCATATACCGATGGTCATAGTCGGTATCGGTATAGCCCTCGGAAAATCTCACTAAGAGATACCGACGGTCAAGTGACCGTCAGTATGACCGTTTTAAACGGATCATCAGTGTGGCCCGCAGCCGCCGGTATAAGCGTCGGTATAGGCGTCGGTATAGGCATCGGTATAGGCGTTGGTATGAGCGTCGGTATAAGCGTCGGTAATTTACTGGCAACTACCGACGTGTATACCGACGTCCATATCGGCGCCTATACCGGCGGCGAGTTTTAAACATACCGCGAACCCGAGAGCAAAACTTCACATTTCTGCGCGTGTTTGAGTACTGTCGGTCTACTGTCGAACTTGCACGCGTGAACCTGCATTGTCTTGTGCACACACACACACGGATCTCTCTCTCTACACACACACACACTCTCTCGGCTTAGATCTCACATCTTGGTAAGTGTTGCGCGTACTGTAAGCATTTGTGTTTCTCTATGCTTTAGGGTTTCTAATTTCTCTTTTCGTTGATTTTGCAGAAGTTCTTTGGCGTCGATTGTTTGGAATTGGACGAGAGATGACCTACATTACGCTTTGACGACAACGATTCAAAGAGGGACATACTTGTAAGTGATTCTTTTATTCGCTATTGATAGAGAGAGAAGGAGAGAGAGAGAGAGAGAGAGAGAGAGAGAGAAAGAGAGAGAGAGAGAGAAAGAAAGAGAGAGAGAAGAGAAAGGAAGATACACATTAATTTACACATGCATACATACATGTACACACATGCATGCTTACATACACACACCTATACACACATGCATGCTTACATACACACACACACATATGCATGCATACACACACACATAAATTTACACACATGCATACATAAACACACATACATACACACACATATATACACATATGCATACATACACATACACACACACATATACACACATACATACACACACGCCTATATACACACATATACACACATGCATGCATACATACACACACATATACCGGCATGCATGCATACACACATATATACACACATGCATACATACACACATATACACACATGCATGTATACATACACACACATGTATACACATGCATACACATACACACACATACACATACATGCATGCATACATACACACACGTACACACACATGCACACACATGCATGCCTACATACACACACATACACATACACACACATGTATACATACACACACACATGTACACATGCATACATACACACACATATATACACACATGCATACATACACACATATAATCCTATTTTTATTTTGAAGTTTTTTTTTTACATCAAATATATAAAAATAGGATTAGGGTTTTAGGGTTAAATATTTAAGATTAGGGTTTTAGGGTTTTAACACCTACATAACATATATGCACACATACACATGCACATATAATACATATAGACATGTATATACACATGTATACAGAAATATACATATTTTAGGTCTAGATATTTAAGATTAGGGTTTTAGGGTTTAGTATTTCAGATTTAAGTCTAAGTCTTTCTGATTAGGGTTTTAGGATTTTAATACGTAGATAACATATATACACAAACACACATATACATATAATACATACATACATGTAGATACACATACATACAAAAATATACATATTTTAGATTTAAATCTTTAAGATTAGGGTTTTAGGATTATAACACCTACATAACATATATGCACACATACACATACACATGTAATACATATATACATGTATATACATATGTATACAGAAATATACATATTTTAGGTCTAGATATTTAAGATTAGGGTTTTAGGGTTTAGTATTTCAGATTTAAGTACAAGTCTTTCTGATTAGGGTTTTAGGATTTTAATACGTCGTAGATAACATATATACACAAACACACATATACATATAATACATACATACATGTAGATACACATGCATACAGAAATATACATATTTTAGATTTAAATCTTTAAGATTAGGGTTTTAGGGTTATAACACCTACATAACATATATGCACACATACACATACACATGTAATACATATATACATGTATATACACATGTATACAGAAATATACATATTTTAGGTCTAGATATTTAAGATTAGGGTTTTAGGGTTTAGTATTTCAGATTTAAGTCTAAGTCTTTCTGATTAGGGTTTTAGGATTTTAATACGTAGATAACATATATACACAAGCACACATATACATATAATACATACATACATGTAGATACACATGCATACAAAAATATACATATTTTAGATTTAAATCTTTAAGATTAGGGTTTTAGGGTTATAACACCTACATAAGATCTATGCACACATACACATGCACATGTAATACATATATACATGTATATACACATGTATACAGAAATATACATATTTTAGGTCTACATATTTGAGATTAGGGTTTTAGGGTTTAGTATTTCAGATTTAAGTCTAAGTCTTTCTGATTAGGGTTTTAGGATTTTAATACGTAGATTACATATATACACAAACACACATATACATATAATACATACATACATGTAGATACACATGCATACAAAAATATACATATTTTAGATTTGAATCTTTAAGATTAGGGTTTAGGGTTATAACACCTACATAAGATATATGCACACATACACATGCACATGTAATACATATATACATGTATATACACATGTATACAGAAATATACATATTTTAGGTCTACATATTTAAGATTAGGGTTTTAGGGTTTAGTATTTCAGATCTAGAATTTTAAGATTAGGGTTTTAATTAAATATATAAAATTAAATATATAAAAATAGGATTACGTAAGGAAAAAAAATCTGAATATATAAATAAATATATATATAAAATAAGATAATTATATACATAAATAAATATAAAAAGAACTAGTGTTTTAAATAATTTAATTAAATATTTATAATTAAATATATAAAATTAAATATATAAAAATAGGATTACGTAAGGAAAAAAAATCTGAATATATAAATAAATATATATATAAAATAAGATAATTATATACATAAATAAATATAAAAAGAATTAGTGTTTTAAATAATTTAATTAAATATTTATAATTAAATATATAAAAATAGGATTACGTAAGAAAAAAAATCTGAATATATAAATAAATATATATATAAAATAAGATAATTATATACATAAATAAATATAAAAAGAACTAGTGTTTTAAATTATTTAATTAAATATATATAATTAAATATAATTAAGTAAAGAAAACATCTGAATATATAAATATATATATATATAAGGTAGGATAATTATATAGATAATAAAAGATGATAAGAACTAGTATTTTAAATAAATAAATGAAATATATATGATTAAATATATAAAAATAGGTTTAAATTTAATCATTTTAAATAGAGTGAATATATATACAATACACAAACACACATACTTATATACCTATCTATATTCACATATATATACATATACACGTATATATACACATGCATACATATATATACATGTTTTAGTTCTAGGTCATTTGGATTAGGGTTTTAGGGTTTTAACACGTACATAACATATATACACACATACACATACACATATAATACATATATAGATGTATATACACATGTGTATAGAAATATATATAATTTAGGTCTAGATCTTTAAAATTAGGGTTTTAGGGTTTAGGCATACATATAACTTAATTAAGAGGAAAAAAATCTGAATAAATAAATAAATATATATAAAATAGGATCAATCAAGAAAAAATCCGAATATATAGATAAAATAGGATAGCTATATAGATTAGGGTTTTAAAACTAGGGTTTTAAGTTTTTTTAGGTATTTAAGTATTTAGGTCTTTAAGAGTTAGATTTTTAGGTTTAATAAAAAAACAAATGTTCTAAAATGTCCATATTGTAGCAGTTGTTTTTATACCAGATTCAAAAGACCCAGAGTGGCTATTTGTTTTACAAGTCGCTCCACGTAGTAGACAAATTTTTGAAAATATAGATGTAGAAGAAAGTCCATCTCTAGTGGACTCAGAGATTCATTCGATAGTTGAGGAGGAAGAGATCATTGTTCGAGAAGAAGAGGTCATGAAGAAGAGGTCATTGTTCGAGAAGACGAAGCAATAGACAATGATCAGGAGGAAGCCAGCATAGCAAGCGATTTAGAAGCCATCAATTTAGAGATAGATATTCTCGGTGCATCGGATCTTCAAGAGGATGCTAGAATAGAGGACTTTTGAATAAAGGACTTGTACGTACTAATTTTTGGTTTTTTTTTGTTTATTCCCTATATTATTTTTCTTATCGCATGCTAATTATTTGAGTTCTTTTATTACAGAGCACGATGGGAGACAGTCCTCCAGTCACTCCACAGTCCATGACAGAGGAGCAGTTTTTGGAGTTCATCTCTCAGGTTCCTCCTGCATATATGGCCGCTGCATCACAGTATTGGATCGCTCATGGTAGCACTCCTCTCGGCCTCACTCCACACATGAGGTCATGTCGCATCGACGATCCGAGGCTCGTGATGCATTCAGAGAAGGCTTACCAAAGCCTATGTGGTTAGATGCTGAGGAGTGGGACATGATTCGTGATGAGCAGCAGCAGACTCCTGATCGATATCGCCAGCAGTGAAATGCCGCAGCCACACGTCTAGACACGATTGGACCGTCACATTTGGGCAGCGACGGATATGACACGATGCATCATGAGTTTGTAAGTACCATTTCATTTATATTTGTTTCAGGAGCTGGCAATGGGTCATCCTCCAACACGAACGGAGGAGTCTTATGGATATAGTCATGGGTTGACTGCACTATTGCACGACTTGGAGGGACGCGGTGCGGTAGTTTCATGGGAGCGTTTGCGATGAGGTAATTAATTTATAAACTTGGTTTTTACTTGTTTGTAATTTTCATGTGAATTTATCTCATTCCATTAATGTTCTTTGTTGCAAGACTGTTGATATGGAACGTTCTTTGCATGTGTATGGCAGTGGAAGACCAATATTTTGTATTTGATTTCCATATGGCAATACATTGCTTTGCCACATTTTGTAAAAGCATCATATATGACAGTGGTTTGCCACACTCTTGTACTGCTTCATTATTGAATATATAACTTCTTTTGTACATGGTTCATTGTTCATTATGATTATCTCTTTTGTGTACAATAATACTCTGTTTCATGAAATCATATTTCGGTTGTCATTAGAGTACACATCACATGTACTCGGTTTTTTTTGGGAAGAGTGTATTGTCTTTTGTTCAGCAACATCATGGTAATGTTGTTGTAGCAAAAGACAAAACACTCTGCCCAAAAAACATTTTGCAGGTATGGTTGTCGGTATACGCAATGGTACTCCCAGTAGTGTCATCAGAATAACCGTCGGTACACCCAGGAGGCGATGCAGCAGAAGCCAATTACCGATGCATAATACCGATGTTTATACCGACGCATATACCGACGATTATACCGACGTATATACCGATGCATATACCGACGCCTATACCGACTCTTTGGTACCGACGCGCAAACCGACCTTTACACCGGCGTCATGGCAAATAAAGACGCGTTCATTTTCCTCGGTAAAAACCTCGGTATACCATCGATTTGTTGTAGTGAAATTTTTCACTAGGTTTGGACTACCTATCAAGATAGTTACTGATAGAGGTATGCACTTCATTAATAAAGTCATTGAGTCACTTATGAATGAGATCTTATTGATTCATAAAAAATCAGCACCCTATCACCCACATGCTAATGAACAAGCTCAAAGTTCAAATAAGATGTTATGCACAATTCTCACCAAGATAGTCAAACAATGAAAGACCTAACTAGGATAAACAATTGCACCATGCAATGGCTTTTTGAGTAGCTTGTAAGATGGCTATTGGAACTACACCATTTAATCTAGTTTATGACAAAACACAGTCTTGCCAATTGATTTCTTGATTCCTACTCTTCAAGTAGCCAAAAAATACAAGTGGACCGGACATGAGTCGTCCAACCAATTGGATCAAATGGAGAATTTTCATGAAACTAGATTACAAGTTGCAGTAGACATTTCTACTGCTAAAAGAAGAAAAAAAATCTATTATGATGCCCACCTCAAAGATAAAGGTCTAAGAGTGGGAGATCTAGTATTAGTATACACATTGAAACAACATGCCAAGAAGCTGCAACAAAGAGGATATTTCCCTGTGATTATAAATTGAATTTCCTCTAGCGGAGCTATCAACTTAGCTACATTGGATGGAGACATATTAGAAAACTATGTAAGTTGTTGTAGAGTTAAAGCGTACATGGAACCTCTCACTGAACAGATTATTACAAGAATTTTAGGAGCTCAAAATCGAGAAAAAACAAGAGGATAGAATATGAGAAGAGGATAGAATAGAAGCATTAGAGAGAATTAGAAAATCAAAGGAATGGATTCAAGAAGGCAATGAGAGATACATTTGAGGTGATGAACCCATTCCCATGTCAAATTATCATGCCATAAATATCAAAACTTTGGGCTACAGAAAAAAACATTCTTTAGACCTAAGGATTGGAGAGGAAGAATATCACCTTGCAGATTTGATTGATACAAGAGCAGCCTTAAGCAGTATTCTTGGTTCTTTGGTTGAAAAATTAAAGATACTGATCATTTCTACAAATACATATATGATTGGCATTGGAAATAACCCTATCAAATGCTTAGGGGAGGTAACCTTATCCTTACACTTGAGGAATAACACCATGCAACAAAAACTCTTGGTCTACAAAGACTCTACCTTACTAGAATAACTAATTGTATGACAAGATTGGATGTACAAACTCAAAGTTACCCTAAATCTTTCTCAAGGATGCATATCTTCCAAAGTAGGACATAGAGAAGTCCTTAGCCTTATAGAAGAGAAACCTCTAAAGATAGTGGAAATGGAAAACCCTAATGTATCAAATCTAAGTATGCATAATTTAGAACTCAAGAAGAACTCTCAATCTAATGATCTCATTCTTGAACCTATGTTGTGTGTCAATCAAAACTCCCTTTTTACTACAAGTGAACAACCCTTCCCTCCTTCTCAAAAAAACATTTCAGTGAGCCATAGTGAGTTCATTAATTCTGGAGAGGAATGTAGTGAGTTGTCTATAAGCTTGGCATCAAGAAAGACTATCCAGTAGTCAAAGAGGATAATCAAAGAGATATGGATCCGAAAATCAACTTCATGAGCATAAATACAATTGGCAACAATCATGACCGACAAACCCTAAAGGAAGAAAGTCATTCAAATTAGAAAGATCACACCAAATCAACTCAAAGAAAATTTAAGTGTGGCTATTTTGGTAATTGTTGCTCCTCTTGAGTGAGAGTTGGAAAGTCATTTTCCAAATTTTACGGTAACGTGATCTTCCTACAATCATCTTCAAACCATGAATTATTCTCATCAAACACTACATCCCTACTAACTATAAATGCTTTGTTAGTGGGATTGTATAGCCTATAAACCTTCTAGTTTTAATCATATCCAATGAATATACATTTTTCTGCTTTAGGGTCAAGCTTTCCTCTAATCTGTGAGGGAATGTGTGCCTAAGCAATGCATCCAAATATCTTGCAATGGTCCAAACAGGGTCTCCTGTCATTCCATGCTTCGTAGGGAGTCATTCCATCCAAGGATTTTGATGGGAGCCTATTGACTAAGTAAGTGGCTGTGGAAACAACCTCTGCCCATAGGTAATTAGGTAGCTTCTTCTCATTCGACATTGACCTTGCAGCTTCAACTATTAGCCTATTCCTTCTCTCTGCTACTCCATTCAATTCAGGAGTATATCTTGTGGTTACTTCCCTCTTTATGCCTCTGTCCTGTAAAAATGAGTCAAATTGATCATGTGAAAAATACTCACCACCTCCATCAGATCTAATCCTCTTTAAGCTTCTACCTGTTTAGTTCTCAACTAGTGCCAAATACTTTTTGAAGCATGTAAATACTTCATCTTTATGTTTCATGAAATAAAGGATTTTCCATCTACTATAATTATCTATAAATGAAACATAGTACCTTTAACCTGAGATTGATGGATCTTTACTAAGGCCCCACACATCAGTGTGTACAAGTTTCAAGTAGTCTTCATGGACGTACCCCTTTCTGGTGAATGGTTGCCTATGAGCTTTACCAAATTGACATGCTCCACATTTGTATATCATGTGTTGCTTGGTCACATTGGGAATGCCAGGCACACTCTGATCCCTGCATATTTTCTTTATTGTTCTTTCTCCTATGTGTCCTAGCCTTTTGTGCCAACTCTCTAGCTCAGATAGGGTTTGATCTTTATAATTGAATAGTGTTATGTTCCTGGTGTCTTCAATCTCAAATGTAAATAATCTACCAGTTTTCTCACCTTTAGCAATCCTTCTGAACCCTTGTTGATGGTCTTCCTCATATGCTCCATGCTTAATGAATTTGACATGTAAGCCTTTCTCAACAATCTGACCAACACTAATTAGGTTCTTGGTTATAATTGGTACATACAAAACTTTACTCAAGAGGTTCATGTTACTATCAGATGTCTTGACATTTCCAATTTGCTTGACTGAGTGTTTAGTGTCATCACATGTCTATACTTCATGCTTACCTTTGGGCTCTTCAAGATCAGACAATAAAGCTACATTTCCAGACACATGGTTGGAATAACCTAAATCAATATAGAAAAGATGCTCATCATCTTTACCTTGCTTGGATGTCTTATTCATGATGAGTAGAGAATCTTCTTCGTCTTCTATATAGTTTCTAAAATCTATTCTTCCTCTGAAACCTCCTTGATAGTTGTTGTTGTCGTAGCCTTGATTGTAGTTATGATTATAGTTTCTTCCTTCATTGTTGTATCTGCATCTAGATTGTTCATAGCTACCTCTATGGAAGCCTCTTCCCCTTTGATTTCTTGTGTTCTTGAAGCATTCTTATGTGGTGTGGTTGGTAAGACCGCAAATGTTGCAAGGTGGATTGTTGTAGGATCTCCCCCTGCCTTGCTTTCCTCCTTTGCCCCTTCCTCTAGCACCTCTTCCTCTACCTGTGTAGTTAGCTTGAGAGGTATTAGCCTCATCTTCATTCTTCTTGAGTTTACCTTTATCTTTACTTTTATTCTTATCTGTATAAAGGGCAGAAGATTGATTACCTCCTGAATTGTCACCATTCTTGTTGAGCTTTGTCTCATGGGTGAAGAGTTGCCCCATCAAGGTGTTGAGGTCAGGTACTTGCATATCCATGTAGATGTTCATTGCCATGGTGAATGACTCCCACTTATCATTAGCTTTGATGCCATTAATGATCTACCTTATTATGTGTTCTTCTTCTATCTCTTCTCCAATGCTTGCAAGTTGGTCAACCACATCTTTCATCTTGGTCACATAATCAGCCACTCCTTGCTTTGGTTGCTTCTTTAGATTTGTAAACTCCATCCATAATTGATTCTTCCTAGCTCTTGTATTTGATGAGAAATATGATGAGAGTAATTCCCAAGTCTCTTGGGAGGTCTTACAATTCCTAATGTGAGGCAATAAGAAATCAGATATTGAGTCTAGTAGATAAGACCTGGGAAGAGCATCCTTTGCACACCATCTGGTCAACCTTTCTTGTTCTTCTCGTGTGGGTTGATGCTTGCTCCTAACTATTGGCATCTCTTCATCTCTTGAGATGTATCCATATAGACTTCTCCCTTGAAGGTAGGCTTGCATCCTTAGTGACCATGCTGAGTAGTTGTTTTTGTCCAATTTATCAATGAAGGATGGAAATCCATCTCCCATCTTGCTTGTTGTTGCTCTGATACCAATGTTGGAGGAGATGGAGGATAATCTTCATAGATGAATTGGTGTTGCTTAATACCTGCTTCACCAGCCAAGAACAACTACTAGAGAGTTAATGGGCCTCTTTAGCATGCTAATGATCATAAATAATCACCTATGTTGCTTGGAACATGATCCACTAATCAATGGATCAAAACAAATAGGTAGACATCAATTCAAGACAAAAGACTTGCTATTCTTGTCTATACACATATTTAGTATTTTGAATAGTTCTCTGAGTACAGTAGCAATTAGATTAATTCCTTTTCGAAAACTCTAACTATCTTAGATAGCTACCAATCATGAGTGATTTCATAAAAAATGATGGATGACATACTGAGAATGATGTTTAGCAATTCACATAACCTTCCCGACATTTACGAGATGCATCAAGCAACAAACTAGAGAGCAAAGATGTGTCAATATCTCACGATCCAAAGACCCAATGATAATGATACTTTGTAATCATATACTAGGCAGTATCTTGAATCTATCATGCTTTAAATCATGACAAATGATCAATCATACAATGATAACAAGCTCTTAGAAAGTCACTGTTTTGATGTAGTCATAATAGAGAAGCGAAATGAGAATGTAATGATAGTATATGTATTAAATACTATACAAATACAATGTCATTGTCAATCATATATTGCTCAATGTGTGAGCGATGAATGAGCTATGAGGTGAACTCTCACTTCACAATAGATCCCCTTCACAATGATCTCATGGAGTCGAGATATCATGCTGGTCATGTCACCCTCTTTTTGTGGTTGAGTTTGGAGCCAATGTTTGAGTTCAAATTCAAAAGATCTACCTAAAAGTGAATCCTAAAGTATAGGATATATTCTCTCATCAATCAACTACCAAATGATTCGTGATTTAAAGCTTCCTAACTCCACGTGGTTCTAGAACACTTTTACAAAGGTAAATGTGAAGGACTTTTACAAGAGGTAGATCATATAGAGTCTCATATGAGTTATGCCAATAAACCAAGTATGTGGGCTTGGTTTCTATTGCATCAACAAATCAAGTGCCATAGGTCACTAAAAATCATTCCCAAGTAGGAACACATAAGTGAGTCCCATAGCTACCATTGGATAATATAGGAGACATGAGTGAAGGAGAATAAGGAAATACATATCTACCTATCACTTATGAGGGCTACACAACAAAGCCATTTTAGATTCAAGTGCAGGTGTTGCCATTGCTACCACTTCCTTATGGAAGCATTGGGGCAAGCCGGCGCTCAGACCAATGACAATGAAGTTGAAAATGGCAGATGGCCACATCAAGAATGTAGAGTTCAAGCACACTTTTTCCATATGTGAATTTGGGGGGAACCACGCCTATTAGATGGTTTAAGGTAGACCGTTCATGAGACAATCGCAAATATTACAAGATTGGGGAACCACTTCTTTGTACTTGCAACATCTAGGAGTTACTACTAAGGTCAATGTCAAGGACTATTCACATAGAGATGTGCCCCCTATACAATGGAACCCCATCCATGGAGCATCAAATGACACGAAATCTATGCACTCCATAGGATCAGGATCCTCATGGATGCATGAAGACACTCACTTATGGAGATGCAAAGTTTCAGTCGAGGAAGGGAAAAGATTATCCGCATGAGAAGTAGGTACAAAAAAGCACCCTAGATCAGTTCAAGATCTAGCCTATGCACCCTTAGTGTTTCTAAATGAAAAATTTGAACCCCACGTGTTAGACTCAAAATATAATGGGCAAGAGATGGTTGAACCACACCCTAAGAGAGAGGATTAGGAAGTAATCCTCAACCATGGATTTTTGGGCAAGTGGTTAGCCCATCATTCCAATAAAAGCACTAGATTTAGGATCCAAGATACCTTGCATTCGTGAGAACCAAGTCAAGAGAACAAGGTTGAGAGTAAGGCAGGTCCATAGGCAAGTGGCCAAGAAGCAAAAAGGCAAGGTTTAAGATACCAAGGTTGAGAACAAGAAGGTTCAAGAGATTGTGCAAGGGTGAGGGCATCGATTCAAGGGGAGATCAAGGATTGATCATTTAGGAAAATGATCTCTAGAAGGGGATGAGAGTGTTAGACTCAAAATATGATGTGTAGGAGATGGTTCAACCACACCCTGAGAGGGAGGATTAGGAAGTAATCCTCAACCATGGCTTTTGAGGCAAGTGGTTATCCCATCTTACTCCTAGCTAGTAGGTCCTGAGTTCAATTCCCACACCATAGGTGGGTGAAATTCTAACCACCATGGACATAGTAGTCAATGAGGAACAATGGACACTTGACCATGGTGAAGATGGCTATGACATTTCAAGTCTTCACGATAGAACCAATCATGTATGATCTAGTTATTGAAGAGTGTGAACCTCATATGAGTGAATCTAAGGAATATAGTGATGAAGGTGGAGATTCCATTCTCATGGAGCATTTTTGTGCATCAAAGGAAGAGTATGTCTATCTTATAGAAGTCGGAACTCAAGAAGAGGAAAGACCAAAACCAGAAGAAACAAGGATAGTGATCAAAAAGAAGAAAGGGGAGAAAACAATAACCAAGCCAGTAAAGGAAGAGACCCTCTTTGAATTCCCTAAGAACTTCAAGAAGTATGAAACAAAAGATTGAAAGGTCATGATAAGGATGCCTAATAGAGAAGCACTCACATGAGTGGCATATGACGACAAAGAAAAGAGTAAGAAAATTTTTGTGACCATAGAAGAGGAGGAAGAATGAAGTACGTACATAGGACATGAACTGACTTAAAAAGAAGAAAAAGAGTTGATAGAATTGATAAGAGAATATAGAGATGTGTTTGCATGGAGGTACAAAGACTTGACCCTAACATTTGCTCTCGTAGGATTCCCATGTCTTCGAAAGCAAAGCCAACTAAGTAGAAGACCTACACATATAATGATAATATCTATGAAATTAAGCATACCGAATGGGTATCCCCCATTATGGTAGTGCCCAAAAAGAACAAAAAACTACGAGTGTGCATTAACTTGAAGAAAATTAACGTAGCTACTATCAAAGATAGCTACCCACTTCCTATCGCAGAACACTTATTGGAACGAGTAGTAGGTAATGAATTCTACAGCTTCCTTGATGGATTTTCAGGCTAGAATGAAGTAGCTATTGCCCCCAAAGACCACCACAAGACAACTTTTGCCATCGAGTGGGGCATATTTGCATTTTGTGTGATGTCTTTTGGGCTCACCAATGCTCTCGCTACATTTCAAAGGTTAATGTACCACGTGTTTAAAGAATTCTTACAAAATAATCTAGAGTTCTATGTTGATGATCTATGTGCACATTACAACATGAGGCAAACATAAATCCCTGAGCTCAAACAAATCTTTGACAAATGTAGAGAATATAAAGCATGCTTAAACTAAGAAAAATGTGTTTTCATGGTTAGGCAAGGCAAGATCCTAGGACACATAGTGTCAAAGAATGGTATATCAATGGATGAGGATCAAGTTAAATATATATTTGAGTTACCCAAACCAAAGGAGGTTAAGGAAGTACAAGCTTTCATGGCATATTGCGGATATTATTGATGATTTATCCACATGTATGCAATCCTTGCAAAGTCTCTATACAACCTTTTGACTAATTTAAAGTGGATAGATGATTGTGAAAACTCTTTGAATGAGCTCAAATGACGTTTGTGTTCAGCACCCATCTTGACTACAATGGATTAGAACAAGTCGTCCCATGTTCACATGGATGCATCCAATTATGTGATTGGTTGTGTGCTAGCACAACCTACAAGTGAACATAACATTGATATTCCAATAGCTTACACAAATAGGAAGTTGAATGCAACTGAACCAAATTACACCACTACTGAAGGAGAAGGATTAGGCATGGTGTATGCAGTTAAAAAGTTTAGATATTATTTGCTTGCAAGTAAGTTTAAAATTTTTATAGACCATCATGTGCTACTATATCTAGTGAATAAACTTTGCAATACTACCAATTAGTAAGATGATTCCTATTAGTGATGGAATATGACTTTGAAGTTCTAATTCAAAAATTTAAGACTCACCTTAGGGTAGATCACCTTTCTAGACTCACCTTAGGAGAATCCCCGTAGGGAGTGTCAGATGAACTCCCTAATGCTTACTTGTTCGACTTAGAGGTAGTGCCTGACGGGGCCAAAACTATAGTGCCAATTTTAACCTTTGAACCTAAACATACTGTAATGAAAGCCAAAGATGAAGTAGTGAGCTCTCAAAAATATCACATAATGGCAGGTAGTGTGTACAAGCACATAGATCAAGACATATTGTCTTGTTTTTTAAATGAAGATGAACATGGTGAAGTGGTTGCAAATAGCACATCTAGGTGCATTGAAACAACATCATTCTAAGCATTGAACCCTATAGACTCTACAAAGATTAGGTATATATTGGCCAACGATGGAAGCAGATGTCCATAGGATGTGCAAAGATTGCTGAATCTATGGTGTTAGACCACCTATGGAACATGCAACACTATATCAAATGTCTATAGTACGAGATTGGAGCAAACTTTTGGTAAGAATTTTGAGGATGAAAACATTCCCTCAAGAGATGACATTGGCCAGACAAAAGAGATTAGAGCAGGATGCCCTACATTACACACTTTTTGGAGATAACTTATACAGACAAGGAAGAGATGGATACCTAAGACTGTGTGTCCATGAGATTGAATATCTAAAAATCAGGTGATCAAAGCTATATTTTCTGCAGGTCTTTGGTGGACAAACCTTCACATGGATGCTCATACCTATGTGAGGCAGTGTGATATTTGTCAGCGAACTCAATATCTCATACATAAGGATGAGATGCTACTGAGACCCATGATGGGATGTGCATTCTCCAACTAGGGAATAGACTTTGTTGGTCCTATTAATCCCCCCGCTAAGAGTTCACATGCTGAATACACTATTGTTGCCACGGATTATCTAACCAAATGGGTAGAAGTGAAAGCTACTAAGAAGAACGATGTGCCAATAGAGTTGGTGAGCGACCGTGGTACCCATTTCTTGAATGAGGTCATTGAATACTTGCTGTAAGAATTCATGATTATTCACAAGAAGTTGGCTCTAAACCACCCACAAGCAAATGGACAAGCAGAAAGCATAAATAAGATCTTATGCATTGTGCTAACAAAGTTGGTGAATAATAAACATTCTAATTCAGAGAAATAGTTACATCACACTATTTGGGCATACAGAGTGGCCTATAAAATGGTACTCTGAGCACCCTTTCAAATGGTGTTTGAACAAAATAGAGTGTTGCCACTAGATTTTTTGATACCTATCTTAAAAGTGGCACAAGAGCATCAATGGACTGGCTATGAGCTCTCATCTAGAATTTTTGACTTAGAATGACTAGGAGAAATTAGATTAAGAGCATCCGTTGGAATTTATGCAGCCAAGCAAAGACAAAACGGCTACTTTGATGCATATGTAAAAGATACGGGATTAAAAGCAAGATACTTAGTCTTGGTATATACACTAAAATAAAATGCTATGAAATTGGATTGGGAGAAGTGGAAATCCCTTGCCTCGATGAAGTGGAACTTCCCATCTCCATTCACGATGTCCCAATGATAGTAAAGGTACTAGTGTCGAGATGAGGACCTTACAAAACCTCTTGACTTGGTTCAAGATTGGATCTATGCCCATGCGATGAACTTAAACCTAAGAAGGGTGCTTCTTCAAGTTTTTGTGAACCAGCAAAAGATCACAGTTGAATTAGCAAATCAACCACTCACGGAATTAGGAAAGGCACCAACTCTTGGTCCTTCTAGGAGTGCACATGAAGATAACAATGTTCTTATCCAAAGCTCTTTGGTGCAAAAGGAAGCAACTTGCGAAGGTGTAGTAGAAGTAAACATGGAACTCCCTTCTCTTCCAAAGATGATCAAGACACAACAAGTAAGGAAGCTTGAGAAGCAGGTGGAACAAATCAATAAATCTTATGCTCAGAAGTCAGTTCGACATAAGGCAATAGATCAAGTGAAGCAAGCCTGGATACACAAGAGTGAGAAATCTGTGGCTCCCTTAGCAGAACCACCAGTATGTACAAAACAAATGATGCAGTCACATAAAACCAAATTTGAAGACTATAAGAGCCAACCTCAACGACTCATTTCCATTTGGATACCAAAGCGATCGATGAAGGAAGACCCCAATGCATGACAAATCTAGGTGCCTAAGACCTGCTTACGTGCTCAATTAGTTACACACGGGCCTATAGACCACAATCAACACTCATAAACATTCTCTTCACACAGTTCATGAAGGGCATCTATTATGACCACATCAATACATCAACTCCTACCTAGGACTACTTAGAAATGGGTACCTAAAAAGCACCAAATCCAAGTAGAATTATCTCAGATACCTATAAAGGCCACCAATGCTAAGAATTGTAACCCCATAAGGGCCATTTGGCAAGTCGAACCTTGTACTAAAACCCCTGACCCAACCATGTAGAAATGCCCTTGAAAAGTGTAGATGCATTCTGAGTACATTGTACATCTAGAGTATGCATATAGGGAAGTGACTAACCCTTAACAACCACTCACATTCACACCCCACTTCACTAAAACTAACTTACTTACCACATTGAATATCATGTTGGTATTGTAAAGGGACAAGGCATCATCTAGTTTTTGATGCAATGCTAATATGATCTTGTTACTTCTAGTAGATTCAGGTGCAACCATAATCACTAGCACAATGGCAGATACAATAGGAACAAGTTCGCAAGCTGGAACTAATTATCAATCTGTTGACATAGAGACCTTGCCCATATCAGATAAGCCTAAAGAACAACTAGAGGAAATGCTGGTAATGCAAACTATTCCCATGTAGGATCCACCAATGGGCCACATGACCTAAGTTAACAAGAACTCACATTGGTTCAGTGAGATGGCAAGGCCATTAGGAGAAGGTGCATACCTGTGGAAAGTTGAGATCAAGTACAACAATACATGGGGAAAATAAAATTTCTTCACTAGAGAGATTGAGAAATCATAGAATGTAGTAGACTTAAGGCCAGTATGGCAAAGAGCAGGTTTGGTAGCATACATTGCGGACAGACTCTTGAAACCAAATTTCATGCTGTGCTTTTACCTCATCACTCTTGCTAGGACCCCAGAGGTTCAAACACATTCATAGTTCCATCATTAACATGAGGGAATGAGTTAAAGAGATTTCATCAAACCAATAACTTAGTGCATGAAGCCCTAGATATGAGAGGGATGCACATTCCCAATGAGAAAGAAGGATTGTCCCAGAAAACATGAAGAATAGGAACTTGACAAAGCTCAAAGATATGGTGGCTATGAAACCAAATATTGCAATGCACCTTCAAATGTGTATGCAACATTTTATGTTTCCAAGGCAAGACAGATTCATGATGCCCCATAAAAAGGTTTGGTTTAGCTTGCATCTTGCCAACACACAAAACATGATGATCAACCTTCCACATTGGATCATTGACCAAATTCGTTAGGCATGCAAGATGTGGCCATGCAAACTAGTGCTATGTGGCTATTGTGTGCTTACTCGAATCATCTATCGGTGCCTTGCTTATGAAGTTCTATTTTAAAGAGATCTATCATTGAATAGAGTACAATAGTTTAAAATCAGAAAAGCCTCCACCCCACCATCTAAGAGAATGTGGAGATCTATACCCTGTGCACAAACTAGAGGTGCCACCTTGACCCCATACATATCTCCAACACCACAAAGAGTAGTAAGGCCCTTTATACTTAGAATACCAAGGTGAAACATTGATGGATCTAGTTTAATTTTCCCCCTGGTGCCATCGGACCTAGAATTCCCTCGAGGACTGCTCTTAAAAGAACTCAACAATGTAGATTTCAAAAGAATCCTTCAAGAAGGGAATCTTGAAACAAGAGAAGAACAAGAAGGTGAACAACAATAACAACATGATGAAGGATAGTAGGAACCGGCCCGAGAAGAAGAAGAAGATGAGGAAGATGCAAGTGACAAAGACAAGCAACACGATGAACAACAGAGAGAAGCCACAAGAGACCCTACTTATACTACGCAATTACAAAGTCTTTATGATATGATAGTGAGTGTGCAAAAAAGACATCACCTATCCTTCATTATAGGTAGAGCATTAATTGATTAGATTCTCAAAAAGGAAGGAGTAGACCCACACTTTATCGAAACACACCAACTCTTGACTGAATCATTGGGAGCCATTGGACCATTTTACACAATGTTACAAAAGTCGGTGCCTTGCTATGATGAAAGGCATGTGGAAACTAGAGAACCAACATGCAAAAACATCTGAATTCCTATACCTTAACATGAAGCAACCATAGTGCAAGAGGCAACCTTGACTGCGACCATTGATATGACAACAGAATTATTTGTTCAAAAAATCTCCAATCTCACCTCAACAACCTCCATACCCTCCTGCCATGACTAATGTACATACCACCATTGAAACCACTGCCACCATGGAAACTAGAGAACCCATCGACCAGACCCCTCCCCAATCATCACTCGATACAGAACCCATGGCATCCATGATAGCCTTTAGCTTTCGTGCCCCAATCTCCCAAGCCACCCTCTTTTCTTCCATTACTAACCCTCTCTACACCTCCACGACCAAACTCTAGGAACCCGTCATCAGCCATCCAATCATAACCAGTATCGTCGCTAACCCCTACCCAACAAAAGGAAGTATAGGTTTCCTTGTCACCTCTCGCACCCAAATCCCATTCACCATCGACCCTTATTACTCTACCTACCATTGCTACCACGCTATCACCATTCTGGTTTCCTCTCGTGGAATCCCTCACCCACCCTATTGCCCCACTCTCTCTAGATCCAAACCCTTTTGTAACATCAATGTTCACAGACACCACGTGCACCACACCTACCATCCCTACTTTCATGGTAGCATGGACATGGATGACATTGTTTGATCCTATGGACATGTCAGTGCCCACAACACCACCCCCTCCCCCCACACTTCCACAGTCCCCTATCCACCCTCCACCTACATCACCACTATTAGGCATAGCATTCACAACTCCCTACCCCCTCCCATTCCCCTTGCATTCACCCGTATTACTCTTGCATCCACATCTGTAAATAGTACATTACGAATCTCAATGACTATAGAATAGGGTGGCAATACTAGAAGAAGACAAATGTCGACTCCAAGCCGAGTACCTCACTCTACAAAAAGTGCATAATGAAATAAATACCAAGGTACAACGAGTGGATATAGAAGCAATTCAGAATTTGGAAGAAATGTTGTGTGAACAATATGCAAGGAATGCCAAATCACAAAGGAATTTAGGCCTTCTGCACTGACACATGTCACCAACAATGGAAGAGAATAAGAGAATCCAATAGCAAAACCAAGACAACCTAGAAGCTTCCATGGAAGGAACTCCCAGAGCCACCATTAGTCCAACACAGTTCCAAGCAGTTCCTTAACATAGCATCCGCATACTACTTGAAGAACATGCTAGCTTTTGAGAGTCATACGCCAAGTTAGAAGAAGAGTGTGCCGATCTAAAGAAGTAGATAGCCAAACCCAGCATACAACTACCCAAAGCAATCCCTATTCCACCAAATACACAAGAACTAGAGACCCTCCAGAAATAAGTGGATGAACTTCAAGCATGACCACTACAATATGAAAGACCACCTTTGCCAATAGTGGAACCCGAACCCAAAGAGGTGGTTAAAATCTTGGTAGAAGAAACCTTTGAGAACCCATATGAGCTAGTAACACACTACAGAGGAGAGACATGACACATTTGAAGTTGAAGCACCTAAATGGCTAAAAAGGGTTGAACAAATAGGTCAAACACATGATGACTGAGTAGCTATTCAGATCCAACCATTAGCAAATCTTGAAGAGAGATTACTCAAATCTACCTATTTTCAAAATCTCTCTCATCAAAGGCTCATCACCACATCAGAATTGCAATATATGCTATATTTTGTACTTCTTGTAGACTACAATGCAGCAATAAAGTGTGCATGACTACTTTCCACCTATCTAGAAATGATGTGAACATGGTCCAATGCACCCTTATATATTAAATATAATCCATGCTATTGCCTTGTATCGTGCTAAGAGCTATGGCCCGAATTCATAGTTAAGGTGAACACAACTAAGGGTTGCTTCGATTGGATAAACTATCCATATTTAGCTCCACCTAGAGGACTACCCATAGTGGCATACATGATCTCAACCATTTGCCACTGGTCCTCTCGCTTCAAAAATGTGCCCGACATTATCGCTAAAATGTTTATGAAGATTTTTGAGTTAATGAAGGTGGTATTCAAAATCTTCAAGAACATTAAGGCCCCATACATTTTTGCTCCCGACTTCAATGAAGGTAAATTTGACTTAGTATATGATATGGGCAAAACCCCCTCTGTGAAAACAATCTTTGCTTGGAACTCCCGCATCAGATATTTACTTGCTTATTATCAACAGATGTTTGAGAACATGTTCTCTATCGGGTTCTAGGACTATCACTCAGAGATATTCGTTCCCAAACTCACACATTTGTTACAATTATTTGTTGTAGAACAAGCCCTCCATGCAGAACAGCTACATATTCCACATCCACACATACCAGGTCCAATTGATTAGGATACTTTATTGATAGATCTAGCAAGAGGCCTCCGACTCAAGGAACATCACTTGGCTACAGACATTGTCAAATATTACATTGCACATCCCACACGACAAAGGTCTTTCAGGGATGACAGACATGATAGAGGGGGGGTTGTTGAGAATAGCCAAGGAGATCCAAGTAGTGTGACAAGACAAGAGAGCATGAGATAGACAAGTCAAAGAGGGTCAAGACAGAGTGAAGGCCAAGCAAGAATGAGCAGATAAGGTAGTCAAAGAAGATCAGGCAACTAGGCGTATCAAATTTCCAAAATTCATATTTCTTGTAGAACAATGATTTTGATCACTACACATCATTGTAAATTTTGTTTTTGATGATCCAAACTCCATGTTTTCAAGCCAAGGAGTTCTCAAGCTTAAGGAGTAATAGAAGTTCCTATGTATCAAATTTCCTAATTTTTTGAGCTCATTTGGGCTTCCAAATAGGCATAGGAACCTATTCTTTAACTAGGCTGGACACTAGGTCTGGAGAGCTCATCTTTGAAGGTAGCATTTTGGGAATTGAAGTGAAAAAAAGACATTGTAACCATATTTTTGGCTAATCAAACATTCCATTGCTCCATCTCTTTGTCTTGCCATGTGTGTATGTGTGTGCATGTGTGTGTATGTGTGTGCATGTTGTTGTGCTTCTTACTCACACATTTGTACTCTCACTTGCTCATGGTTATCATACCAACCTCATGTCTTCTAGATTGGCAATTATGAGGTGGATCTCGTCAATTTGAGGCTTATCATTGTGCTAGAGTGATAGATATGTTAGCTAGACACATGTTCACTTTTTGACTAGTCTTTAAAGCACATGGGGGAAAGAGCTTAGCCTATAAATAGAGAAGCTCATTTTTGGAAAATGGAGCTTTTGGTTCACGTGAGCTCCATGTACATATCTTTTAGAATTGAAAGGGAAGAACTCTCTACTTTAAGATTATGTGCCTTGCATATATTTGTCTTTGTGTGTGAGAGTGTGGTGTGTGCATGTTTGTCTCTCCTTGTGTGTGAGTAGAATGTTGTTGCATTTCTTGTATTTTCCATTTGTGGAGTAGGATCTTAGATGACCTTACTCTCCATGTTCTCAAGGGTTTGTGGCATTGCTGGGAGCAGTTGGCCAATGGCTTGAGCACTATGGAGGGTTGGTTGGATGAAAGGAGAGTCCTTCTTGAGCTTTCCTATTTCTTCCATGCAAGGTGGTATGGGTCTTGGCTCCCTATGGTCATACTACAACACTCTATCAAATGGTTCCTCCGATTGCATCAATTTAAACCTAAGTGCACCGTCAAAAGCTTCTTCATGATGAAGATCTTTGTTGATACTTGAGAGGCTTGGCAAAGCCTCAAAGTCCCCAAAACCTTTCTCAAACCTTATTTGCTTATGCCCTTAATCTCTCCACATGGTACCTTCAACTTTCTACTACCTATTGTTAATTTTAGAAGACTACAAAGCATCGTCATTGCAAAAGGAAGCAAAGTTTGCCTCACTTTACCCTTATTTGTATCATAGAAAGAACACGTTCGCTGTTACAGAACAACATATGTCTTGTATTTGGCATGGTTATTTGGGCCACATATCTCCTATTGGAATGGAAAATATTTCTCATTCTAACTATTTACCTGTGTTGTCTTTCTCTAATTTTTCATTTTTGCATAAGATCTTCAATTCAGCCTTTAGATCTTGTTCATATAGATGTGTGTGGTCCTATGCCCACAAGGTCATTAGGTGCTTCTCTTTATTTTTTCACTTTCATAGATGCTTCCACTAGAAAAGTATAGGTTTTCCGTGTCAAATCAAGGGATGAGGTATTCCGTGCCTTCATAAAATGGCTTGCTTCAGTTGAAACTCAAAAAGGAACTAAGCCCAAGGCTTTATGTTCAGATAATGGGAGTGAGTATACATCACATGAATTCAACCTTTTCGGTCAGTCTAGAGGAATCAATAGAGAGCTTACAGCTCCTTGTACCCCAATACAGAATGATGTAGCTAAAAGGATGAATAAAAATATTTAGGATAGAGTAGTTTCTATGTTGCATCATGCAAATCTTTCACAAGGACTTTGAACAAAAGTAGTATTGACTACAATTCATGTGATTAACTTTTCACCTAGTACTACCAATAGTCTAAAAGTGGCATGAGTTATGGACAAGGAAACCACCATATTATGATCATCTTCAAGTTTTTGGGTGTGAAATGTATGTTCATACACCCAAGAATTTTAGACAAAACTTGGACCATAAGTCAAAGAAATGCATTTTTCTTCGATATGGTCGAGAAGGCCAATTTGGATATCACTTATGGGATCCTAAAACATAATCAATGATCAAAAGTAGTGATGTCATTTTCAACAATTCTAAGATTCTTAAACAACCCACTAAGAGGTTGAAGTGAGAAGAGTGGTGTTTGAGGATACTAGTCCTCCAATTAGCATGCATAAGAATGTTACACATCAAGATGTTAAGGAGAATGTCCAGTCAAATCAGTCTGCAAATGTTCTTGTTTAGCAACTATTGAGGCATTCTACACGTGTCTTGCATCCATGTGATAGATATGTTCCAGGTTTGGATTTTTTTATGCTAATAGATGTTGGTGAGCCTTCTTGCTACATA
The DNA here is from genome assembly GCA_020310875.1 of Ceratopteris richardii. NCBI lineage: Eukaryota > Viridiplantae > Streptophyta > Polypodiopsida > Polypodiales > Pteridaceae > Ceratopteris > Ceratopteris richardii. The sequence continues at coordinate 60,888,190 of CM035430.1, read as the reverse complement.
GAGGTTGTTATCACTTTTGGAATGTTGATGGAATGTTAAATTATTAGAGTTTAATGTAGTGAGATATTAATGTGTTTTGTGTTTAGATATAGCAGCTAAAGGTTTGTGAGGGCATGGATGGGCATGGACTTATTTGGATGTGTCTGGACATGAATAAGAGAAATTATATTTTGTAAATAAAGACCCACATATAGAGTTCTTTTTAGAAATTCATAAAAATAATGGTTAAGATAAGGATCGCTTTAGATTGTGATTCTTGTAGATAAAACCAAAGGCTCTTTTGTAAAAGAGAACAAATTTTTACTTTCATGCCTACTTTTTGAAGTGATGCCCTATTGTAATCTCTATTTTTGATGTAATAAAAAAACCTATAAATACATGTAATATCTACACTCATCAAAGAGAGTGCATGGGGGGCAATTGCACCCAATACGGTGTACTGTCTCATCTACTATGCAACTATATTTATGTGTTTTTTTAGTTTTTGTACTCTCGGTGTATATGTGCCTGTAAGATCCTACAACAGCGATATCAGAGCTTGTGTGCATCACTAGAACACCATTTTAACGATTTCTGTTCAATGTCTGAATGCTATCTAATTCGGAATTTGATTTCGATCCTTGTCCTTGTCCTTGTTCTGGTTTTGGTTTACATTTATGTTTTTGTTTTCATTCTCATTTCTAGTTTTTGTTCCAATTCTAGTTCTTGAACCTGAACCTACAGTTTATGCATACAATATACTCCTACTTACTCCAAGGTGTCGACTAAGGCATAAAAATTTGGCATCCAACATGTATGTTTTGGGAGGGAATTTCTCACTTGAAACACTCTCATCCATGATATTATTTTCTTAACTGTGAAGCATATTGATTCCTAAGGTTCTCTGATTTTGATACTTGGACGTAGGATGATTGGAGAGGGCTTATGAGGATTAGGTCTTCTCGTATAGTGCACACGATAGATATACGCATTGAGATATGGTTGTCATTTTGATCACATATAATAGGTTTGACAATACAGTTCTTGGAAGCTTGGTCTGTGAGGTGGGTGACTGCCCTCCTTTGGGATCATGTCCACTCCTCCCACTAACATTTGGAAGTTATGCAGAGTGTTGGTTAGGGATTGTAGTCTAAAAAAAAGGAATTGAAGCCACACCTGGGTACACATATAATTATAGGAATGGAATTTACAAGATGTTTTAAGCTGGTCTGTTTTGTGGCAAGATTCTAGAGGTTCCAAAATTCAGGATTCATGATTCTAAACTTGAATAGGAAATTCTTGATTCCCATATTCCCATTTGATAGAATAAGTTAACAGGTGTCATGGAAAATGAAATATGTTGTTGACCTCTTCAATCTCAGAAGGGAGCTTGGAAAACGTTAATGTGTATTTATGTAGCCAAGTAAAGTTGTTGAGTTGTAGATCTTTGCTTCTCCGTTTATGTGTGTTTCAGGATTGGAAGGCTCTAGTAGCCAAGGTACTCGAGGGATTGCAGTAGATTTCGCCACACCACCTGCAACCACTCGAATGGCATATCAGAGAATTTTGATAATGGAATTGGAAAAAAAAATGTTTCATGCCAGTAACCATTCAGGGTGTGCTACAAGGGCATCTGGGAAGGTTTATTTTAGTGCCCTGTTGATGACATGCATAAATGATTGAGTGCTAATGAATCCTCTCTTCTTGAATGATTCCCAAATTGCCCTTTTTATGCACATGTATGGTATGCTTTAAGTCTTATAATTGATAGGATGGCAGATGGAGAACATGCTCATTGTTGCCTAGAAATGCCAGATATGCCCAAGGGATATTTTTCAGTTTATTGTGTATTGGGTCCTTGATTCTTTGAGCTTTCTTGGCCGCAAGATCTTGCAGATTGATGCTCGCAAATAAATATATGTCTGGACTTTGAGGGGTCCTTTGGAACTTGCTCATCTAAGAATACTTGATTTTGATTCTTGAGTAATTTTGGGGGAAGGATGTCCACAAACCCCTCCTCACTCAGATGCTTTTATTGACTGTATTTTGGGGTCTTAATAGTATCTGTTTGGTTGCTTCTCTTCTCATGACTATCCAATCACGTTTTGGCACAATGTAACTTTTTCATATGTTTGTGCATTTGAACCAAAGCATGCAACGGAGACCCTTGCACACTCTTAATACAATAGATATCTAATGCTTTCCAAAGCATCATGCCACACTTGCACTTACTTGATTACACATTAGGATCAGTTGAAGCATGGTTAAGATGAGCGAGAAACTAAAAATTACAGGATCTTGCTCTTTGGCCCGTGCCTTTTGAGCTTTCATTTGTAGGAACAGGTAGTAATTTTGGCATCTTTGGCTTCCCTAGCACCTGTGGCTCCCTTGGTAGTTTTTGATTGTGTGGGAACACTCTTTAATTAAGGAGTGGTAATAAGGAGTCTCTCATCTGGGATTTGAACCCACAACCTCACACTCACAAGTCAAGTGTTTTACCACTACACTATTCATATGTGTTATCACTCTACTCCTTTGTATTTAGATTTAACATAACTTTCATCTTTCTTACTTTTTCAATTCCTAAGAACCACTCTTTTAATGGAAGAGTAGGGTCCATCCCATCACAAGGTACATCCCATTAGGGTACAACAAATCATGGTACATCTAGTTAGGGTACAACGTCATATGGTACATCCCCTCAGGGTACACTAGATTGACATACAATCTAGTAGGGCCCATCGCAATACATTAGGGTAGAGCATGTTAAGATCTTTTTGTTGGATTTATACTCGAAGCATTTTCTCGATTATACAAGAGGACCTTTCAATACAAAATTTTAGTGGATCCATAAGACTTCATTGTCCCCTCATTATGATCACTTCATTTCTGCATATCATTCACAATCACAATAGTTTAACTCCTCCAATTTTGTTGGAGAACAATGTCTCATTGGTCCATATTGCTCAAGTTTACAGCATGAGTAGCTAGCCCTTTACTGCTCTCTAAAAACAAATCCCGACAACAGCCAGCACAACAGTATCTATAGCACCTTATGAGGGCCTTGTACAAGCAAAGGCCTTAGCGCCTTGGATATGTCATCGTCCTCCCATCCTCTCCACGAGGGTTCAATCCCGCTCGGCGCAGTTCTGATTATCTTTTATATTATGCTTTTGCTTTATGAAACTCACGAACGGACTACGACGGCGACGTACGGATCACAATTAGCGACGGAGTTTTACGATCGTACTTTATTGATAGCTTTTGGAGAAGTGCGATCGCATAGCTTTATGTGCTTTATTATGAACTTCTCAAGGGAACAATTCACTATATAAACAAGTACTTGGATCACTTCTATTCATCCTTCACCTAGTATTCAACACAAGCTTGGAGCTTGGACCTCAATAGAGGTAGTGTTTCTTCTAGCACATGGGGCAGCCATGGTGCTAACTTGAAGCATGTTGAGGAGCAGCTATGGAGTTCTTCTTAATGATTCTTCTTGGAGAAGATGAAGGGTGTGCTCACACTCTAGCTCATGGAGAGGAGGTTATCTCTTGTTCATGGCAAGAAGACTTGGTCATTAGCATCTTGATGGTGAGGATCAACCATCTACATGGTGTATTTGAAGATTATCTTCTACAGGAAGATATTAGGTTGAAGATTGTCTTCTACAAGAAGATGTCAGGCTACTTCAAAGACATTGGATGGTGCCATCTACATGGTGTATTTGAAGATTATCTTCTACAGGAAGATATTAGGTTGAAGATTGTCTTCTACAAGAAGATGTCGGGCTACTTCAAAGACATTGGATGGTGGTTAACATAAGATTTACATCTTATGTTAAGTATTCAGGTACATATTCTCTTTATGCACACAGGTACTACTTGAAGTTTATGGAGGCCGTGGCGTTCATATCAGGAGGAGTCCTATTCGGCATAGGTACAAGAGAAACAGTACGTATATGCTTTATGCATATTTTGATGAGGTGTTTGAGAAGGTGTGTTCACATGAGTTTGAGGATTTCCTGTAGCAAAGTTGTTAGCATTCTATGCTACTTTATAAGTATGTGATCTTTTCACACACGTATTTGACTTAGGGTCTTCCATAGCCTAAGTTCAGATGAGGGTTTGTTGACTATTATTTTCACACTGATCCTTCCTCTTTCAATCACTCATATTCACTCTTCTATAACCTATAAGGTCACACATCTCATGTATATTCAGATTACTGCCCATACATCTGAATATGTTTGTTACATTGTACATTCACTCATTCATCTATTTCTCATCACATAGAGTGGTTGAGAGTTTTGCTCCCACATTGTATGTTGAACATTGGTATATATGATACTATGAGTAAGCGATGGCTTACGTAACACCTTACACATGTTGTCTATTCTTTATCTATCTTTATCTCATCATTTTTATGATTAAGTTGTGGTATGTTCATGTTTTGTCAATATGGAAGATTGCAGGAATTAATGTTGTACATGACTGGAACTATGGAACCATGGACCTGTGACATGAGCCTAAGGGCCTACCTCACTTCCAACATTTGGTATCAGAGCACTAAGGTTTTGGTTACAGAACTTTAGATCTTTGGCATCAATGCATTAAGGCTCATTCATAATCCCAGGTTCCCAAACTTCCATATTTACAAAATATGATTTGAAAGCATCTTCTAACATTTGACATTTGACATACACACTTAATCTAGATGAGTAGAGATTTGAGAATTAGACAATTCAGTTACATGTGTATTCATCAGTGTGGAGTATGAAGTTGATGATCTGTTAGCAGCCGAATATTTTCGGAAGAGTATGCAAATACTTTACAAAAGTATTGTTTGAAGACCAAGACTTGATGAAGAGAAGGCTACTTCAAACTCAAGGAAGAACAATGGTTTAGAGAAGATGAAGAAATCAGATCAACATCAAATCATAGGTATCAATTTTTACTATCAGATTATCATTTGCAGGTCATGTCTTAGAAGAGCAGTTATGAAGAGATTTGAAGAAATTCAAGGAATGCTTTTATACACTTTCAATCTTTTGAAAGTTAAAGCATTAGCTACATCAAAACAGGTATCTAGAGGTTTTTCTAGAGAGTTTTGAGAGATCTCTTTCATGGCAAGAAAGCCATCTAAGAAGACAAATGTGAAGATGGTATGAGTTTTTTGTTTTCAGCCAATTTTCTGTTGTAAGTTGGTTGGATATCAAGGTACAAATGTATCTAGAGAAGGTAACTCTAGAAGGGTAATTCATCATTCAGACAACGATTGGTGAATTTAGTCGTTTCAGACATTTGAAACAGAATTTTGATTCAGAGATATGAGGAGATGATAAAACATGATTCTATATTCACTTCCATTTGTATACCATGTTTGTTTTATCTCTTACTCTTAGCATTAGAGGAAGAGAAAAGTTCATTCGAAGAAGTCAAGAGTGTTTGCTACTTCAAGATGAAGAGAACAAAAGGTATGGAAGAGAAGTTTGAAAATGTTGACATCATCAAGTGGAAGAAAGATGCAAAAAAAGAAAGTCCATTATTTCCAAAAGAAAAGTAAGGCTTCCTTTTCTCATATATTTTCCATATACTTTTCCTATTTTATCCTCTACATCCAAAGACAAGTCTACAAGAACATCTTGTTTAAAGAAGAAGCAGTTTCTTGTTTTGCATTACACTTGGTCATGATTTAGTAGATTTGACAAAGAATTGCATTGAGAGAAACAAAAGCACTCATATGTGTATGAGTTATGTTGAAGCTTTTTAAGCGGGCAGCTTATATGTTCCCTCAAAGAATTCTTGGAGTGTCAATACAGAGCTACTTGGTATATGACAAGTTGCAGAGAAGTATATTTCTTCTTTATCTAACTCTTGAGTTAAAAGAGTTTTTTGTAGCAGATGTTGAAGAGTTGGCTTGAGGTTTTGTGTTTGGAAAAGGTTACCTCATATTCAATATTTTCAGAAAACTTTAGAAAATTCAGAATCTTGTTGATGTACAAGTCAATGGAGAATCTACTTTCTATGATTGTCTAGTTTTTTGGATACATGCTTGTATTCAAAAAGGTGTTCCATCAGATCCTATCACTTGATTGAAAAGTGGAGTTAGCCAAAAGAAAGTCAAGCAGGTACTATCACATTTCACCCGGGTAGAATATGAAAAGTTATGAAGTATCAACTTGCAGCTTTTGGAGTTCTCAAGGTGAGAAGTTTGTCCACTTATGTTTCAAGTAGGAATTGGATATTCCTTGAAGGATTTGTTTGAAGAAAAACAAATTTTTAAGAAGCATGGACACTTAGAGAAATTCAGGTAACTAAATCAAACATTCAGTCATGAACGTTTGATAAGAGCAGATTCTACACAAGAGAGATCATTGATCTTGAATGATCATGTATCTTGAGTATTTATGATTCAGTTGTCTATCCTTTGATTGTGAAGATTCTTAACATTGGAAGAAGTAAGTCAAAGATTCAGGTTCTATCAGATTTGTGTTGCAGAGAGATAGAAGATACTTGTTATGTTACTGAAGGTTATGAATCCTATAAAGCTTTCAACAAGGTTTTGTTATGTTAGGATCAGCTAACCTTATTCTAGATTTTGGAAAGCTGAGGAATGACATGGAAAGCTATTGGCATCTGATCAATGCTAATAAAAAGGATTCATAATTTTTGTTCCAGATACAGGTATTGATCACTAAACATCAGATTTATGAAGGAAGACGTTCCAGATTTCATAAAGTCTGATATATTTGAAGAATTCTGGATACTAGTGTTAAATCATCCAGGGGGTGATGAAACATGAAGACTTATTTTCAAGCCATATGTAAAAGAATGCAGAGACATACCTACAGGTATTCCTATTTCAGGTATTCCTATATTTCCTTTGTCAAGTTCTCTTTATGTTCCAACTTTGAAAGAAGAAGGAAGAAGAAGAATGTTTGGAGAAAGTTCCTGTTAGGATGTTCTTGTTCAGGAGAAGGTTCCATAGTTCTATTTGAAGAGAAGCTTGATATTTCAAAAAGGTATTTTCAGAAGTGCGCACATATATGTTTATACCAAGTTCTGAAGGAAAGAGGTATGAAGGATTTAAAGGATGAAGACATGATGACATCATAAATTTTTTGACTCATATTTCAGTTGATTGCAATTGAGTTGAGTTGATTTGACTTGAGTACAGTCAGAGATGAACCAGCAGTGTTCATAATACACTAAGTTGTGAGTTGTCAGTCACAGGTTCCAGGATTCAGTTCCCGATTTTGTTTAGTGTATTTACATGATGCAGCAGAAGTACGTTGAGAAACCTTTTTGGAAGGTAAATGCAAATATATAGATCCTAGTGTGTGTTCTTTCAGGTTTTTGAAGACAGGAGATAGCAGGTTCAGAAACAGTTCATGCTACATTTGTTGTCAAGCAGTGATTGCTTGATGGGTACACTATTGGATATCTAGTTTGCATATTTTCTCAAGTATTATGGTTCATATTCAACAAGTTCAGGTTTTTTTAAGGAAAGTCAAATTCAATTTTGAAGAAGACTTTTGAAGAAAAGTTCTGAAGTGCGGGAGTACAAGCTTGAAGCTTGTGATAGTTTGCAGCTTATGACAAGTTGCAGATCTAGACCAGGTTGTACCAATATGACATTGCAGGGGGGATTGTTGGAGAACAATGTCTCATTGGTCCATATTGCTCAAGTTTACAACATGAGTAGCTAGCCCTTTACTGCTCTCTAAAAACAAATCCCGACAACGGCCAACACAACAGTATCTATAGCACCTTATGAGGGCCTTGTACAAGCAAAGGCCTTAGCGCCTTGGATATGTCATCGTCCTCCCATCGTCTCGGCGCAGTTCTGATTATCTTTTATATTATGCTTTTGCTTTATGAAACTCACGAACGGACTACGACGGCGACGTACGGATCACAATTAGCGACGGAGTTTTACGATCGTACTTTATTGATAGCTTTTGGAGAAGTGCGATCGCATAGCTTTATGTGCTTTATTATGAACTTCTCAAGGGAAAAATTCACTATATAAACAAGTACTTGGATCACTTCTATTCATCCTTCACCTAGTATTCAACACAAGCTTGGAGCTTGGACCTCAATAGAGGTAGTGTTTCTTCTAGCACATGGGGCAGCCATGGTGCTAACTTGAAGCATGTTGAGGAGCAGCTATGGAGTTCTTCTTAATGATTCTTCTTGGAGAAGATGAAGGGTGTGCTCACACTCTAGCTCATGGAGAGGAGGTTATCTCTTGTTCATGAAGAAGACTTGGTCATTAGCAGCTTGATGGTGAGGATCAACCATCTACATGGTGTATTTGAAGATTATCTTCTACAGGAAGATATTAGGTTGAAGATTGTCTTCTACAAGAAGATGTCAGGCTACTTCAAAGACATTGGATGGTGCCATCTACATGGTGTATTTGAAGATTACCTTCTACAGGAAGATATTAGGTTGAAGATTGTCTTCTACAAGAAGATGTCGGGCTACTTCAAAGACATTGGATGGTGGTTAACATAAGATTTACATCTTATGTTAAGTATTCAGGTACATATTCTCTTTATGCACACAGGTACTACTTGAAGTTTATGGAGGCCGTGGCGTTCATATCAGGAGGAGTCCTATTCGGCATAGGTACAAGAGAAACAGTACGTATATGCTTTATGCATATTTTGATGAGGTGTTTGAGAAGGTGTGTTCACATGAGTTTGAGGATTTCCTGCAGCAAAGTTGTTAGCATTCTATGCTACTTTATAAGTATGTGATCTTTTCACACACGTATTTGACTTAGGGTCTTCCATAGCCTAAGTTCATATGAGGGTTTGTTGACTATTATTTTCACACTGATCCTTCCTCTTTCAGTCACTCATATTCACTCTTCTATAACCTATAAGGTCACACATCTCATGTATATTCAGATTACTGCCCATACATCTGAATATGTTTGTTACATTGTACATTCACTCATTCATCTATTTCTCATCACATAGAGTGGTTGAGATTTTTGCTCCCACATTGTACATTGAACATTGGTATATATGATACTATGAGTAAGCGATGGCTTACGTAACACCTTACACATGTTGTCTATTCTTTCTCTATCTTTATCTCATCATTTTTATGATTAAGTTGTGGTATGTTCATGTTTTGTCAATATGGAAGATTGCAGGAATTAATGTTGTACATGACTGGAACTATGGAACCATGGACCTGTGACATGAGCCTAAGGGCCTACCTCACTTCCAACAAATTTCCATGCATGTGTTTTTATATGGAACATGCTTGATTTTGTTCAATCACAGGGCCATCCATGTCAATTTTGTTTCTTTTCAACTAAGATCAATTGGTTTTTCCAATTCGGGGCTTGTTACCACTGATGAAATTTAATGTATCGAGATACGAATGTGTTTTGTGTTTTGATATAGCAGTTGAACATTCGTGAGGGCATGGATGGGCCTAGACTTATTCGAACATGTTTGGACTCAAATAAGAGAAATTATATTTTCTATATATTTTGTAAATAAAGAACCACATAGATAATTCTTTCAAGAAATTCATAAAAATAATGGTTAAAATAAGGATCACTGTAGATTGTGATTTTTGTAAATAAAACCAAAGGCTCTCCATAAAAGAGATCAAATTTTTACTTTAATGCCTGCTTTTCGAAGCTCCATCCTCATTGTGATCTCTATTTTTGGCATAATAAAAAAACCTATAAATATACGTACTCTATAGACTCATCAAAAAGAGTGTGTGGGGGGAGATTGCACCACATACTATGTACTATCTCATCTACTGCACAACTCTAATTTTGTGTGTTCTGAGTTTTTATACTCACTATGGATGCGTGTCCACAAGATCCTACAATAGAGCCTATGCAGATAGAGGACCATGTAACGTGGGATCATGTCATGAAGAGTGAATTGGATTCTATTCGCAAGAATGGTACTTGGGATTTAGTACCTTTGCAAAAGGGCAGGAAAGCTTTACCATGTAAATGGGTATATAAGCTGAAATTCACATCAAATAGTGCAATTGCAAAGGGTTTTAAGCAACAACATGGAGTTGATTTTGAGGAAATCATCTTTTCAGTAGTCAAGATGACTACACTATGCATGTTTCTTGGATTCATTGCAATGGAGGAGTTAGAGCTAGTCCAAATGGATGTAAAAATTGCTTTCTTGCATGGAGATCTATATGGAACAACTAGAAGGTTATATAGTTCCTGGTAAAGAAAGTCTAGTTTGTAAGCTAATGAAGGATTTGGGGGATGAAAACTATTCTTGGCATGCACATTACTTGTGATAGGAGTAAAAGATGCACATACTTGTCTCAAAGTGAGTACACATCCACAATACTTCACAAGTTCAATTTGCAGGGTGGAAAGGCATTGAGTACACATTTACGCACATATGTGAAATTGAGCAAGGATGATTGCCCCAAATTAGATGAGGAAAAGGAATTCATGAACAAAATTCCTTATCGGTCTACTGTTGGTAGTCTCACATATGCTATGGTAGCTATGAGACCAGACATTGCATTTGCAATGGGTGTTGTGACCAAATATATGTCTAATCCTAGCAAGAAGCATGGGGAAGTATTCAAGATGATTTTGAGAAATCTGAGTGGGACTAAGAACAAGTGTTTATGCTTGGGTAGAGGAAAGGCATCCATTATTGGTTACATAGCTCTCCATTTACTGTGTGGTTTTTGCATATTCTACAGGACTCATGCAGAGTATTGTGTTTGGCATCTGGAGCTTAGTTTTTTATGGTGAGGGCATCATTGCTCTCATAAAGGATAATTCACCGTGGTACATCACCATTGCACCACTTCATAAATCCCTAAGGTAGCTACTCAAAGATTAATAGAAAAAGGGACATGAAGGCAATGATAATTTCTTGTGACTACAAGGTGGTTGAGCAAGAATTAGTAGATCTTGAATTTAGAACATTTAAGTAACCTTGAGCACAAAAATCAAAACATTAAAAGAGAAAAGTTGGATGCTTATTTCATAAAAAAGAAGGCTTAAGCTTCCTAGATAAGCATTGCTCATTCAAATAGCAAAGAACCTATAAATGTTATGGAGTAATCCTTTACTTGAAGCTAGAAAAGACGAGCCCTTTATCCTTGAGTGAATCTTAGAGAGGGGTTGAAAGCTCGAAGAAGAAGTTCCCAAGTAAAAAATCAAAGAATAAGTTGGTCAAAGACGTGATTTGAAGTTACTTCAAGGACCAAAAATTAAAATAAGTAGCTTCAAGTATCATGAAATAAGTGACTTCAAGGATTTTCATGAATGGTTCAAGTAGGTCAAGCATATACTTATTTGAGCTCAGTTTCCTTTAAGCAATCAAAGTATCTAAAGTTCTTTTCTAGAAATACCATAAGGATTTCTAAAGAAAATATCTTAGAAAGATCCTTTCAACCAATGTTTGATAAACTAAGTTAATACAAAATAAATAAAAAGGCACCCATTTGCACTTCTTCTCTAATGAGCCAAAGATGGATCTACCATCTAATAAAATTTTGCTTGATAACAATGCCATAAAAAAAATACAAATGATGAAGATGGATTTAAAAGCTCTCTAAAGAGTTTTCAAAAGATCTTGAAGAGGGAAGAACTAGGAATTGATCATAGATTGGATGATTCCAAGGAACTTATGAAGGTTTGGTGAAACCTTATCACAATTGGTGATTCTTTTCTAAACATGAAATTAGGATATCCCTTGTGAAGGTCTCAAGTTTTACCATGCCTTAGTCAAAGTTCCAAGACGAAATTCATTGAGACCCAAGAAAGTAACACTTAAGCAAGATAGCTCAAATAGAGGGAATCCATCCATTTTGCTAATTCCATGCACAAGATATGCCTAAAAATGGACCAAGTCAATAATTTGGGTAGAAATACTTAGGATCATCCCTCTTTACATACTTTTGCTATACATATGGCTACCCAAATAACACATAGAGAAACCATGAAGTTGGGAAAGGATGCTTTCTAGTACACCTTATCATTTCTTTCTTACTTTGCTCTAGAATCAATTTATCAAGTGCAAAGCAAGATGGTGCACAATATGATTTGTGCAACGACTAGGCCATAAGGATTGCCCTCTTTTTAGATCAATTCCAAGGTGAAATCCCCATGTGATTATAGAGGTGAACCAGGGAGATGAAAATCATGCCCCCTAGATTAGATAATGGGGCTCAAGGGGATGCTCTTACATAGTTGAGAAATTGAAGCATATTTTTGAGGTTCTTAAAGGGGGGGGGGAAATGTTATAAAGTGACTTAGCCTAGTTGAAGATTAAGCTAAGCTCAATGTCCTCTAAGAAATTAGGTAAGATAAGAGCTTAGCCTAGTGTTTAAGTCTAATGTACGAGAAGGAGAAGGCCTTGGGTTCAATGCCCATCAATGCATGGGGAGAGTGTTTTGCCAAAGATTCTCTAAAGGGCCTTATAGAAACATGCAATTTGAGTTTATTTTAGTTAACTCAAGAAGAGCGAGACACATGTTGGATTTATCACTAGTTATGGCATGAGGTACATAAGAGCCACTTCAGAGGAGATTCCTAGTCCATCCATCTTATGGGAAAGAAAATCCATGAAAGCAAGGTCAACCAAAAAGATAATCTACACTTTGTGGAGTTGAGAAGATCCCCTTCACACAATACTTAAGAAGATAGGCAAGACATATCATTACCTTGAACTTCTAGGGAATATTCAAAGGTTTCCATTATTTTATGTGAGAAAAATAAAGAGAAAGATGGATGATAATGAAAATCTCATTCTCGATCATAGTATTATAGAGTCTACCTCTATTTAATCTATTCCATATGAGGCGAAAAGAATACTATGCACCCAAGATAAATGAACTTGTAAAGTGGAAGGATAGCTCAAAAGATAGTGCTACATGGAAGAGGATACGATGAATACAAAATCTCCTAATTTTATCACATCAATTAAGGGAAACGATAGAGGGACATACTACATATATATGACCATGCATAAGTGTTTACAGAGCTTAAAGGGAATGACTATTATAATTCTTTATCTCGTCATGCCTTTGAATGGCTATTTTTGAGTACAAAAATGGACTTAAGGGGAAGGAAATATCATAAAAGGATGGATTATCTGAACATGCCCCCATTATCCCAATGAACATGCCCTAATTATCCCAATGAACATGCCCTAATTATCCCAATGAGGTGGGATCTCAGGTGAGTGAGTGCCAAATGGCACAAAGATCCATATGAGGGATGATGCAGAGAATTCGGCAAGAGAGAAGAGGATTACATATAACCAAATCGTGATAAAGAAGAGACATTATTCATCTTAGCATATCCGATTCCATCACCTTCTTCATCCTCCGTACATATGTAAAAAGAAGTATTCTTTCTCTCTTTCTCTCTCTCTCTTTGCCTTTGTTTCTCTCTCTCTCTCTCTCATCACGCTATCGATAAACAAGCATTATGACAAGATGTAGCATGGTAGCAAGGCTTTTAATATCTACCTTTCTCCCCTTTTTCTATTGTTGGCCCTCACCATGCTCCTTAACCAATTATGATGGGGGTTTTAGCAAAGAATGATGTTGTGGAAGAGACTAAGTTTTTATATATCTTTTTTTTTTTCTCTCCTTTCCTCTCTTTTCCATTTCTCTCTTTTCCTCATTGTACTACCCTAGCACCAATGAAGAGTGCTGTAGTAATGACTTTAAGATGGTGAGAGACTCATTGTCCCTCACTTTCTCTCACATCTTGCTACCCCAACACGTATGACAAGTGTTATAGGAGGTGACAATGTGTTCTTGGGGCCCAACTTGTTTCATTAGTTTAGAGAGTCTTGAAGATGAAACTCTATTATTGGCTCTCAAAGTCAATACGTGCAAAATTCCCTTTTGCCTCCACATAATCAACCATTCACCTTTAACGCTTTCCCTTCCAAACTTTATCCTACTAATTCTTCCCATTTATTTGGTGTCATCGGCCTAATCTTTTCTTACCTTTTGTAATTTTCGCTTGCGTTAGGTTCAAACCTCTTCAAACCCTTTATTCTTGAGTTTTCATCATGTTATTTTATAGGAAATCTTATGGCCTGCAAGGAGGACTGAGAATGCAATAGGTTGGCACCTCACCTTAGGAGTGTGTGTTTTTTATTTTTATTTAGTTATTTATTTATTTTTTTTGCATAAACGTCACTTTTTCATTGGTTGAGAATGATTAGCAGCACCAAAGCGTATAAATGCAAAAGAGGTTTACGATTCTTTCCTAAGGTTTAGGAACCCCTTGTCGAATGGATGGGAGATCCATCCTAGTTACATTTCATCTCATGACTTTTAGAGCGTTCACAATGATACTATTGCCCGGCTGAACTCTCTCTTTTTGTTTTGGAGTGTGCGAAACAGGGAGTACAGGGCGAGAGAACCATAAAACACCTAAACTTGGCAAAGAAAAAGTTGCGAAACCTGGTTGTGCATAAGGACAGATCACATATTAGTCTTGAATAAGTCTTCATGACTTCCAAATACTTTTGAAATTTCACAAGTTACGTGGGTAAATGCTAGACGAGGGAAATGGATTTTGGCAGCATCAATGAAGAGCGAAATACCTCGTGAGTAAGCTTGCTATCTCTTGGGCTGGGGGATTCTGTGGCTTTGTCCATTGACTTTGGAAGGTGCTCTTCTAAAGTAGAAGAAGCTGGAAAGGTCCTCTGTACTGAAAAAAATTCTACTACCATCATGATCAAAACATTGGTTCTTGGTGCTGGTCATGAGGTCGGAAAGAGCTGTGTGGTGCTTATGATAGGAGGGAAGACAATTATGTTTGATTGTGGCATGCATATGGGTTATCATGATGATCGCCGCTTTCCAGATTTCTCTTTGATTCCTAAGCGCGGAGACTACACTCAATCTATCGATTGTATTATTATCACTCACTTCCACTTGGATCACATTGGAGCTCTACCGTACTTCACTGAAATATGTGGTTATGAAGGCCCCATCTTTATGACATATCCTACGAAGGCATTGGCCCCTTTGATGCTCGAGGATTATCGAAGGGTCATGGTGGATAGAAGGGGACAGCAAGAACAGTTTAGTGTTCTGCAGATACATGACAGCATGAAAAAAGTGACTGCAGTTGACTTAAAACAGACAATATCTTTGGGTTCAGACATCCAATTTCGAGCTTATTATGCGGGACATGTACTTGGTGCAGCAATGTTCCATTTGAAAGTGGGAGAGAGCACTGTTGTCTACACAGGGGATTATAACATGACTCCAGATAGGCATTTGGGAGCTGCTCAAATAGATCGCCTGAAACCTGACCTGATCATCACTGAATCTACTTATGCAACGACAATAAGGGACTCTAAACATGCTCGTGAAAGAGATTTTCTCCAGGCAGTTCATAAGTGTGTCACAAATGGTGGTAAAGTTTTGATTCCAGTCTTTGCTCTCGGTCGTGCACAGGAGCTCTGTATTCTACTTGATGATTACTGGGAACGAATGAATTTAAAGGCTCCCATCTATTTCTCAGCTGGTCTCACTATGCAGGCAAATGTCTATTACAAGTTACTGATAGCATGGACCAATCAGAAGGTGAAGGATACGTGCATCACCCGAAATACTTTTGACTTCAAACATGTATCCGTGTTTGATCGTTCACAACTAAATGCACCTGGACCCTGTGTTCTGTTTGCAACACCTGGGATGCTAAGTGGAGGTCTTTCTTTAGAAGTATTCAGATTGTGGGCTCCATTTGAACAGAACATGGTAGTTGTGCCAGGTTATTGTGTTCCTGGAACTGTTGGATATAGACTAGTAACAGGGAAGACAGTAACACTTGATGCAGATAAAAGAATAAAATTGGAAGTTCGCTGTCAAATCCATCATTTATCTTTCAGTGCACATACTGATGCAAAAGGTATTATGGACCTTCTTCGGCATGTTAGTGCAAGGCATGTTATCCTAGTTCATGGTGAGAAGCCCAAAATGGCTTTGCTGAGGACTAGAATAATTTCAGAGCTTGGAGTTCCGTGTTTTGTGCCTGGTAATGGTGAAACTGTTGAAGTTCCATCACGTCTTGT
The DNA here is from genome assembly GCA_020310875.1 of Ceratopteris richardii. NCBI lineage: Eukaryota > Viridiplantae > Streptophyta > Polypodiopsida > Polypodiales > Pteridaceae > Ceratopteris > Ceratopteris richardii. Next base: position 60,872,130 of record CM035430.1, on the reverse strand, counting down.
GTTAAAGGTTCTAGCCTCAGAGAAGTTTTTAACCAAGTCCCAATCAAATTCGTTGCAAACAAGCATTAAAAGCAAAGTAGACGATGTTAGTGCACCCAAAAGACATATGGAAGATGTTTCACTCTCCTCAATTCATGACATTAGATCAGCAATAATCATAATGGATAAAGAAAAAACCATTCAGGTTTTAAATCCTGAAGAAGCTCTTAATGTGCTGAATGTTTCTCAACACAATTTTCTTTACAGGTGCCGTTTACCTCTGTATATCAGCGGGATGAATGATAAAGATTTTAATGCTCCTGAAGTTTTTGACAGGGGTCCAACAGAAGGAAATGAAATATCTGGGAAAGAGCTTATGAAACCAAGTAAGAAATGCTGTAGGGGTATCCAAGAATTTTCAGGCTTTCAGCAACAATATGATTTAGAAGATAAGGATGCAGAGAATGAGCTAATATGGGCAGAACGCAAAGAGCAAGAAAACGAGCTTGAGCTGGAAGATAAGGGTGCAGAAAATGAGCGAATATGGGCAGAACACAAAGAGCAAGAAGGGATACCACATTCAGTGTTGGAGGCAATGGTGCAAACTGTTTATAAACATTTGGTTAAGCAGCTTGGTGACATAGTTTGTTATAAGCAGGATAATTGCATTGTTGCCAATTCAGTATGCATTAAGATCAGCTCTGAGAAAACCCAATCAGGAACAGAGAACAAGGCACAATATATCTTCACCTGCACTTGGTCTGGTCAAGATGAGGAGCTGGCACGTCAAATAATCTCCATATTGCACATGATGCAAATAGCATCCCAAGCATCAGCTTGATAAGGATTATGCAGACAAGTTATCTGGTACTTACTAACATTGAGGAGTTCTCATTGCCGACTAACACAAGTACATGCATATGGATCAGAAACAGGTGCACCAGTATTAATTATTGTGTAGAAGTCCCCCATCACAAGACCTTTCCAGTGGATGACACGATATAGAGTATGGATTGACTGGAGATGCACAGTAGAATTCTTTGATAGGTGCAGCATGTCAAATCTTAGTGACGTCTCAGATATCCAGGAGGGCATGGTAAACAATTATGGTGGATTAGTCCTCAAAGTCTCCACAACTTTACATGCAGCAAGTATTAAAGGCTCTTTATATAGCTGCACATGATGGCTGACAGAATTTTGAGTTCTTTGGAGAACTTCATCAAAAAGTTTCATTCCATATGTTCAGCTAGAATGGGACATCTTCTGAAACAAGTCCTATGCTTTCCTATTATTGCGTCCAATTTCATTGGGATTATTAGAAGTGAAAACATTTTGTACAGATGGCTTGCATTGTACTAACTTCACATGATGTTTGAAGGAACATTTTCCTATGGATCTTGTAGCAGCCATTATTTACATTCTTTTTCGAGGAAAGAACTTAAATATACTACAGAAATTGAGTAC
>CM035430.1:60863187-60865687 GCA_020310875.1 Ceratopteris richardii | reverse complement strand
TCCATGAGTGACTTGTTCTTTCGTTCTGCAACTCCATTCTGTTGAGGTGTATACGACACTATACACTGATGTTTTATCCCACGTTCAGAAAGAAATGCATTAAAGTTTGAAGACATATATTCCCCCCCTCGATCAGAATGGAGGTGCTGATAGATTTTCATCTTAAACCAAAAGCTGTTTGAAGCACATAAACACTTTGGACTTTTCTTTCAATGGATATACCCACACATGCCTAGAAAAATCATCGATGAAAGTCACGAAGTAAAGATAGTTTCCAAAAGATGGTGTCTGCATTGGACCATAGACATCACTGTGAAGAAGTTGTAATTTTTGAGTAGCTCAAACGGAACCATTTTTTGGAAAGGAGGAATGCTAGATTTTGCCCAAAATACAGCCTTCACATACATGTTTACCGGGTGTCTCAAGTTTGGGCAAAGAGGACACCATTTCAGATTTCTGCAGGCATAACAAACTAGCAAAATTCAGACGACCTAAGGGTGCATGCCAAAGCTTTGCGTCTGTCATAGCCTAAGAATCATGTACTACACATGCTGAATCATTCACAGATTTTTCGTAGTCTATAAGCTTATACAACCCATGACATAAAATGCCAAAAGCAATAATCATGTTGCCATTTGATAGATCATGAACTATACATCTGTCATCACAAATTTCACAACCAAGCCAATCTTGGCTAATGCAGAAACTGATAACAGATTTTTCTTGATTCTTGGCACAAATAAAGCATCTCACAATGTAAAAGAACTACCATCAGCAGTAGTCAGAATGATCTTACCAACTCCCATGATAGGATAAGAGGAGTTATTGGCGCATGTGACAATATTCCCTATAGGTGCAGGCTTGAGTGAAGTGAAGAAATTGTGCTACAAGGTAATATGTTTGGTTGCCCCACATTCAAAGTACCAAACATCTAAGTCTACTGCAGACATACATTGTTCAGGAGAAGATGGGTCAAATCTGTAAATAGTAGTAAACACACATTCTTCATTCTGCACTAGATTAGCAGACTCTATTTTCAATGTAGAGGCCTCTATAACAACCATTCAAGCCTCTTTTTTCTTTGCCTCTTTAGTAGCCAGTTTTGGATAGCTCTTAATGACATGATCATTTGCTTTACAATATTTGCAAAACAATTTCTGCTTTTCTATTTTCTTCTCGTCTCTGTCTTCTTTCTTTGATTGTGCAGAATTAGCAAATTTCTGCTTACTAGTAGAAGAGCTCCATTTACCTTTACCCTTCTGACTAGCGAGGAAAGCTTGATCTGCAACATGCATAATGGGCTTGTTCTGCCTAGACTGATCTTCTTGCAACAGAAGAGAGACTAACTCCTCAAATGTTAATGCATTTGGATTGCCTTTCATCATCAAAAGAAGAGTAGAAGCAAAACTCTGATAGAATCAGGAAGACCATTCAGAACAGTCTCTACAAATGAACTGTTAGGCAAGCATTCATCAGTAGAAATTAACTCTTCCTTCAAATCTTTGATCTTTGTTAGAAAACTATCCATAGAATCAGCTTCATTCATATGATCACTCTCCAATTGTTTTTGGAGGTAAGCAACACAAGCCTCATTCCTAGCATGGTACAATGTGGTAAGTGTATCCAAGCATCCTTAGCTATTCTGCAAGAGCGAATGTGATGAATAATGGCACGTTTGACAGACAAGGCTATCAATGCATATGTGCATCTCTGCCATCCCAACAAATTTGCTATATCGTAGGTGCAACAAGAACCGCAACACGAATAGGAATCTGTAGAATATCAACATCTTTGATGCCATCTACATCAGCTTCAGTATCTATATTTGCATGTCTAATAGGATTTTTTTAAACACCCTACACAATATTCCACACTCGTTTTGTGACCAATATATGATGCATCATATAAGCCCACGATGGGTAATTGGTATTGTCCAACCTATCCTCAATAGCCAACATACAGAATACATCACTACTTTTAGCCATGGCCACTGACTAAAATACACTGATGCAAAAAATTTATTGTATCTCAAAAAGTTGAACAGAACTACCTTGTCGAGTTCTTTTAAACTTGTAGCTGACTTCCAAACGCTTATACTCGCGAACTGAAACCTGTATATATCTTTGGCACAAAAAGACAAAATAGCTTGCAAAAGCACTGCAATACTGCATTCGGAGGCCAAAACGAGCTCAGATCACGATTTTGACACACAAACCGAAAATGTTTTAATCTCCTAATCACCTTGAGTATGCACACCAAATTTCATGCGATTTTGAGACTGTGACCAAAGGGGTGTCGATGATGCACTAGATGAAGCGGTGACCTGCTCTGATGCCAATTGTTGGAGTTTTAGGTCTGCAGAAGCACGTGAACAACACAAGGAAGAAGAAGAAGCTTGGAGCACAACACACAATACTGAATGCATCACCAATAGAATGTACAAATATAAGTAACCCATAAGGGCAATAGATGTATATACAAGCCGGGGGAAAAAAGCCTC
>CM035430.1:60680687-60858187 GCA_020310875.1 Ceratopteris richardii | reverse complement strand
CCTGCTAGGAAAGATCACTTGAGGAGACAACTAGCAAATACAAGGATGAAGTTTGGTGAGTCAATTCAAACCCACATTACGATACTCGTTGACTTGAGAGATCAACTTCTAAATATAGGAGTTGAGATATGTGATGAAGAAATGGTAAATATGCTGATTAATTCACTTCCTATTTCATATCGATCTTTTATAACCACTCTTACCCTTACCACAAGAGATAGAGAGGTTACATTTGAAGAGTTAGAGTTCTTGTTGCTTCAAGATGAAGATCAGTTGAAGGGAATGGAAGAGAATGAAGAAGCACTTTTATCTTCATCAAAGCGTAGGAAGAAGAAGGAGAAGAAGGAAAAACAACCCAAGAAGGAAAGTAGGTCCCTCTCACCTTCTACTTCAGATTCTGTACCTACGACATCTAAAGAGAATTCTTCTAAGAAGAAGGAAGTAATATGTTTTTACTGCAAGAAACCTGGACATATTAAGTCAGCATGTTATAAAAGGATTGCAGCAGAAAAGAAAAAGGCATCATGTAATGCTTCAGAAGATGATACAAAAGGGAAATCTCAAGGTGATTCTTATGCCTGTATCACCATTGAGGAAGTAGCTTTTGATTTGGCAGCTTTACAAGTTCTTTCAGCAAGTCCTTGGATATTTGACTCAGGTGCTACAAAGCATATGACAGGTGTAGAGATGTGTTTTCTTCTCTTTCCTATTCTTCAGGTAGAAGAGTTACCATTGCAGATGGCAATGATTTGGATGTTGTGGGAATAGGTACAGTAACCCTAAAGTCAAGAGAAGGTGGTAATTTTCAGATTTCAGATGTTCTTCATGTACCTGAAATGAAGAAGAATCTGCTACTCTATATCTGCATTTTTAAGTGATGGTTTTAAAGTTGTATTTGAGAGAGATCTTTGTAAGATCTTATCACACAAAGATGAAAAGTGTATTTTACAAGGTCAGCATAGAGGAGGGATCTTTGTTTTGTCAAAAATCATTCATGCATATGCGGTCAAATCTTCATCACCGTTGGAAGATATGAAGCTATGGCATGAAAGATTTGGACATATTAGTTTTGGAGCTCTCAAGAGTATCAAAGACAGAGGTATGGTTGAGAGTTTACCCTCATTCAAGCTAGCAGATGATTCGGATATATGTGAAGGTTGTCTTGAAGGAAAGATGCATAAACTACCTTTCAAGAAACATGGTCATATTACAGCTACCAAGAAATTGCAAATTATTCATTCAGATGTGAATGGACCTATGAGAGCGGAATCTATTCAGGGCTTCAAGTATTTTGTTCTATTTGTTGATGATTTTACAAGATACTCATGGATCTATGGTCTTAAGTTGAAGTCAGAAGTCTTTCCTATGTTCAAGAAGTTTGTAGCTATGGTTGAAAATGAAAGTCAGGAAACTATCCAGATTCTCAGAAGTGATAGAGGTGGAGAATACTTGTCAAAAGAGTTCTAGATATTTCTTGATGAGAAAGGTATTACTCGACACCTTACTATTTCTTATACTCCTCAGAAGAATGGTGTTGCAGAAAGAAAGAATAGAGTACTTGTTGAGATGATGCGGAGCATGATGGCGTCCAAGAAGCTTTCATCAAACTTCTAGTTTGATGCAGTACATACAGCTAATGACATTTTGAACAAGTCATCTACAAAAGCTTTAAAGGTAATCACACCTTATGAAGCTTATTATGGTAGAAAACCTAATTTGAGTTACTTCAGAGTGTTTGGATCACTTTCTTATGTACATGTTGAGAAAAAGGACCGAGGCAAACTAGATGTAAAGGCAAAGAAAGCTGTTTTCAGTCGATATCTTGTTGAGAGTAAAGGATACAGGTTTTATGTTCCAGAGACAGGTGAAGTTATTATTTCACGTAATGCTTATATTGCTGAAAATAAGGTTTATGATAAAGAAGAAGAAATTCCAAAGTTCATTAGTGAAAATGACTATGGATTTTTTAGAAAGATTTTGGATGTACATGTTCAGCCATATTAGGAGGGAGTTAAAATTCCTAGGATTCAAGAAAGTCTTGAAGAAAGAGGAATTTCACAACCTTCTACAGATTCGGTTCCACAAGAGACTTTGGTTCCAAAAATGGAAGAAGTTAGAGTTCCAAAAAGTCCTAGTACCTCGGCAGGACAAGTTCCAGAACTTGTGGAAGCTGAAAGTTCAGAAAGAGTTTCACCACTATTTAAGGATACACCTACTTGGTTATATCAAACTCGGAAAGATAGTGGTATAAAGACTTTTATTGGAAGAACAAGGAGTTAGACTAGACAACAACAACAAGATAATGTAAGAACACAAAGTCAGACTAGACAACAACAACAAAAAGATCATGTAAGTTTTGCTGAAGACTTTGAGGTTCATGATATTTTGGCTTTTACTACTCTTGAAGATGAACCTGCATGTGTTGAAGATGCACTTAACATTCCTATTTGGAGAAAAGCTATGCAAGAAGACATTGATTCTATTCATAAGAATCAAACTTGGCACCTATGTGAGTTACCAGAGGGAAAGAAGGCTATAGGTGTAAAATGGATCTTCAAAATCAAAAGGAAAGCAGATGGTACTATTGATAGGTACAAAGCAAGATTGGTTGTCAAAGGATATGCACAACAAAAAGGTATTGATTATGATGAGACATTCTTTCCTACATCTAGGATGACTGTTATTAGGTCAATACTGGTTCTAGCAGCACATTTTGGTTGGCATATATATATATATACTTGACATAAAGACTACTTTTTTAAATGGTGATTTACACGAGGATGTGTATATTCAGCAGCCAGAAGGTTTTGAAGAGACAGGTAAAGAACACTTAGTATGTAAGCTTATAAAAGCTTTGTATGGTTTAAAATAGGCACCTAGAGCATGGTATGAAAAGATACATACATATCTTTTATCCATTGGTTTTCATAACTCAGATGTAGCTCCAACTATTTATATCAAAGTTGAAACAGGTATGATGATTATAGCAATCATTTATGTGGATGACATTATAGTCACACGTCGCAAAGATGCAAATTTGTAGATGTTCAAAGAACAATTGAAGCAAACATTTGATGTGAATAATTTAGGCATTTTGCATTATTATCTTGGGATTCAGTTTCTGTTTTGAGATGAGTGTATTTATATGACACAACAGAAGTACATTGAGAAACTTTTGGAGAGGTTTTAGATGAGTGATTCTAAACCCATGCAAACACCTATGGATCAGAACATGTCTTTACAAATGGTAGCACATGCAGAGCCATTTGATGCTACTCTATATAGTCAAGCAGTTGGTTGCTTGATATATCTTTGTAATACACGTCCTGATATATAGTTTGCAGTTTCTCAAGTATCAAGGTTCATGCAAAATCCGACAATGTTACATTGGAAAGCAGTAAAGCGGATCTTTCGATATTTGAAGGGAACTTCAAATTATGCTATGGTATTTTTGAAATCTATACATTTGTTACTAAAAGGATTTTCAAATTTTGATTGGGCAGGTGATAGAGACACAAGAAGAAGTACTAGTGGATTTTGTTTTTATCTTGGAGATTGTCTTATCTCATGTCATTGGAAGAGACAACCCACTATTGCAACTTCATCATATGAAGCTGAATATCGTGCAACATTTACAGCTACTCTAGAATCAGTTTGATTGCAGAAGATTTTCAGTTATCTTGATGTGAGAGTACATGAACCCATTCAGATATTTTCAGATAGCCAGAGTGCTATAGCTATAGCTAAGAATCCAGTGCATCATGCAAGGACAAAGCATATAGAGGTACACTACCACTATATTCGAGAGCAGATAGCTAAGAAGCACATTGAGTTGGTTTATGTTCCTTCTAGTGAGAATGTTGCAGATATATCTACCAAAGCATTGACGAGAGATAGTCATGAGAAGATTTGTAGGTTACTGAAGCTTGTACCAATATGACATTGAAGGAGGGATTTTTGGGTACAATGTCCTATTGTACAATGTTCACAACAGATATAAGAAATGTCTTCTACAAAGAAATGTCTTCTACAAAGAAATATCTTCTACAAAGAAATGTCTTCTACAAAGAAATGGCATGTGGGCATCTTGGCTATGATATACGACTTGCAAGGAACCCATCTGTGTTCGAATCCCATCTGCTGCTCATACTAAAAGAAATATTTTTTTATCATATGCTTTTGAAAATTAAAAGCAATGTAGAACACCGTTTTCGCGATCACTTTGTTCATAAGCTTTCTTTTTAGCAATCACATGCGCATGATTGCTTTTGTTTTAAGTAGTGCTTTTGGGGGAGTATACAAAAACTATAAAAGAAGGCCATGTGTTCATTATGTTTCTCAAGGAGATCAAGGAGGAAGAGTTTCACACTCTTGAGGAGGTGAAGTTTTGGTGAAGGAGAGGCTACTCTCTTGGAGCAAGAAGTCTTCTACAAGGTGGTGGTAACTATCTTTTGTGAGTTAACCTTGTGGTTGATTTACAATTTTGTTACACTATTTTGTGAGAATAAGGTTAGCTTCGTTGCTTCATTCACTTCACACACTTAGATTATTTCGACATAATCTAAATTTTGTATCATCATCTTCTTGGATATGGTGCGCTTTATATGGTTGAGTAGTACTCCCATGTTGTAATTTGGACATCTATTTTTTAGTGAGTAAGCATCCAGCTTACGTTCCCTAATCTTGTCTCAAGATCTCTATCCTTCTCTATCTCACTTATCATCTTGTCAATTAAGTTGTGTATGCTCAAAAGGTTTTAGTTTGGAACGATCATGGGGCCCCAAATTCCAACATCACTTCTTTTTCTTCTTCCGTCTCCTACAAATACTCAAGTCCCTTTCCGCAAAAGAATCCCCCAACAAAATGTGGCATGTTCAGTGGGACCACAAGGAGGTTTGAGCATAGGAGAACCAATATTTTCAAAGTGTAGAAGAAGTGCAAGGGTACTGAGAGTGCTAGTCTGAGAGGTAATTTTTCTTTTACTTGGAATGCTCTTAGCCTAAGACAGAAAATGAGCAGCTCATGGCAACAAGAAGAAAAGATATTCGAAGGTGAACCATCCCTCTATCATCAACATCATCGGTAAGAAATATGTCGACTTAGGTAGACTTAGAAATTCTACTTTTGAGGTTAAATATCAAATTTCCATCTTTCAAGGGATTAGCACAAGAAGACTCAGATGAACATATTAGAACATTTTTGGCCTTATGCAAGACAAGGGGTCCAATGGGAAGGGAAGATGCATTTTTAATTCTTTTCTCAGCAACATTGGAAGGATTCGTAGATATGGTTTAGTCAATTCGCTTAGAATCATTTCACTACATGGGACTTAATGAAGGAAGGTTTTAAGACACAATTCCAACAAGGGAACACAACAGAGAATATCATTGAAGAATTGGAGAACTTTAGATTGTGTACTAGGGAAACGTTTCTAGAAATTTTCACTAGAGAAAAAGCCCTCATGGCTAAATTGCCCGATCCCCCTCATGATTTCTTTGTCAAGAAGTGGCTGGACAAATCGCTTCCAATTTCAACACAATGCAAAATTAAGGAGTTGGTGTTACCTACAACAACAATTGAGGAATTTATTTCTATTGCAACAAGGATATAGCAAATTAGATACCAATATGGAATAGGTTCTTTTAGTATGTCATATCATATGGAAACTGAGGACAAAATGATACAATTGGGAAAGGATCTTGAGAGTTTAAGGAGGAACAAGCCCCAAAAAGAAGAAGAAAATGCAGTAACTCAATTGAATAGGGAAATTGAAGCTTTGAAGTTACAAAAAGAAGAAGAGGCCCAAGCAAAGGAGCTAGCATAACTACAAGAAGAATTATAGGAACTTCATGGAAGGGGCATGACAAATGGATTGTGGTGCACCATGTGCAACAAACAAGGACATGTGCTAAGTGATTGCCCTCTTCTAAGCATTACTTGTCAGTTATGCAGGAAAGTTGGTCATGAGGCCCATGATTTTATGCTTGCACAAGCATATTAGGGACAAGGAGGAGCCCAACCACCAACTAATGTGATGACGACTGCATCGAGCGAAGGTAACACTCATAACCTTCGACCTAGGGATAACTTTGGTATGGGCCTAAGAGGCCAATTATTTGTTTTAAATGTGGAGAATGTGGACATTACCAAAGCAGATGCCCTCTACCAGAAAATGCCCCTCCTTTCAAAAATTGCCCAAAGGATAGGGATCATTATACCAATTATTATTCCAAAGAACTAGGCATCTACATCTGAGCCTCATATATAAATGATCTCATTGAACAAAGAAAAAGTCGTTGAACAAGTCAATGTGCCATCACTATCTACTAGAGTAGTGTAGTTAGAAGAAATAGACTTTTTTGTAATACAGACAAGAAGCAAGGGGAAAGCCCAAATAGATATAGGACTCTTGTCAAGTACTATTATTGGACTAAACAGAGACAAAGGGACACACGAGGATAGAGCTACATGTGAAGATACAAGAAAAAAAGAAGAGCTCATTAGTACTAGTGATGTCATTGGACATGCATTCAGCAGGGCTCATGAGGAATTTGAACAGTCAAATAGAGCCCATGCACTTAAGGAATCTGAGGCTTCAAGACTACTCAAAGAAATTAAAAAGGAGATCAGTATTTTTTATTTAATAAATATGGATGCAAAATTTAGATAAGAGGTCTTGCAGATAATTGATGAGGCATCCACAACCACTTTAGTGGCTAAGACGGATACTATGAGTAAGGATAAAAATATAGGGGAAGCCTTCCTCACAGATTATAAGATCCCACATCTAACCATCACTATCAAAAGATATTTAGTTACAAGGAGTTATAGTGGATGGTGGTTCTGGCATTAACTTGATGCCTGAACATACCATGAAAAATCTTGGATTCCAACCTTCAAGACCTTCCAAATTCACTGTAACATTGGAAAATCAAAGCATAGTAAGGCCTATGGGAGTGGTCCCTAGAGTCCCAGTTGAGGTAGAGGGTAATATCTTCCCTTCGGATTTTGTTGTCTTAAGATTGCCACAGGTAGATGGAAATTTTCCCCTGTTAATTGGGAGACCTTAGCTAAGGCATGCTAAGCTGCATGATTGGGGCAAGGAAACGATGTGGGTAAAGCAAGAGGGAAAAGAGTTGTAACAGATATTTTTAGAAGAAGGACCAAACAACCAAAAACATACTAGCACGATGCATACAATCGATATTTGTATGAAAAAAGATATGTTGGACAACCTAATTCTAGATTTATACGAAGAAGAGAACATGTTGGCTTGACTACAAGGAGAAGACTCATCTTCCTGCTATGGAATAACCTCCAAACAACTCAAGTAGAGAGGAAGCCTATGATGGAAAAGAGGAGATAATTCAGTTGCTGATTTGGGTGAACCAGTCACATGCCAAAAAAGAGAGAAGAAAATACATACCCTTAAGTGAAAGATTGATGAAGCTACTTCAAATCCTATATCAATGGCCACTTGGTTATGGATACTGGTATGGATATCATCTTTTATGATACTTTTTATGGCAGTAAGTGCAAGGCATGACAAGGATGTGGAAGGATTACCTGCATGTTTTTGGAAACATAGGATTCCATTTGCTGAAGAAGCTCTAACAATAAGATGGAAATATTACAAATTAAATAAAAATTAGCTAAATCAGAGATACAAAAGATGGAGTATTTTGGAAATATTATTAAAAAATGAAGGATTTAGGATGGCCCTATCACATGATCAATATGCCCAAAAGAAAGACACCCAAAATGGTATGCAGTACAATTAGAGATTATGGAGGGAAAAGAGCTTCTATTAGTCATCAAATCTAGGCTCAATGCCTATCAATAACAAAACTGAAGCTTTCTGGATCATCTGGAACTTGTTAAATCTATCCAGGTTGTACATAGCCTTCTTGTACCATTATTTGCTTAGTTTGATTAATTTTCATCAATTGTTAAGATTTCTCTTTAGCTTTTTCATGAAAATTACAAGCCATTTCATAGTCCATTTCATGAAAACCTTGCTAGAAATTTTTAAGATTTTTTTTTTGGAATTTTTAGAATTTTTAGAAATTTTTAAAAATTTTTAGATTTTTAAAATCCTTTTTCAATGCTATTTTTCTTGATAAAATAGAAGAAAAAAGAAGCTTCTCTATGCTTTTGAGTGTGAGAATTTTTTTAGAAATTTAGATAATTTTTTTGAGATCTTTTTTTGGAGTTTTTTTTATATTATTTTTTAGACATTTTCTTAAAAAAAAGGCAGCCCTCCCCAGTTTTTATTTTTGTTTCAAAAAACACCTTCTCTCTCTACTTATCTTTATCTTCTCTCTCTACCTCTCTCTATCTTCTCTCTCTATCTCTCTTTATCTCTCTCTCTATCCCCTCTCTATCTCTCTTTATCTTTCTCTTCTCTCTCTACCCTCTCTCTACCCCCCCTCGGTCCCCCCCGCCCCCCCTTCCCCCTCCTCCCCCCCGATCTCCTCCCTCCCCCCCAACCCACCATAGTATATATATTTTTATCCTATGGTGTGGTTATGTGGTACACATGGTCATTTCCCTCCTTATTTTTCCCATATGCTTCACATTTTCCTTATGAAACCTCTGTAGTTTTCATGTTTTAGCAATTTTGGCCCTTTCCACAACCCCAACTCATAGTCACTGCCCCTCCTTTTATACCTCAACCCAACCCACCCTTCCCCCTATGTGTCCTATCCTTGTTAGCCCCTAAACCCTCCCTAACCTTTCCTTCCTACCCTCAATTCTCCTTTTTCTTCTTCCAAGCGCTAGTATCCAGTTGTGGTCATTCCCTTGTGATTGTTCTTTCATGCTCCTGGCAGACTTGGTAGTTGCTCATATGTCATTTTGAAGGTTTTGCACAATAGGTATCAAGATGAAGCTCTTTGTTCATGGTTTGACTGTTTGCTCTCTAGGACGGAGAGCCCATTAAGTGATGGGAAACTATTGAGCCAATAAAAGTCAAAGTGGTCAAAGTTAAGTTGGTCAAAGTCAAAGCGATCAAAGTTAAGTTGGTTAAAGCCAAAGTGTTCAATTTCAAAACTAAACAAAGGTCAAAGTGATGACTTTGCTAGTGCATAGGTGGTGTAAAAGTGCAAAGTAGTGCACAGCTGGTGCACAAGTGGCCGCAAACAAGGTACACAAGTAGTGCACAAACAATTATTCACAATGGTTATGGTTTTGCAGAAAGTTGAATGCGGGTTGCAGATTGTATTTCTGTAAGGTTTTCAAGGGTTTTAAAATGTTTGGAAGGTTCAGGTGAACCCTCCTAGATGGACACATTTTGAAGAAGTGAAGGTCAAAAGTGAAGTCATATGAAGAGGAAGCAGTATGCTAAGGTGTATGTATGGCCCCCATTTAAAATTTTGTTTTTCTCCTAAAGTCACTACATGATGTAATAGGGAGTCATTGGTTGTACACATTTTTAGTAATCCTTGGGACATCAAAGTGAGCACCAAGATATTCTATTAGTTAGGAGCAACATACATAAGTGGAATCGACACTCACAACAAAGCATGAGCATTCTTGTAGTTAGACTAAGCAAGAGAGAGCATACTCTTCACTAGAGGAGAAGATCAAGAGAGACATAGAACGAGTGCGACACAAAGAAGCAAAGGAGAGACAAGTGTGCAAGGAAGGTGCTAAAGTGTGTAGAGAGATAGTGTCGAGAACCATTGAGGAAGGCAATCAAGGTGGCACAAGGTACCATTGAGGAGGTGTGTCTGTCGACAAAAGGTGTCCTTTCCTCCTACCCTATTGGAAGCTTAAGTGCAAGGTGTGCACAAGAGCAAACTACTAGAGAGGGTGGAGGACTGGTGCAGAGAAGGTTGGCAACATAAGGAATTTCGGGTATCTTGTAAACTTGTGTGTGTGGAGTCTTTGGGATTAAGCACACTACGCAAAGAACAATTGGTCTTGTTCTAGACATCATCATTGTATTTTCAATTTGTGATCAATATCAAAAGCTTCCAGTGCTTGTGTTTCACTTCTTCTTCTTCTTCTTCCTTCTTCTACAAATACTCAAGTCCCTTTCTGCAAAAGAATCCCTCAAGAGAACTTTCAGAGCATATAGTTGGTTCCATCTAGCTTCCCTTCAATGAATGCAGGTGGACGGACTTGAATAGGTGCAACATTAATATTGAGTGTAGCACCAAGACTAGTGTTCGATGATGAAGCCATCATGTAATTACTCCGATAATCTAGTGATATTCTAGTTTGCTAGTAGGATTAAATAGTGAGACCTCTCAAGATATTTGAACCTTATTTGATACCATGTAAGCAAGTATTTACACAAAATAACATAGGAGCACTAGTAGAGAAGATAACATATATAGTAGAATTTCAAAAAATTGCTACTAATAGCAAGTACAAAGATGATGACATTGTCCACCCATGTGCTCTCAACATAGAGCTTAATAGGTGATCTAGAAAACTCTAGATAGAGATTCATAAGGTAGAAGTATGTTCGATCAATTCAATAATTGAGGTAGTGTAGAGGTAATTTATATATAGGCTAATGGATAGATGTGGCCTTCCTTGGATGGCTATACATGAGTAGTAGAAATGTGGGTGGTTATCACCTATGTAAACCCCATATGTGGCTTAAGTAGGTTCAACTCACCTAACAAATATGAATGATTTATAACTTCCATAGCAAATATTCCATGGAATATACCCTTTATCGTCACAATGGGAGTGCTGCCCCAGACCCCCATTAAGGGGGACCGCAACCCTCTGGACCCCCAGCTAGGGGGCCCACTGGCCTACATGGACCCCCTAATCAGTGCTACTCATTGCTATCATGGACCCCACAATTCGGGACTTTGGTAACTAACTTTCCTTAAAATACCTTACATGGTAGAATTTGACTCTCATCCAACATGACACTTCCGATTCCCATCATTAGGTGTTGCACGCCTGGGTTCTCCTCATAATGGGAACCTTATAAAATGTGCATTAGTACATACTTTTCTCGGAGGTTTTTTCACGACTGTTTACTTCAATTCAAAAGATCTTTATCTCTCAAAAAAAATAGGAACAGAAAAGTACGGGCTTCCTACCACTTAGATTCAAACAATAATGAGGGGTAGAAATTGTTCATATACTAACACCATATATATATATACATATACATGTACATATACATATACATATACATATACATATACATATACATATACATATACATGTACATATACATATACATATACATATACATATACATATACATATACATATACATATACATATACGTATACATATACATATACATATACATATACATATACATATACATATACATATACATATACATATATGTACATATACATATACATATACATATACATATACATATACATATACATATACATATACATATACATATACATATACATATACATATACATATACATATACATATACATATACATATACATATACATATACATATACATATACATATACATATACATATACATATACATATACATATACATATACATATACATATACATATACATATACATATGTATATGTATATGTATATGTATATGTATATGTATATGTATACGTATACGTATATGTATATGTATATGTATATGTATATGTATATGTATACGTATATGTATATGTATATGTATATGTATATGTATATGTATATGTATATGTATATGTATATGTATATGTATATGTATATGTATATGTATATGTATATGTATATGTATATGTACATATAAGTATATGTATATGTATATGATACGTATACGTATACGTATATGTATGTACACATACACATACACATACACATACACATACACATACACATACACATACACATACACATACACATACACATACACATACACATACACATACACATACACATACACATACACATACACATACACATACACATACACATACACATACACATACACATACACATACACATACACATACACATACACATACACATACACATACACATACACATACACATACACATACACATACACATACACATACACATACACATACACATACACATACACATACACATACACATACACATACACATACACATACACATACACATACACATACACATACACATACACATACACATACACATACACATACACATACACATACACATACACATACACATACACATACACATACACATACACATACACATACACATACACATACACATACACATACACATACACATACACATACACATACACATACACATACACATACACATACACATACACATACACATACACATACACATACACATACACATACACATACACATACACATACACATACACATACACATACACATACACATACACATACACATACACATACACATACACATACACATACACATACACATACACATACACATACACATACACATACACATACACATACACATACACATACACATACACATACACATACACATACACATACACATACACATACACATACACATACACATACACATACACATACACATACACATACACATACACATACACATACACATACACATACACATACACATACACATACACATACACATACACATACACATACACATACACATACACATACACATACACATACACATACACATACACATACACATACACATACACATACACATACACATACACATACACATACACATACACATACACATACACATACACATACACATACACATACACATACACATACACATACACATACACATACACATACACATACACATACACATACACATACACATACACATACACATACACATACACATACACATACACATACACATACACATACACATACACATACACATACACATACACATACACATACACATACACATACACATACACATACACATACACATACACCTACACCTACACGTACACATACACCTACACGTACACGTACACGTACACCTACACGTACACGTACGCCTACACCTACACGTACACGTACACCTACACGTACACGTACACCTACACCTACACGTACACGTACACCTACACGTACACGTACACGTACACCTACATGTACACGTACACCTACATGTACACGTACACATACACCTACACGTACACGTACACGTACACCTACACGCACACGTACACGTACACCTACACGCACACGTACACGTACACCTACACGTACACGTACACGTACACGTACACCTACACGTACACGTACACGTACACCTACATGCACACGTACACGTACACCTACACGCACACGTACACGTACACCTACACATACACGTACACCTACACGTACACGTACACCTACACGTACACGTACACGTACACCTACACGTACACGTACACGTACACCTACACGTACACGTACACGTACACCTACACGTACACGTACACGTACACCTACACGTACACGTACACGTACACCTACATGTACACGTACACGTACACCTACACGTACACGTACACCTACACGTACACGTACACCTACACGTACACGTACACCTACACGTACACGTACATGTACACCTACACGTACATGTACACGTACACCTACACGTACACGTACACGTACACCTACACGTACACGTACACATACACCTACACGTACACGTACACGTACAGGTACACGTACACGTACACGTACACGTACACGTACACGTACACGTACACGTACACGTACACGTACACGTACACGTACACGTACACGTACACGTACACGTACACGTACACGTACACGTACACGTACACGTACACGTACACGTACACGTACACGTACACGTACACATACACGTACCCGTACACCTACACGTACACGTACACGCACACCTACACGTACACGTACACGTACACCTACGCGTACACGTACACGTACACCTACGCGTACACATACACGTACACCTACGCGTACACTTACACGTACACCTACGCGTACACGTACACGTACACCTACACGTACACGTACACGTACACGTACACCTACACGTACACGTACACGTACACCTACACGTACACGTACACGTACACGTACACGTACACGTACACCTACACGTACACGTACACGTACACCTACACGTACACGTACACGTACACCTACACGTACACGTACACTTACACCTACACGTACACGTACACTTACACCTACACATACAGGTACACTTACACCTACACGTACAGGTACACTTACACCTACACGTACACGTACACTTACACCTACACGTACACGTACACGTACACCTACACGTACACGTACACGTACACCTACACGTACACGTACACCTACACGTACACGTACACGTACACCTACACGTACACGTACACGTACACCTACACGTACACGTACACGTACACCTACACGTACACGTACACGTACACCTACACGTACACGTACACGTACACCTACACGTACACGTACACGTACACCTACACGTACACGTACACGTACACCTACACGTACACGTACACGTACACCTACACGTACACGTACACGTACACCTACACGTACACGTACACGTACACCTACACGTACACGTACACGTACACCTACACGTACACGTACACGTACACCTACACGTACACGTACACGTACACCTACACGTACACGTACACGTACACCTACACGTACACGTACACGTACACCTACACGTACACGTACACGTACACCTACACGTACACGTACACGTACACCTACACGTACACGTACACGTACACCTACACGTACACGTACACGTACACCTACACGTACACGTACACGTACACCTACACGTACACGTACACGTACACCTACACGTACACTACACGTACACGTACACGTACACCTACACGTACACGTACACGTACACCTACACGTACACGTACACGTACACCTACACGTACACGTACACGTACACCTACACGTACACGTACACGTACACCTACACGTACACGTACACGTACACCTACACGTACACGTACACGTACACCTACACGTACACGTACACGTACACCTACACGTACACGTACACGTACACGTACACCTACACGTACACGTACACGTACACCTACACGTACACGTACACGTACACCTACACGTACACGTACACGTACACCTACACGTACACCTACACGTACACCTACACGTACACCTACACGTACACGTACACGTACACCTACACGTACACGTACACGTACACCTACACGTACACGTACACGTACACCTACACGTACACGTACACGTACACCTACACGTACACGTACACGTACACCTACACGTACACGTACACCTACACCTATACGTACACGTGCACGTACACGTACACGTACACGTACACGTACACGTACACGTACACGTACACGTACACGTACACGTACACGTACACGTACACGTACACGTACACGTACACGTACACGTACACGTACACGTACACGTACACCTACATGTAAACGTACACGTACACCTACACGTAAACGTACACGTACACCTACACGTACATGTACACGTACACCTACACGTACACATACACGTACACCTACACGTACACGTACACCTACAACTACACGTACATGTACACGTACACCTACACGTACACGTACACGTACAGCTACACGTACACGTACAGCTACACGTACACGTACACGTACACCTACACGTACACGTACACGTACACGTACACCTACACGTACACGTACACGTACACGTACACGTACACCTACACGTACACATACACGTACACCTACACGTACACATACACGTACACCTACACGTACACGTACACGTACACGTACACCTACACGTACACGTACACGTACACGTACACGTACACCTACACGTACACATACACGTACACCTACACGTACACATACACGTACACCTACACGTACACGTACACGTACACCTACACGTACACATACACGTACACCTACACGTACACGTACACGTACACCTACACGTACACGTACACGTACACCTACAGGTACACGTACACGTACACCTACAGGTACACGTACACGTACACCTACACGTACACCTACACGTACACCTACACGTACACATACACGTACACCTACACGCACACGTACACGTACACGTACACCTACACGTACACGTACACGTACACGTACACCTACACGTACACGTAGACGTACACCTACACGTACACGTACACGTACACCTACACGTACACGTACACGTACACCTACACGTACACGTACACGTACACCTACACGTAGACATACACGTACACCTACACGTACACCTACACGTACACGTACACGTACACGTACACGTACACGTACACGTACACGTACACGTACACGTACACGTACACGTACACGTACACGTACACGTACACGTACACGTACACGTACACGTACACGTACACGTACACGTACACGTACACGTACACGTACACGTACACGTACACGTACACGTACACGTACACGTACACGTACACGTACACGTACACGTACACGTACACGTACACGTACACGTACACGTACACGTACACGTACACGTACACGTACACCTACACGTACACGTACACGTACACGTACACCTACACGTACACGTACACGTACACGTACACGTACACCTACACGTACACGTACACGTACACCTAGACGTACACGTACACGTACACGTACACCTACATGTACACGTACACCTACACCTACACGTACACGTACACGTACACCTACATGTACACGTACACGTACACCTACACGTACACGTACACGTACACCTACACGTACACGTACACGTACACCTACACGTACACGTACACATACACCTACACGTACACCTACACGTACACGTACACGTACACGTACACCTACATGTACACGTACACCTACACGTACACCTACACGTACACCTACACGTACACCTACACGTACACCTACACGTACACCTACACGTACACGTACACGTACACGTACACGTACATGTACACGTACACGTACATGTACACGTACACGTACACGTACACCTACACGTACACGTACACGTACACGTACACCTACACGTACACGTACACCTACACCTACACGTACACGTACACCTACACGTACACCTACACGTACACCTACACGTACACCTACACGTACACGTACATGTACACCTACACGTACACGTACACGTACATGTACACGTACACGTACACATACACGTACACGTACACGTACACGTACACGTACACGTACACGTACACGTACACGTACACGTACACGTACAGGTACACGTACAGGTACACGTACACATACACGTACAGGTACACGTACACGTACACGTACAGGTACACGTACACGTACACGTACAGGTATAGGTACACGTACACGTACAGCTACACGTACACGTACACATACAGGTACACGTACACGTACACATACACATACACATACACATACACATACACATACACATACACATACACATACAACACATACACATACACATACACATACACATACACATACACATACACATACACATACACATACACATACACATACACATACACATACACATACACATACACATACACATACACATACACATACACATACACATACACACACACACATACACATACACACACACATACACATACACATACACATACACATACACATACACATACACATACACATACACATACACATACACATACACATACACATACACATACACATACACATACACATACACATACACATACACATACACATACACATACACATACACATACACATACACATACACATACACATACACATACACATACACATACACATATACATACACATACACATACACGTAGACATACACATACACATAGACATATACATAGACATATACATATACATATACATAAACCTATACATATACATATACGTATATGTATACGTATATGTCGTATACGTATACGTATACGTATACGTATATGTCGTATACGTATACGTATATGTCGTATACGTATACGTATATGTCGTATACGTATACGTATACGTATATGTCGTATATGTATATGTATACATATGTCGTATACATATACGTATACATGTATGTATACATATACGTATACATATACATATACATATACGTATACATATACGTATACATATACCTATACATATACGTATACATATACGTATACCTATACATATACGTATACATATACCTATACATATGCGTATACATATACCTATACATATGCGTATACATGTACCTATACATATGTGTATACATATACCTATACATATGCGTATACATATACCTATACATATGCCTATACATATACCTATACATATGCATATACATATACCTATACATATGCATATACATATACATATACATATGCATATACATATACATATGCATATACATATACATACACATAGACATATACATACACATACACATAGACATATACATACACATACACATAGACATATACATACACATACACATAGACATATACATACACATACACATACACATAGACATATACATACACATATACATAGACATATACATAATACATATACATATACATGTTGCCAAAACTGGAAATTTTGCCTATTTGAGTAAAACTGAGTGTCTAAAAATGCAAATTCGATGCCTAGCATTGACTTGAAACCAAACGTCGATGCGAAGCATTGACTTGGTGCTTTTTCAACCACGTTTTCAACACCTGAAATGGCCGCTTGAACACAAGATATGAACAAACCACTTTTATGCGGGAAGTCGATGCCAGGCATCGACTTTATGCTGAAACTCTATGCCAAGCATCGAGTTGCTCCACAAAGCTCATGTTTTAAGAAGATTCAACAACAAGTAAAACTCAAAGAATGAAAACAATGACTTATCA
Source organism: Ceratopteris richardii (assembly GCA_020310875.1). NCBI lineage: Eukaryota > Viridiplantae > Streptophyta > Polypodiopsida > Polypodiales > Pteridaceae > Ceratopteris > Ceratopteris richardii. Next base: position 60,839,295 of record CM035430.1, on the reverse strand, counting down.
GCACAAACTCGATGCCAGACATTGAGTTTCTTGGAAAACTTGAACTTTTGAACTCATCACATAGTGGGCAAGCATGGAGATGATGAAGATAGTCTCATACACAGAACTTTACTTAGTTGTTCTCATAACTATGAAAACTCAGAAGTTTACATGTGCTTTTTCACTCAGAGAAGCCTGACTATACTCAGTCATACAAACTGAACTTTTCCTCACTCTAACTACTTCTCCTCCACTTCGCGTCAGTTGATACAAACTAACTTATATAGTTTTTCTCAATCTCGTGACTTAAAAAAAAAAACTCTAGAACTAAAGTGAACTAACTTTACAAATATAATACACTTGTGAATTTGTCCCTTCACATAGGCATGTGGTTTTCTTTTAGAGCTTTGACCTTCAAATATATGTCCAATTAGTGATTGTTTCTCCAATAGCTCCCCTTGAAACACTAATTGACATTCTCTGTTTCTTTATATCATCTTCTTTTCTTTTACTCCTGCCATGTTTTTGAATTTGGTGTTCTTCACACCATCCAAGCTCTTTGTCATTATATCTGCTATCTGATCCTTTGTAGAAATGTACTCCACTTCAATTTCTTTCTCTATTACCTTTTCTCTCAGGAAATGATAATGTATCTCTATATGTTTTGTTCTTGCATGAAATACTGGATTTGCTACAAGATAAAGTGAACTCATATTATCTCCATGTATTGTAGGTATACCTTGATCAATGCCCAAGCTTTTGAACAATATCTGCATCCATATGGCCTCCTTAGCTGATTCCACAAGTCCTTTGTATTGAGCTTCACTTGATGATAATGCTATTGTATGTTGTTTCTTTGAACACCAACTTACAAGCTTATCACCAATATATATCATGTAACCATGAGTTGATCTTCTGTCATCCTGATCACTTGCCCAGTCTGAGTCACTATATGCTCTCAACTTCAAATCTGATGTAAAAGGATAATACAATCCTTCCTTTATAGTTCCTTTGATATATCTGAGAACTCTTTGACCTGCAATCCAATGTGGGTCCTTTGGACAATGCATGAATTGTGATAAAACTCCCACTGCATAACTAAGATCAGGTCTTGTTAGTGTAGCATAAATCAAACTACCCACAAGAGATTGATACTTCCTCATATCTTTGTATTCTGCACCATCATATTTACTGAGCTTGCGATTAACTTTAAGTGGAGTTGAAGGTTCTCTGCAATTTTCCATACCAAACTTCTTCAATAGGTTCAGGAGATACCTTTCTTGTGATACATATATGCCATGATCTGTATAAGTAGCTTCCATTCCAAGAAAGTATGATAACTTTCCTAGATCACTGATCTTGGACTCTTTCTCAAGTAGTCTCTTTACCTCCTTGATGCCTTCATCTGAAGTACCTGTGATTATAATGTCATCTACATAAATACAAATGTAGAATGTACCTTCCTCTGATCTTTTGATGAGTAGACTTGGATCTGCTTTTGAACTTTGATATCCAAGATCATTGAGATATTGCACCAGTCTATAGTTCCATGCTCTTGGAGCTTGCTTCAATCCATAGAGTGCTCTTCTCAACTTGCAAACAAAATTTGGATACCTGGAATCTATAAACCCTTGAGGTTGTTCCATGTATACCTCATCTGATATGTATCCATTCAAGAATGCATTCTTTATATCCAGTTGACTCAAAGTCCATCCTTTTGAAGCTGCAATAGCAATGATTGTCCTTATAGTTGACATCTTAGCTACAGGACTAATGTCTCATCATAATCTATGCCATAAGTTTGGGCATAGCCTTTCACCACCAGTCTAGCTTTGTATCTGGCTATACTTCCATCTGCAAGCTTCTTCACTTTATAAATCCATTTATTTCCAATTACCTTCTTACCATTTGGTTTAGGAACAAGTTCTCATGTCTTGTTCTCCTCTAGTGCATTGAATTCTTCCTTCATTGCTTCTTCCCATTGTTTCTTACCTTTTGCTTCATCATAGTTCTAAGGTTCTTCATAATCTTTGACCATATATGCATAGTTCTTTTGACTTATGTAAGAAGTATCATAAGAATACCTTTCTGGTTGTCTTCTTGTCCTAGTTGAACTCCTTGGTTCACATTCTTCATATGTTTCTGGATACACCTCTTCATCAAATATAGGAGCTTCTTCATTTCTTCTTGTCAATCCGCTTTTGGATGTACTTGCTTGCATATAGTCTTCATCTTCATTCACCTGCACACTTGATTTTCCTTTCTCATATCTTCTTACCTCTTCTTCAAATTCTTTAGCTGTATGACTTTGATCTGCATACCAACTTTTCTGTTCATTAAATGTAACATCTCTAGAAGCAAGAAATTGTTTGGTTAGAGGATTCCACAACCTGTAACCCATCTGCTTTCAATTGGGTAATGCACACTTGGCTTCTCCTCATAATGGGGGCCTTACAAAATGTGCATACAATCATGAGGGGTAGACATTGATCATATACTAACACCCCCCCTCAATGTTTATCGATAAAAAAATCAAGTAGGTTTCGGTCCTATGCCCATCTGTTGAAGATGCCTATTGAGCTGCTCTCTTCCAAGTGCTTTAGTGAATATGTCAGCACAATTTGCCTCTGTTGGGCAATATTCTAGCTCCACAATTTCATCTTCAATTAGCTCACGAATGTAATGGTACTGTACTTCTATGTGCTGGGTGCGAGATGAAATACTGGGTTCTTTGCAATAGCCATACAACTTTGATTATCACACTTGAGTACAGTCGCCATATTTGATGGAAAGCCTAGATCTGCAAGAATTCTCCTTAACCTAACTGCCTCACAAGAAGCAAAACAAGCTGCTTTGTACTCTGCTTCAGTGGAGGAGAGTGCGAGAGTTGGTTGTTTTCTACTTACCCAAGAAAATATTCCTGAACCAAGTGAGAAACAATATCCAGAAACTGATTTTCTAGAATCACAATCTCCAACCCAATTTGAATCACAATATCCTTGGAGTGTATCACCTGTGGTAAAAAGTACCAAAATCCAAGGTTCCTGCAATGTACCTTAGAATTCGCATTCCAGTGTTCCAGTGACTCTCCTTAGGTTTGTTGGAAAACCTGCTTAATACTCCAACAGCATAGCAAATGTCTGGTCTAGTGTTGCACAGAAAAATAAGACTTCCAACGAGCTTCCTATACTTCTTAGCATCTACATCAGGCATGTTATCATCCATAGATAGCTTATGATTTACCTCCATAGGTGTGCTAGTTGGGTTGCAGTCCATCATTCCAAATGCCTTGAGAATTTCTTTGGCATATTTTGTTGTGAGATGAAAATACCATCCTTCCTTTGCCATACTTCAATTCCCAGACGAAAATGGAGTAGACCTAAGTCTATCATTTCAAACTCAGTTCCCAAGCTGATCCGAGTTTGATTGATGAGTTCTTGATGATCTCCTGTAATGATCAAATCATCTACATATACAATGACAACAACTAGCTTACTATCCCTTTTCGTTACATACAAGTTAGCATCAGAAGTACTTCTTTCAAAACCCATATTTTTGAAAAAATTATCTATCCGTTGGTACCAAGCCTGTGGAGCTTGCTTAAGTTCGTACAAAGCTTTCTTCAACCTGCAAACTTTATTTTCTGAATTGGGCACCTCAAAACCTGGTGGTTGAGATACATATACCTCCTCCTTGAGGTGACCATTCAAAAATGCAGATTTGACATCCATCTGGAAGATAGGCCAGACCTTTTGTGTAGCTACTGCAAGTAGTGTTCGAATAGTTGTCATACGTGCTGTTGGTGCAAAAGTTTCTTGAACATCAAATCCTTCAATCTGTGAAAAACCCTGTGCAGCTAATCTTGCCTTATACTTTTCTAATGTTCCATCTGCTTTATACTTAGCTTTCCAAATCCATTTAGTACCTATTACCTTCTTCTTCGACGGCAAGTCGACTAGATCCCATGTATCATTTTTGAGTATACTATCATACTCAGACTTCATTGCAACTCTCCAGCTTGGATCATCAAGGGCTTCTTCAATGGTGCTAGGTTCCTTTATCGAGCCCATGATATCTGCCATTAGAGCCATGTTAACAATGTGTTCTGAGGCTCTTCTTTGCTCCTCTATTCTCTTTGATCTTCGTAATCCATCCGAGGATGATTCTAGTATGTGATCATCAAAGAGCTGTTGTGCCCACTTCGTAGTGGCTTACGATGTGCAGCTACAATTGGTTGGTTTTTTATTGAGGAAATTTCTTCATCAGATGTTTCCTCCTCCTCAACTTTGACCTGTCTTTTGATAGGCACAAGGCGAGATATTTCTCCATTTGATGAGATAGTAGATTTACCTTTATCTTCTACTAAGTGTGATTGTTCATCAAACACCACATCTCGGCTGATAAAACTCTTCCTTGCCTCAGGATCCCACAACCTGTATGCTGTAGACTCTTCACTATATCCTAGGAAGACACACTTTTTGCTTTTTGAATCCAACTTTGATCTTGTTGAATCAGGAATATGTGCATAACAGAAACAACCAAAAATTTTGAAATGAAAAATTGAAGGCTTTTTACCAGAATATGCTTCTTGAGGAATCATCCCCTTCAATGCTTTTGTGTAGCTTCGATTGAGGATGTAGACTGCTATATTGACTGCTTCTGCCCAGAATGAATCAGGCATGTCTTGAGCCTTTAACATACAACGAGCCATTTCAACTACTGTCATGTTCTTGCGCTCAACAACGCCATTTTGTTGAGGTGTATGAGTTGTGGTAAGTTGCCTTTTCACACCATGCTCCTTACAATAATTATTGAATTTTGTTGACAAGAATTCACCTCCTCTATCTGTTATGAATTTCTTTAGTTTCCTTCTTGATTCATTTTCCACATACTTATGCCACATTTTAAATTTTTCAAAAGCATCATCCTTCTCTCGAATGAAATAAACCCACATCTTTCTACTATAATCGTCGACTAACAACAAAAAGTAGAAAGATCCTCCTAAAGCAGGCGTAGATATTTTACTGCAGAGATCAGCATGTACCAACTCTAGAGGAGCTTGAGATCGATTGTTGGTCTCTCTTGGAAATGCCTTTCGTTGTTGCTTGCCCATCATACAAGCTTCACAAGGTTCCTGCAACTCTGAAAATGCAAGCAAATGAGCAACCATCCCTGTTCTTTGCATCTCCTTCAAAACTACAAATCCGAGATGCCCAAATCGCTGTTGCCATAACGTGCTTACATCTTTATCTTTTGTAGCAGTTAAAGCACTTAACTCATACAAATTATCCCGTCATATGCCTTTACCTACAACATTACCTGATGAATCCATGATTTCTGCACCACTCTTATTGAAGTGAACTTCGAGTCCACGATCTATTATTGCAGAAGCTAACAAAAAATTTCTTTTAAGTGTAGGTACATAGAGAACATCGGATAACTTTTTCTCAACACCTAGAGAAGTGATAAAAGAGATGGTTCCAGTTCCTTCGGCTGGACACTTGGAGTTATTTCCCACCACTACATTGATGGATTCCCACAGAGGCACTAGGGAACTATACCAATCCTTTTTATTGGTCATATGGCGAGAAGCTCCACTATCTAAAATCCATGGTTCATCAACACGAGCTTGAGCAGATGAGCATACCTCTTCAATAGCTACCCAAAGTTCCAACTCTGTGTTGTTTGCAGACTCTTTGTTCTTCCACAATGATTTTACAGTCCCATTCCGTTCATCAGCTTGCTTCTTTCTGCAATCCTTGATGGCATGGCCTTTATTTTCACAATAGAAGCAACTTCCTGTGAACTTTTTCTTCTTTGGCTTCTTCTTTGATCCATCAGAAGAGCCTTTACCTTTTGCATTTGCTGAGAATGCAACATCACTTGTACTTTGCTGATTCTTCAGCCGCATCTCTAAGCATCGAACAAAACTCTTCAAATGTAAGAGGAGTTGGTCTTACCTGAGTGTTAAGGGTTGTTACTAATCCATGATACTTTGCTAGAAGAACATGTACACATCTTCGAGCCAGATCTTCTGGTGTTATAACAACACCAACTACAGCCAGTTGATCTTGAAGATGTTTTATCCGTTTGATAAAATCTTCAACCTTTTCAGAATTAGAATGCTTTTCGTTTGCCAACTGATTTTCTAAATTTTGTATCCTAGTGTGGTTCTTGGTCTCATATTGATGAGCCAATGTGCCCCAAGCCTCATGTGGTTTAGTAGTATGTTGAACTAAAGTAAGCACAGAATCACTTACACTAGTGACAATCGCACATAATGCATCAACATTCCGCCTCTTCCAAGCTCGTACAAGATCTGGATCTGGCTGAATCATCAATCTTCAATTTGCTGGATCTTCAACTGGTATAGGCTCTAGATCCAATCCCATCCGTCCCATGACAGTGTCAAGTAATTCATAGGAGTCTAAAATTACAGAAATTTTGAACTTCCAGAGTGTATAGTTGGTTCCATCCAGCTTCCCTTCAGTGAATGCACGTGGGCAAATTCGAATAGGTGCAGCACTAACATTAGCTGAAGCACCAAGACCAATGTTCAACGATGAAGCCATCATGTAATCACTCGAATAATCTACTGAGATTCTAGTCTGCTAGTAGGCTAAAATAGTGATACTTCTCAAGCTATTCGAACCTTATGGCTCTGATACCATGTAAGACAATAGTTATGCAATATAACACAGAAGCAATAGCAGAGAAGATAACAGATATAAGAGAATCTCAACGATTTTCTACTAGTAGCAAGTACAAAGATGATGGCGTTGTCCACCCATGCGCTCTCAAGGTAGAGCTTAAATGGTGATCTAGACAACTCTAGATAGGGAGATACAAGGTAGAGGTATGCTGGCTCAATTCGATATCTCAGGTAGTGTAGAAGTCATGCATATATAGGATCATGGGTGGCCTCCCATGGACGGCTATACATGGGCGATAGAGCGTGGGTGGCCACTGCCCGCGTAATTGCCATACACGGCTTAGGCCGGTTGAACCGACCTAACAAATATAAATGATTTCTGACTCCAATAGGGAATATTCCATGGAATATTCCCTTCACCATCGTGTCGGGGGTGCTGCCCCCGGCCCCCTAGGACTCCCTAGCCAAGGGGCCCGTTGGCCCCCCTTGGACCCCCCAGTCGGGGCTTCTCCCCACTGCCCCAGACCCCACAATTGGGGACCCTGGTAACTCCCTTTCCTTATAATACCTTACCTGGTCCAATATGACCTTCATCCAACATGCAAGTTGGGATTCCCATCAATTGGGTAATGCACACTTGGCTTCTCCTCATAATGGGGGCCTTACAAAATGTGCATACAATCATAGGGGTAGACATTGATCATATACTAACAGAAACTACTTTGAATGTAAGAAAACTACACTGTTGAGATTTAAAAGGCCTAACCTAGATGAGTCACAAAACACAATGCATGATCTTTGTAAATCCAAGGTGAAGTGTATTCTCAAAATAAAGTAACTCATCAAGCTGAAACCTCATTATTCAAATGAAATTTCAAAATAACCATGTGGAGATCCCAAGAATACAAGACTAGAATCACACACCAAGCAAATATCCCTTGAAAAAGTGGGTAGATATAGCGAAGGGGATGAAGGTAATACTTGCTTTCCCATCACATTCAATGGCTGCACCACTAACTCTATAATGGATTTAGGGGTAGTATATCCATTTCCACCAAGACTTTGTGGGTTAGATGTACAAGAATAAAACTTCCATTAGCAGATGGTCACATGGAAAAATCCTTCGATTCTACTAGAACGAGTTGTAATGATGACATGTGGTGTAGAATTTGAAAACATAAACTTTTCATTTGTGCTTTTGGAAAGGCTAGCAATTGCGAGTTACTTTTGAGATGACCAATGACAACTTTGTGTTGCACAATATTGGGGTGGTAATGCATTTTAACTGCAACTCCAAGGCACAACCACTAGAATTGATCTCCTTCCAAATTCTTATCGAAATGTGCCACCAATTCAATGGAATGCCATCCACAACAATAGATGAAGAATTGAGTAATGAATCCTCTAACAATCTAGAAGAAGCAGAAGACAGTTGGATGAATGAGGACACTCACATGTGGATCTATTGCGTAGCACAGAAAGAAAATAAGAGAACATGCTACAATGGAACTCTTGAGTGGAATGAATATAAAATCTGATAGGCCTATGGAAGATCTTGCCTATATGCCAATGTGCTTCCTTCATAAATAATTTGAACCATATGACTTGGCATAGAATATCTTAGCCACATTATACATATTCATCAATGATTTGAGGCATGTTATCACTTGATTTATGATTGCTCAACCAACAGGTGCATTTTCCTTGAGAAACTCACTCGTAGAAGAATTGTGTAGAATATGTCCATCATGTGGGAAGCATATGTTTTATACTTACAATTAATTACTCTTTTCCATTCTTTATTTCCTTCTCTTATTTTTCACATAAAGATGAGATGATTGAAAATTAATGAGAGATTGTTACCATTATTGTCTATGTAAAGCATAGAATGATCGAGAGGCACTTCTTTATATGTTTCTTAGACAAAATTATATTGGATAATAACCATCGACAAGATTATGGGTACTTTGACAAGATTATGACTAAAGTACCTAGTGTGAAACCTATGTATCTATGTGCTTTGAGTTCCATGGTTTATGTTTTCTTGTTTTTTTGTTTTATCTTTTATTATGTAAGTTGAACAACTAAGATCATCAGAAAACAAGATTAACACATAGAAACACTATCATTTGATTTTTGGAAAATAATTAAGATATGAATATAATGAAAAACTTCAAAATTCAGATATAAACATAAAGAAAACCCCAAAATTTCATAAAAAAGACTTAGAATCTCACCTCTTGTATTGGACTGATCAGTGACCGATTTGAACAAAGAAAATGATGAAGATCCATAAATGAACTTAATATGAAAAACGATCTTAATATCTTAAAAAAAATCTTAAAGTAAAGAAGACCAATGATTGGTCTTGATGCGAAAAATGTTTTTTACTCAAAAATTTTGAATGAAAATACCTTGTGGAGCTCCATTACACTTGTAGAAAATCTTGAATATGAAAAAAATAACGTATGGAATGTACTGCTTAAGTAGAAAAATATGCAAAAAATATGAGTGTGAAATGTATTACTAAGTGTGGAATGTACAAAGATGAGTAGATCATTAGTTTAATGAGACCATATGCAATTCAGATGGAAATATTTCCCAAAAAGGAAAAAAAAACTACCGAAATATACCATCACAATCCTTAGTAACTTTCTTTCCATAGTCTCATGTATTCTTTCTTTTTTTTCTGAGCAAAAACTTTAAATTAATAAAAGAAAGGGTACAAGAGAATAAAAGGGGGATACAAATAACCTCATGTATCCTATGCTTTTTTTTATCAAAACTCTAAAAATTAATAAAAGAAAGGGTGCAAGACAATTAGAAGGAGATACATGGCAAGATCATGATATGAAAAGAAAAAAGATATAAAAATAAAAAAGAACATAAAGTTCTTTAAAAAAATAAACTCAAACATAAAAATAAACATTAATGAGAATTATATTAAACAAGGAAGCTATAAACATTTTTATAAAATGACTTAAAAGCTCGCGACATTTATCCACCTTACTAATTATCGATTCGAACAAAGCAAATGATGAAGATCCATGAATGAACTTAATATAGAAATACGGAAGACTTTTTGCAAAAAATTCTTAAAGTCAATATTAAAAAAATATTTCAAGAAGTTTCTTGAAATTAGCAAGAAAATCAATGCGAATGTTCTCACGAAATGAAATTTGGTAGATGTTTTGGCGAATTCTATGTGTGAATTTAGGAAAAAGAAGTAATTAATATAAGGAAATTAAAAAATACAGGCAATCTATTATCCGAAAGAATGTCATGTTAGATTTTAGATCATAAAACAAGTGCCTAAATGTCTATGTGCCCTCTCTAAGAAATACTGAATTTCCTTGTATCTCTACAAGAAAAAAATAAAATGAATATAAAAATTCAAAAGTTAAAAACTAGTATTTTTTTATGAAAATTAAAAGGTTGGTATCATGTGTTTATAGATTCTTAAAAAAAAAAGAGAGATGGATAAATTGTTTCAACAAATGGATTGATAAAGAAATAAATGTTTAGTTCTATATTTATTCTATTGAAGCATATACTCACATCATATTCATCTTCATTTTATATAGTAACTAGATTGAGTTCACATAAGGTGGACCATGGAAGTAGAGTGATGGCAAGTTGTCTTGATGTTAGCCTCTAAATGTGGCGGATAAAGGGATCCTCTTGGGTGTATGCATTTCTAATTTCAAGTCTAATGGAAGAGTAGGTTGAAGATCGGACTTCGAAAAAAAAAAGGGACTGAGAGTGGATTCATTCTGAGCGGCGATAGCAATCTATCGTGCATTAAATCCAATGAATGGAATCCATTTGTACATGTTGCATTGAGATCTATTCACACTAAGTGGTGGAACAGCTTAAAGGTGTGATGAGTAGGCGGAACAAGAACCCTTGTAGAGTTTTGACCCCCTCCCACCCTAGCACGTCCCAACACTCCCATGTGATTACGTGGAATTTTCAATGAATATTCTATTGCCATGTGGGTACAACGTACCGATTTTGTTCTACCAGTCGCTTCCACTCTCGAGAAATGCATTGATGTTCTCACTATTAAGTGTGAATAATAAGAGGGCAGCATAATGCAATTTTTAATGGTTCCTGGTGGTTTGAGAGGCTTTTCTATATTAAAAAAAAACAAAAAAAGTTAGATCAACTTTAAAATGGGAGTAGAGTGATGTTAAAGTCCACTAGTCCATAGGGCAAAAGAGGAATGGATGGAAGAAAATTGAATTTGCTTTTGCTTCAAAAATTATTGGAAACCAATCTTCCTTTTAAAATAAAACACATTGAAATGGAACAAAGTATATGGAAGACCCAAATCCTGTAAATCAATATTCCAACAACATAAAACATTTTGTAATCGTTATAGTTTTAGATAAATTAATGGTGATTTTGACACAAAAGAATTGTTTGTTTTTTTTTGCCTTGCATAGTTGTTATCTGAACCCAAGCCCACACTTATGATAGAAGCACACTAGAAAGAAGTAAAGTCACTCATTGACCTTGACATTACAACCACAACATTTTCCATTCTTGACATTATGGCCACAACATTTTCCATTCTTGAATTTTCATCAATTTTGTTGGTACACTCTTTTTCCAATTTCCTTACACACATAACCTTTCACCTATCCATCTTGAAAAGATGGCCCCCTATTCATATTATAGTATGCACACCTCTTTATAGCACAACCTATATCCACTCATCTAATGCCATATTCATGTGGCCTCTTGACATGATGCTCGGGTACAATACATTTTAAGAGGAGGTTATTGTCATAGTCACGTCATGAGAGCATATTGCAACACACATTTCAACATACATGCACACAATTTTGTGTTTTGTGGGGAAAGTTCACTGAATGTGGGACCCTTTAGACCATGGAATGACCTATAATTCATTGAATATTGCAAACATAATAAGTGATTGTAAGCTTCTTCCTCACATCTAACTTCATGCTTTGCCTCCTTTGCCACCTTCAAGAAAGCTTTGATATTCTTGGGACGCAGTTACCTTCATTTTTTGCCTCCTTTGCTACCTTTAATCAAGCTTTGGTACCCCAAGGACACACTTAGCTTGGGTACACAAGAGGTGTAAGAACAAGGACAATAGTGTGAGGTAGCAAAGCCATAAGGTTTACATGACAAGAAGGTTTGTAGATGAGGAGGCTCAACAAAGATTTTTACTTATTAGTATCACTTTTCCTGTTTTTTTTCCCTTTGGTGCATAAGTTTTAGGAGTGTTCTACTACTATTATTTATTCCCTTAGGGTTTTGGCACACTTGTATCATGTTACATGTTTCACCCATATCTGTGAAAGAAATTTTTGGTAGATGTTGAGTTTGTTGCATAAAGACTTACTAATTCATTCAAGCCACCTCATGGCAAGGTGGAGTTGGCTGACTACAAATTTTCCCTCTATGAACCCACCCTCATTCATTGTACTTCACAGTAAAACCACAACATCTTGTATTTTCTTGCAATGTCTTTTTTGGTACACTCTTTATCATTTTCCCTTATCTTTATGCTTGTGTGTGGATTCACATGATGACAAAGAGAAAGTTTAGAAAAAGCTTTTACTTTTTTCCATCTCCCCCCATCGTTCACAAAAGTCAACTGAATTGGAAAACATTAGGTGGAACGCTTTATTTCGAGCCCTTGGATTTTTGTATGAGTTGATCTATCAAAGAGCTTTGATGAGTCCTTTGTGTTTGATGACCATGTCCCAACCATCGATCCTTTGGCTCTTTATAAGATGGCCCCTATATAAATGTCTCGTGTTGACATATGTGTCCATAGTGCACACTCATTCTACCATCTCGAAGAACCTTAGGCTAGGTTCACACTATTTCGGGTGGAGCATGTGTATGTTGTAGTTTTTTTTTTAATGTCGGAAGTTTGGCCATATGTGTGCTTTTTCCATTAGCTTGAATTATTTGAAAGTACAAGTGAAGGTGATCTTAGTATCTTTAGGAACTCAAATATACCACAAAGCAAGGGTTAGATGCTAGACACAACTGGAATTACAGAGCCGAAAGGCTCACTAAGAAAGAGCTTGAGGAGGAATGGCCCTCAAACCAAAATGAAGTAGATTATTCCACGCAACATATTTATGATAGTTCCATCGTCATTATGTTGACACATAAATTTGAGAAATTATTTTTCGATGAAGTTTCATTGCCAACAATTATGAACAAAAGTTTTGGTAGAACAATAATAAAATAATAATAAATAAAGCCAAAGTAATTAAAAAAAGGATAAAGAAATGTTTTTTATTTTATTTTTTAACTCACAAAGCGTACAAACATGAGAGACCCATTTTCCAACTTGGAGAGCGGAACACTCGAGTTTTGAGGGGACGTGTAGAAATAGATCTTCAAAACTATGTTTTACTATAGTCTACCCATTGAAGTAAGCTCGATCTTGCAATCTGATCTCACTCATACCTTGAATTAATTGAGAAAGTACAAGAATGAAGTGCATAGCACCCATTGGATCCCTCGAATCGCACACACATAGGGGTTGAATGCCTGGCACCTACTATGAATGTCCAAGCCCAAAGATTTGCTAAGGGTATATATTGGGTAGGAACATAACTAAAGCCATATTAGAAGTCTTGTTTCAACATGCCATAGTGCACATTACCCTTCCCATTGATGGCATAGTTCAACAAGAGTGCACGAAAGCTCACTAATCCCTAAGGGGAATGTCACATGGAGTATCATATAGAAGTTATGATTTAGAGGTGAGAACCTCCTCTTATTCATAATGGGTATGATACTCACATGAGGGCCAAGTGGCACTCATATGAGAGATTTTCAGCCTGTCCCTTTATGAGTAATGAGAGGGAGAGAGATATAGTATCTCCATGCGGCTGGGCAGCTTATGATCCTCGAAGCTCCGTGTGTTACCGTCCTCGTGAAGCATGTACATAGTTGAGGAAGACCCTGCAAAATGAGGGGTTTCATAGGAGACTAGCTAACAGGGAATTGGTTCTAACATCTCACCACTACAAATGAGCGAAAGATGTCCTACCAATGCAACTCATAGGACTTGACGCCATGCACTCCAGAAGGGAGAGGTAAGAGATTCAACGAGTCGACCTAGCAATGTGGGACTTTATGTTTCCAATCTTGCATCCTATCTACAAGATAAGTTTAGCTCTCTATCTTTTATTAGTTTCTAGATAAACTTGGTTATGATAGGAAGTGTGAAATAGATCTTTAGACCATTTTATCTATTTCTCGCGACGAGGTCACCCACAAAGAACTTAGACGATTCTGCTTCAGGAGACAACATGAAGAGGCCAAAGAGACTAATCAAGCATTAAAGCCTATTCATCACAAGATCAACCACAAATTGGAGGCAAAAGCTTGGAGGACATCCCTCATCCACATGAAGTGGTGAGATGCAAACCAGCCCCCCTCAGGGAATTTATGTTTTTTTTTCCAACCTTGCCGCTCCTATGTAATTATTCCAACACATTATCCAATACAATAGATTTACTTGATCTTAGCCCTAAAGTGTATGAACTTGTGAAAAACAAAAAGATAAATTTCAACCTTTTTGTTAATATCTAATGTTAATGTTTATTTAGGATAGAAGCACAAAAATCATTTTGATGATGTTTCACCCTCTTGTGTGGACAGATGGATGATAAGACTATGGGTGGCTTTAGATAGGGGCACATGAACAAACATAAGATGTTTTCAAATTCCACCTAAAAAAATAATAATAAGATGGGTCTCTCGCTCAACTATTCATACATAAAGGTGAGACAATGAACAACAATTTTGGTGTCTCTCACTCTGTGAATGGAAAATTGGGAGCTGTTGAAGATATAACGTGTATTGTGATGAAAAGGGAAAACAAAAGCTCCATGTGTCCAAATCTTCTAAATTTCTGCACAAGAGCGGACCAAGGACCAGAATAGGGGGTGGAACCTTTTTTTAAAGGTTTTTTTCTTAAGAGGAAATTTTAATCTCCTAAGTTTGAATATATTAAAAGAACAATTGTACAAGTGAAGGGCATAGTACCCATGGGACTCCTTATATCTCATAAAGGAGGTGTTAGACCACCAAAACATCACAAGAAATGGCTACTCGAAGGCATCTAGTTTCAACAATCTAAAGGCATGGCAAGGATGGATTGGCCATATTGTCCTAGGCATGTCTTGCAACCCATAGGGATTGAAACACAGCCTCCTTTTCGAGAGGTGAGTGCCCAAACAACTCACCTACAGTGTATGGACTTTTTTTGGTGATTTGTGCGGCAAGTTGGCAACACATTACATGCATCTATGGGCTCTAGACTTGTTCGAATTGAAGGTGCCACTTGCATGCAACAAATGATAGATGGCTGTGTATTTTCATTGTCATCGCTCTAGCTGAAACACACCTATGAATCAGAACATTGTTGCAACCAATATAGTAGTTTTTTGTTTGTTCCATTGGTCCTATGTGAACCCACTCTATCTTTTACCACTTTCATGTGAACTCACCTCTCCCTCCTCGGTTATGCCAAATAAAAACTTTCTTACATTGCCCACCTCTAACTCCTTTATGAAAGTAACCCTTCTTCTTTAAGCAGACTTTGCCTTTTATATACCACGAAGATAGTTCAAATGATTAAACAGCTCACGAGGGTTAAAGCTGGTGAAAGCATTGTAAGTCGAAATATGGTCCACATGCTTTTGGTGATGCAGCAGGCAAATGTGCAGCTAGTGGCCTCCCTCCACTCCGCGAGAGAGGTCTGCACACTTTGGAGGAACTTGCACTTTTCTCCCGACCTGCACTTCTTTGTAGGATAAAGAAAACCAGAAAGAGAAGAAGTCCGACGAGCTCTGATCTCTATTTTAACAGACGACTCAGAGCATGGAAGGACGACAGTTTCAGGCGCTTCCTTGCAGCTTTGCTGTCTATCTGTTGCCTCGCGCTGCATGTTGTGCACGGATTTAACGATCATAGAGGGCAAGGCTCCGACTCAGTTTCCAATTCCAGGCTTCTCACTGTTCTGCGCGTACGTTGTTTGTATGTGTTGTTCATGCCGTTAATTATCAGACTTCTCCAATGGAGCCATCATTTGTTTCTGCTCCTGCACTTCCGTGTCCACTTTGCCCGGCTTCTGCGAAGCCTGGAGTGGACAGCAGCTGACAGGTTGCCATGCTCAGGTGACACCCCACTCGCTATAACTCACTGACGTAGAAGAGAATCGTCAACATTTACTTCTTCCCGAGCCCTTCTCTCATATCTGCCGCAGTGCTTCTCGTATGGCCTCTATAAATAGCCTACGTCAACCGTCTGGCACTGAGGACGATGAAGCGGAAGAGGAGGGAATTGGAATGAATGAAGAGCGAGGGAAGGAGGAAGAAAAGAAGGAGAGTAAAGAGCAAAGGAAAAAGGTCGAAGAGGAAGATGGCCAAGATGGAGATTTCCGAATCTCCGTCGCTCCTCTTGTTTCTAACAGTGAGTATCGGCCCTCAATCTCCGTCCATTCTCAGTTCGATACCCCACCCGTTCCTGAACGGTCTATTTGCAAGGCCATCATTCCTTTCACTGGTTCGTTCTCTGTCCTTCAGTGCCTTACAGCAAAGCCATCCATCGAAGCTTCTGTTGGCAGTCGGGTTTTCTTTAGAGATTCCACAGAAGATAGGCGCACGCAATCAACCGCAATCGACATCCCCGGTCTCAATCGATCGGATTTTAGATCAGCACCACCTGGCTTAGATCAAGGACTGGACAAGAAAGGTGACGGCAGAGAACAGAAAAAGAGATCCAAGAACTGGACCAGAAGCGAAACTTTAAACCTGATTGGCCTACGTACGGAGCTTGCACCCAGGTTTGCGAGAACGGGGCGCAAGAGTGAATTGTGGGATGAGATTGCACGCTTAATGCAGAAGGGCCCCTTCAATCGCGATGCTCAGCAGTGCAGAGATAAGTGGGAAAAGCTCATGGCTGGCTATAAGGAGGTACGTGATGGCCTCAAGCACAAGGATGACTACCCTTACTACGACGATCTTCATCCCCTTCTTTCGGCCAAAGTTTCCAAGAGGACAAGGGAACACGATGCCTCAAATGAACTTCAGTCTGCTGAAACAGAATCTCTGAGAGCAGTCTTAAACATGGGAGCTTCTCAGTCACTTTCGGCACGGCAACAGTATCACCCCTTGCGAGATGTCCTAGACGATAGCCATTGTCCGCAACCCTGCAGAGCAGTTCTTATAGATAGCCATGCCTTTTTGACAAATCTTCGCATGTATGGCCAGCACCTTCATCATGCTCCTTGGAGTTTGGCGACCATGGATGGCCTTCCTTTTCGAAATTTACACATGTATGCACGTAACCGAAAGTCATCTCCAGTAGCTCAGCATATTCCTTCCGCCAATGATGATGATGGCAACGAAGATCATGATGATGCGTTTGATAAACGGGGCTGCAAACAAAAGCGCAGGAAGATGTTCGAATTTTTGTCTACAACAAATTTGTGCGCGATTCAGGACTTGCTGGAATCCGCAGTTGCCAAGCAACAGATCTTCTTTAAGGAGTTATTGGATGGAATCGAGAAGAAGGAGGAAATAAGAGAGATAATTCGAGAGGAGAGGGAGGAGAAATGGAGGGCAGAAGAGAGGGCTCAACACCTATTCTTTGCAGAGGCTATGCAATTCTTATCTCAGAAATTAAGGGCTGACGATGGTTCTGCAGCGCCCTCGGCAGCAGGTGTCAAAGTTCCTATGTGCGCAAGTGATAACTTTGTGGCTAGGGCTCCATGTTTCAAAAAACGATCGAAGAACTGGAAGAGGTCTGAGGTGTTGCAGCTGATCAAGATAAGGGGAGAGATGGAGGAGAGGTTCGCAAAGTCTATCAGAAGGGCTGCTTTGTGGGGGGAGCTCGCAGAAGTGCTGAGGAGCCGGGGTGTTAGGAGAGATGGTAAACAATGTAGGGAGAAATGGGAGAAGCTAATGTCAGAGTACAAAGATGTGGTGGAAGGGAAGAAGCAGAAGGGCGATAGTCCATATTTCCCAGAGTTGTGGGCTGCATTGATGGAAAGGGGGCTTTAGATTCTAGATCATCCAAACGAGGAATTGATTTCCTAGGTGCTCGACAGTTATCTGAGAAAAAAAAAAAAGCTTAAAAAGGAAAGAAGGAAAGAGGCTATGGATTTCTCAAAACTCTGCCTTAATTTCCTGCTATACAGAACGTAAGCTCATAATACATCCATAGTGCGATGCCCCTATTTTATTTTCAGGTTAGGGTGGCGGAGGCCGACCTTGTTAGATGCCCATCTATGAGTGCATCTATATGGCATCAAATCCATGACATGAGGGATCTTTGTAATAAATAGAGTAGCTATTCTTGGATGAAGGTGGTTAAAGTGTAAATCAGTATATGTGTTCATCTTGGTAGAAAGATGTAAGCTTAGCTATAGCCATAGATAGGCTGTATAGCTCTGACTCATAATCTGCTCTTATTTTTCATGGTTTATTCATTCTGACTGTAGCCATTGTACTTCTCATTTGGAGAGTGCAAGTAGGAACCAACATTTTTTTCTCGTTTGGAGAGTGCTTTGACAAGGATCTGGAACTTTCTGGCAGGCTGACTTCATTGATCAATCTTTGCTGTGCTCCCCATGCCTTCATAAAAGGCTAGGATGTATGCATTCGGGCTTGTTGATCTCGGTTGGCCATCGGTTTGTCTTCTTCATGTAATTGGCCTTCAAGCCCATTGTTCCTTCTCACTCGTCTGCCCATATAGCTGTCCTTTTTTTAACTTTAGCTTAGCGAACTTTCGGGTTTTGTATCTTGATAGCGCTAGGGGTTTACTTTGTTTTTTTCAATGGAGGTTTGACAAGCGCCTATTCCCCGAGCTTTAACTTTGAAAGAAGAACTGTACAAGATAATGGACAAAATGGGTAGACAAAATTACAACTGATTTCAATTGAATTTAGATTGGCCAAAATCATTACATGTCCAACCCAAAGATTGAACTCTGGAACTCCACCTCAAGAGACTGCTAGGGTCTACCTTTTTTTTTTTAATGGAGGTTCAACCGAGGCCTACTCCTCCAGGCTTTAACTTTGAAATTGCAACTGTACAAGGAAGAGCATAGTACCCATGGGACCCCCCTTATTCCACAAGAACAGGGGTTTACATAGCTGGGTCAGACTGCAGTCACAACTACTACGGGGCACGACAAACGGTGGCACATCAACCACAAGATACAACTTTCCATGATAATATGTCCCTTACATGTTGTCGGTGGGGGTTGAACCCTCACCCCCACCTCAAGAGGCGAAAGACCCAACCACCCAAACAAGCGACCTGAATCTACTTGCTTTGTGAAATATGAAGAGTCTTAATGCTACACCCTCTTCAATTATATTTTTCAATTCATTCAACCATAATAATCCAAAAATTTAGGTCTCAAATGTAGCTTTTAAAAAATAAAAAAATAAAACAAATCGAAAAAAAAATTGCGGTGCTCGATATAGTATAACTATGCGATGGTCAGCAATACACTATGCCCCAAGTTTCATGTGGTGTTGACATGGCTTACTCACCTTTCGTACCTCTTCATGTCCTTTTGGAAAGATTCTTGAAAAAACGCTGATGTGGCATTCATGTAAATTCAAGGCAATGCAACCGGTCACTTTAGGGCTACGTCGCTTGCCCCTCTTACTTGCAATGTAACGATCCTTTCAAGTTTCCATTTTCCTGAGACAGGGTTGCGAACTACACTTTGCGAACTAGTGTAGAAGGACAAACGTACTTGTCAACTCGAGATGCGTGAACAATAACCATCCTTTTTGCTCATGGATATTGAGAAGATGTTTTTTTTAACATGATTTTTTTCTTATCCCTTTGCTTATCTACTTACGTAACATGAAGTCTTTTTCAGGCTCTAAAAATGCATGCCCAAATCCTTGCTTATTTCTTCGAGTGGTTTATAGTGATTTTCACCAAAATCCCTTGCTTATTTCTTTGAGTGGTTTACAGTGATTTTCATCAAACTAAGATTTTTTTAATAAAAGGAAGTTTGGACAGGGCCTAATCTCCCATGCTTGAATTAATAAAAGAACAATTGTACAATGAATGGGTATAGTGCCCTTGGGATCCTCCTCTATTCCACAAAGCAAGAGTAGGATGGTCTGAAGGTGTAATAACTATAAGAGTCCAAAACCAATAGGAGACCTAAGATTCAGATGGAGAACAAAAGACTAGAGATTTAAGAAGAGGTAGAGAGTAGTTTAATGACTTTTTCGTTGCCCCCATGAGTGACCCACCTACTTTTAATCTTGATGTTTTCTAGTGCAAAAATCCTAGGATGTGTGAAAGGTGATGATTTCTACAATTACATATTCTTCTGCCTAACAAGCCGAGGGATTTTTTGTTGGAGATAGATGCCTATGGAAGCACGCGAATAGCATAAGGAAGAAGAAGAAGCTTAGAGCACACCACACAATATTGAATGTATTACCACTAGAATGTACAAAGATAAGTAGCCCATTAAGGTAACATGAGTATATACAAGCTGGGGGAAAAAACCTCCTAAAGAGGGAAAAAAGTGCCCTGGTAGTCATAGTGTATTCACACACATCACTACCTAAATCTATCAACAAATACCCCCTGAGAGTGATGTGGTGAACAACGAGTTGGCACTCATGTATAAGGAAGTGCCAAGCTATGTGGAAATCACTCCACAAAAGGAAGGAAATCACTCCACAAAAGGAAGTAAGCACAAAGCTTTGTGGAAAGCTTCAAACTTCTCCCTAGGTAGAGCCTTCGTAAAAAGGTCTACAATGTTCTCCTGTGTGGGCACATATGCCAAGGTGATCTCCCCAGTAGAGAACCTCTCCCTGACATAATGATAATGCACCTCAATGTGCTTAGTGCGAGCATGGAACACAGGGTTTCTCACAACTACCAATGTGCTCTGACTGTCAGTGAAGATGGTGGTGGCAAAAGATTGACCAACACCCAAATCAACCATAAGGCGTCTGAGCCACGCACACTCAACAGTCGCCATGAAAGCTGCCCTACACTCAGCCTCACAACTAGAAGTGGCCACAGTAGGCTGCTTCTTGCTCAACCAGGATATACATGAGCTACCAAGCATGAAGCAAAAACCTCTAGTGGACACACGAGTGTCATAACAACTTGCCTAGTCAGAGTCAGATTAAGCATGAAAATCTAGCGGTATTGATCCCCCCTTGGGATAAAACAACCCAAGTAGTCGAGTACCACTCAAGTAGCGATAGATGCGCTTAATGAGCTGCCAATGCTTGACACCTGGGCAATGCATAAACGTGCTCATCTATGACACAGCAACTGAATATCTAGCTGAGTAATGCATAAATAAATCAAGCATCCAATAGCTTGCTGATAGAGAACAACATCAAATGCATCTCCAGCATCATGAAGCTCAATCGTAAACCTGTCTCCTTAGGAGTGGCAATAGGCTTACAGTGTTCAAGCCCGAAACGTTGCAATAATGTGTCAATATATTTCGTTTGACACAAGGCCATTCCACCATCAACATGCATAAACTAAGTGCCCAAATAATGATGCAAATGCCCCAAATCAGACATCTCAAATGAGGCATGCAAATCAGCAATATGCTAATCATGAGGACCAACGAGCAACATGTCATCAACATACACCACAATGATCAGAATTACATCATTAGCAAGCTTAACATATAAGGTGCTTTCAATCGGATTGTTCTCAAAACCATGTGCAATCAGATAGGCATGTATATTTTCATACCAAGCACGTGGTGCTTGTTTCAAACCATATAAAGCCTTTCTTAACTTGCACACCTGGTTTTCATGCCCTTTCTGCACAAAGCCACGGGGTTGGAAAACATACACTTCTTCATGCAAATCACCATTCAAAAATGCAGTTTTAATGTCCAATTGATGTACATTCCAACCATGATTCACTACAAGTGCACAAATGCTACGAACAGTAGTCATTCGGCAAGTAGGTGCAAAGGTCTCATCAAAATCAATGCCTCTTTCTTGCACATAACCCTTTGCAACAAGCCTAGCTTAATACCTATCGAGTGTTCCATCAGGCTTACACTTCAGCTTGTATACCCACTTAGTGCCAATGGCCTTCTTGCCAGGAGGCAAGTCACATAAAGACCAAGTACCATTCTTCATTATAGCATCATATTCAGATTGCATAGCAGCGATCCAATTTTCTGAATTTTGTGCTTCATCAAACGAAACAGGCTCATTCTCACAAAGACTAGATTCAGCCATAGCATAGCAATTTGATGCAAAAGAGGCACTATGAGAGCCTGAGCAAGTACAATATGACAGAGGTGCATCCAATTTACTATCACGCAAAGTCTGCACCAGCCATTTTGGCATAGTTTTTGCCTCCTCAATATCAGTTCTCTCAGCAAAGTATCATACATGTCTTTGGAGCTAACAGATATCTCCTTAGTACATGAAAGGAATGGTTGAATAACATCTTCCACAAAAACATCATCATGGCTAACTAAAATGCATTTGCTCTATGGATGATACAGATGATAGCCTTTACTTTCAGAACTGTACCCAACAAAAATACATTTTACTGCTTTATCATCCAATTCTCTGCGATGTTGTTCAGCCACTACTGCATATCCCAGACAACAAAAAACACACAGATAAGCAACTAATGGCTTTCGATCATGTTAAGCCTCATATGGAGTGATAGACTATAGGGCTTTAGTGGGACACCTGTTAAGTACATATGTTGCACACATAAGAGCCTCAAGCCAGAAACTATCTGTTAAAGACTAGCTCTTGACCATACACCTCGCCATCTCCATGAGTGACTTGTTCTTTCGTTCAACAACTCCATTCTGTTGAGGTGTATATGGCACTGTACACTGGTGTTTTATCCCATGTTCAGCCAGAAATGCATAAAAATCAAAAGACATATATTCCCCCCTCGATCAGAACGGAGGGTGCCCATTTTACATGCTGACATATTTTCAGCCAAAACTAGAAACTGTTTGAAGCACATGAACACTTCGGACTTTGCTTTCAATGGATATACCCATGCACGCCTAGAAAATTCAAGTAGCCCAAATTGAACCATCTGTTGGAAATGAGGAACGCTACGTTTCGCCCAAAATAGAGCCTTCACATAGATGTTTACCGGGTGCCTCAAGTTTGGGCAAAGAGGATGCCATTCCAGATTTCTGCAGGCATAGCAAACTAGCAAGTTCAAATGACCAAAGTGTGCATGCCAAAGCTTTCCATCTAACATAGCCTGAGAATCATGTACTACACATATCAAATCATTCATCGATTTTACATAGTCTATGAGCTTATACATCCCATGACATAAAATGCCAGATGCAATAATCACGTTGCCATTTCAGTCATCAAGGCCAAAACGTTGCAATAATGTGTCAATATATTTCATTTGACACAAAGCCATTCCACCATCAACATGCATAAACTGAATGCCCAAATAATGATGCAAATGCCCCAAATGAGACATCTCAAATGAGGCATGTAAATCAGCCTTAAAATGAGAAATATGCTTCTCATGAGGACCAGTGAACAGCATGTCATCAACATACACCACAATGATCAGAAGTACATCATTAGCACGCTTAACATATAAGGTGCTTTCAGTTGGACTGTTCTCAAAACCATGTGCAACTAGATAGGCATCTATCCTTTCATGCCAAGCATGTGGTGCTTGTTTCAAACCATATAAAGCCTTTCTTAACCTACACATCTAGTTTTCATGCCCTTTTTGCACAAAGCCACGGGGCTGAAAAAAATATACTTCTTCATGCAAGTCACCATTTAGAAATGTTGTTTTAATGTCCAATTGATGTACATTCCAACCATGATAAGTTTCAAGTGCACAGATGCTCCGAACAGTAGTCATATGGCATGAAGGTGCAAAGGTTTCATCAAAATCAATGCCTTTCTCCTACGCATAACCCTTTGCAACAAGCCTAGCCTTATACCTGTCAATTGTTCCATTACGCTTACACTTTAGCTTGTAAACCCACTTAGTGCCAATGGCCTTCCTACCAGGAGGCAAGTCACATAATGAACAAGTACCATTCTTCATTATAGCATCATATTCAGATTGCATAGCAACCATCCAATTTTCTGAATTTTGTGCTTCATCAAATGAAACAGGCTCATTCTCATCACGGAGACTAGATGCAGCCATAGCATAGCAATCTGATGCAAAAGAGGCACTGTGAGAGCCTGATCGAGTACGATATGATAGAGGTGCATCTAATTTGCTGTCACGCAAAGTTTGCACTAGCCATTTTGGCATAGTTTTTGCCTCCTCAATATCAGTCTCTCATCAACAAGTGCATCATTAGGACCAACACTAGACTGTCCACGTGTAAAAAGAGGCAGCAAAGTATCATACATGGTTTTGGAGCTAATAGATGTCTCCTTAGTACATGAAAGCAATGGATGAATAGCATCTTCTACAAAAACAACATCACGGCTAACCAGAATGCATTTAGTGTGTGGATGATACAGATGATAGCCAAAAACACATAGATGAGCAAAAGATGGCTTGCAATCGTGCCAAGCCTCATATGGAGTGATAGACTGCAATGCTTTAGAGGGACACCTGTTAAGTACATATGTTGCACACATGACATCTTCAAGCCAGAAACTATGTGGTAAAGCTTGACTCTTGACCATACACCTTGCCATCTCCATGAGTGACCTATTCTTCCATTCAGCAAATCCATTTTGTTGAGGTGTATATGGCACCGTACACTGGTGTTTCATCCCACATTCAGCCAGAACTGCATTAAAATCAGAAGATATATACCCCCCCCCCCCGATCAAAACAGAGGGTGCCCATTTTACATGCACACAGATTTTCAGCCAAAACCAAAACCTGTTTGAAGCACATGAACACTTTGGAATTTGATTTCAATGGATATACCCATGCATGCCTAGAAAAATCATCAATGAAAATCATGAAGTAAAGATAGTTTCCAAAAGACGGTGTCTGCATAGGACCACAGACATTGCTATGAACAAACTGCAGTTTTTGAGTAGCCCAAACTAAACCATCTTTTGGAAATGAGGAATGCTACATTTTGCCCAAAATACAGCCTTCACATACATGTTTATCAAGTGCCTCAAGTTTGGGCAAATAGGACACCATTTGAGATTTCTACAGGCATAGCAAACTAGCAAAATTCAGATGACCAAAGCGTGCATGCCAAAGCTTTGCATCTGACATAGCCTGAGAATCATGTATTGCACATGCTGAATCATTCACAGATCTTTCATATTCTATGAGCTTATACAGCCCATATCATAAAATGCCAGAAGTAATAATCACGTCATCGTTTGACAGATCATGAACTGTACATCTATCATCAACAAATTTCACAACCAAGCCAATCTTGGCTAATGCAAAAACTGATAATAGATTCTTCTCGATCCCTGGCACAAATAAAGCATCTGACAAAGTGAAAGAACTACCATCAGCAGTAGTCAAAATGATCTTACCAACTCCCATGACAAGATAAGAGGAGTTGTTGGCACATGTGATAGTATTCCCTGTAGGGGAAGGCTTCAATGACGAGAAGAAATTGTGCTGCGAGGTGATATGTTTGGTCACCCCACTATCAAAGTACCAAACATCTGAGTCTACTGTAGACATGCATTGCTCATGAGAAGATGGGTCAAAACTGCAAACAGTAGTAAACATCCATTCTTCATCCTACACAAGATTAGCAGACTCTCTTTTCGGTGTAGAGGCCTCTACAACAACCATTCCGGCCTCTTTCTTCTTTGCCTCTTTAGCAGCCAGTTTTGGACAACTCTTAATGACATGATCATTTTCTTTATAGTATTTCCAAAACAATTTTTGCTTTTCTGATTTCTTCTCATCCTTGTCTTCCTTCTTCGATTGTGCGGAATTAGCAGATTTCTGCTTACTAGTTGAAGAGCCCCATTCTCCTTTGCCCTTCTAACTCGCCAGGAAAGCTTGATCTGCAACATGCATAATGGACCTGTTCTGCCTAGACTGGTCTTCTTGCAACAGAACACAGGCTAACTCCTCAAATGACAAGGCATTTGGATTGCCTTTCATCATCAAACAAAGAGTAGAAGCAAAACTCTGATATGAGTCAGGAAGACCATTCAGAATTGTCTGCACAAGTGAACTGTCAGGAAGGACTTCATCAGCAGAAATCAATTGTTCCTTCAAATCCTTGATCTTTGTCAGGAAACTGTCCATAGAATCACCTTCATTCATGTGCTCACTCTCCAATTGTTCTCAGAGTTAAGCAACACGAGCCTCATTCCTAGCTTGGTACAATGTGGCAAGTGTATCCCAAGCATCCTTAGTTATTTTGCAAGAGCAAATGTGAGGAATAATGGAACATTTGACAGACAAGGTTATCAATGCATGTGCTTGAGCATCTCTGCCATCTCATTGAGTTTGCTCTACAGTAGGTGTAGCAGAAACTGGAGCACGAATAGGAATTTGCAAAATATCACCATCTTCAACACCTTCTACATTAGCTTCAGTACCTGCAGTTGTAACAGTTGCAGGTGTGATAGGATGTTTTTCAACACCTTGCACAATGTTCCATAGTCCTTTTGCAACCAATACATCTCGCATCATATAAGCCCATAACGGGTAGTTGGTACCATCCAACTTATCCTCAAGAGCCAACATACGGAATACATCATTGCTTTCAGCCATGGCCAGTGATTAAAATACCTTGATGCAAAAAATTGATTGTATCTCAAAAAGTTGAACAGAATTGCCCAGACAAATTCTACTAAACCTGTAGCAGACTTCAAGACGCTCATACTGGTGAACCGAAACTAGAATATACCTTTGGCACAAAAAGATGAAATAGCCTGCACAAGCACTATGATAGTCTGTTTGAAGGCCGAAACGATCTCGGATGGCGATTTCGGCACCATATAACGAAGCTATTTTTATCTCTCAAACACCCTGAGTATGCACACCAAAATTCACGCGATTCTGAGACTGCAACTAGAGAGGTGTCAACGATGCCCTAGATGAAGCGACGACCTGCTCTGATACCAATTGTTGGAGTTAGACATCTGCAAAAGCACGCGAACAACACAAGGAAGAAGAAGAAACTTGGACACAATACTAAATGTATTACCACTAGAATGTACAAAGATAAGTAACCCGTTAGGGCTATAGGTGTATATACAAGACGGGGGGAAAAGACCTCCTAAAGAGGGAAAAAAGTGCCCCAGCAGTCCTAGAGTGTTCACACACATCACTACCTAAATATATCAACAAATCACAAGGGCTAGTGGGCATTGCGATTGTGATGGCTTGTGGGAAATCACGATTACTCTCAACCATCAAAATTGCTCTAAGACATCAAGATTTCTCAAGGAAATCATGTATCTTAGGAAATTGTATTTTTAGTGATTTTTTCTAATAATTTAATCATTTTCCTAATCCCCGTCCCTTTTTCTATAGGTCTATAACATCAAATTGAGTGTGCAAATCTTGAAAACATCGCAAGTTCCAAATTAGGCTTTTCGTGGTAGGCACCATGCTACTTGGCACCTCCTAGGGGCTTAAAAAAACTATCTAAGTAAAAATGGTATATCATTTGGACACCTTCATCAATAAAAACACAAAACAAACACTCAAAACTTGGAAAACACACTCAAAACTTGGAAAACTTGATACGTAAGGAGAGAAAGCTCTAAACAAAGTGAAAAATCCCCTAACAACTTGATAAATAAGGAAAGAAAGCTATAAAGAAATTGAAAATTGATGTACGAGCAATTAGAATTTGGTTGCACACTAGGGAAAATAGTTAAATCTTCAAGGCACCTCTCTTCAAAAGAGAGTGTGACTTAATCGCCTTCTAAGACTAACACTTTAAGTGAGTCTGGTGATCTAAATGATGACTTAAAACTCCCAATCCTCAATCAACAAAACAAAATTTATTTTCATTTCCATTCATGAGACCACAAGTCTTAAGGAGATAGCTTTGACCTTTACAAAGGCCAAGTGCATGAAAAACCACTATGATTACACTATAAATCCATATGATCATGTGCTAGAATTTAAGCAAATGTTATGAGCGGAGCAAGTGAATGATTTTTCCACCCTATACAAAGCGTTTCGACTCACATTGGTAGGATTCCGATCATTGGATAGACAAAAGATTAGAGATATTGGATATCTTTTGAATTTTCAAAGAAAGGATTCAAGCACAACACGTCTTCTTTAATCCATAGCTTCAAACAACATAGCCAAAAAAACTGTGAGGCTTGATGATCATAAGTTCAAAAACCTGTGAGGCTTGATGATCATAAGTTCAAGAAATATATAGATAGATGTCTTTCTAGGGAGATTCCTTCCAAAGAAAAGTGGATTTCCCTCTACTTGGATGGTTTGGCTAGTAGTGATTTGTGGGCATTTTCTACCTAAAGCGCTTGCAAACTCTAGATGCATGTTTGAAAGAGTGCAGAGATTTGGAAGAAAACTTGGCAAAAGATCTTAAACCTCCTCAAGTGCAAAACAAATCAGACTCTTCTTCTAGTTTTGGATCACATCTACCCTCTGTTGATGAAGTTTTTGACATGGTAGCTAAGAAATTGGGAACTCAACATCCATCAAGCGATCGAGCATACCAAAGTGCACTATGAGTGGTCTATTTTCTAGACTTTTGGAATTGAGGTCTTGAAAAGCTCATCACTCTCCCTTTTTCCTTGCTGCTCCAAAGGGGTATACAAGTCTTGAGGCGTCTTTCCCTTGCATTGGTGGCTCCATGCATGCATAAGGAGCTCCAAAACAAGATAAGACAATTATCATTAGAAACTCAAAGCCTCTTTTCTTTGTGCAAGTGTTTTTTTTTTAGGTTTGAACAAAAAACGTGTAGAAATTTTAACTTTGCTTGTTTTGATATGTGACAAGGGGGGTATCTTTGACACATGCAATGATATTGCTTCCAGAAAATTTGCAACCTATTAATTCTGAAATTCACTTTTCTTCTCCCCCATTCCTCTCCATGTATAGGGTCTTCTTCTTAGTTTCCATGCCCTGAATAGGCAGATTCTTTTTTGATAACTTGGTACTTGTCAACCACCCACTTAATGTCTGTAGGTGACTCTTTAAAGCCTTACGAGTCTATGGAAAACACTATTCTACCAACATAGAGATTCTTCAATCTTACCACTTGCCTTTTCAATTCATCTAGGTACACCACAAATCCTAGATCATTGTATTTATCAAACTAGAGGATGGTTTGTAATTCATTGCTTGACAATTATGCTTTCTCAT
Source organism: Ceratopteris richardii (assembly GCA_020310875.1). Classification (NCBI taxonomy): domain Eukaryota; kingdom Viridiplantae; phylum Streptophyta; class Polypodiopsida; order Polypodiales; family Pteridaceae; genus Ceratopteris; species Ceratopteris richardii. The sequence continues at coordinate 60,810,351 of CM035430.1, read as the reverse complement.
GGTTTCCTAAAATCCCTTGCATGTCTTCAGTCCCTAGCATTTGGTCCTGTTGTGGTTCAAAATCACCATTGGATGCTTGTAATTTTAGGTTGCTACTCTTCATATCACAACTAAAAGCAGATAAAAAGAGACTTATCATTAATTTTATTTGCCATATTCTTTGTCATGATCTCAAGTGCATTCACCCTACTTCTGTCCTCATCATGTCTCACTTCAAATTGTGATGTCTATGTAATATAAAAATTACATCTCTTTCTTCAACTACTCTAATGAACTCACACACTTAGGTTCACTTTACAAATTCATGCTTTTGGGTTTAGATTTCCCTCAAGTTCTATACTTGGACTTGACTCTTACTTATGATTTTGAAAAGAAACCAAAATTTCATATTTTCCTTGAAGATATTGTCTACAAACCTAGTTCTTTGAGAATTTTTTGGTAGAACCTCCCCTATACAATCGATGTTTGGAAGGGTTGGAACTAGGTGGGAAGATTCCATAAGTGACGTAGTGATCTTATACTATAATTTTTAGATTCTGAGAGAGTATTCAAGTTTTTTGTACATTTAGAAGTATGTACCTTGAGAAGTATGTACTTTAGAAGAAAACCAACCTCTTGGGTTTGTTCCTTTTCATCGATTTGGCAATACAACAACACCATTTCAAGTTTTTAAAAACTCATATATAAGAAAAACTTCAATAACGTATTCCCTTTGCACAGATTTCACCTTTTTCACTTAATTTTCCCACAAAAGTTGTTAGGATGTTTTTGGTGTTGTCTCCACTTCAATAGTTTACTTTTATTTTTCCCAAAAATTTTCAAGTCATGGATTGCAAAATCGTAGGGCTATCACACCATCATCCTTTTTGTTTTTCTATGGAAAAAATTGGGATCATGTGTAATATAAAGAATCATTTGTATATAGGAATGAGGAAATTACTCCCCTATTTCCCAAACAATCAACCCCAAAAAATCATCTTTACACATTGTTTAGCATGATAATTTAAATTGTCAATCCAAAGAGTAGACATGAAGTGGTTGTGGTCGAAGGTTTTGAGGTAGGTCTAAATGGATGTTTAAAGGGAGTGAGTAACATAATTTTCAATTCAATACACTAAATTACATAATCTTGGTACCATTACATAGATTAGCTCAAATGTTACAAAAGCCATGGGAGAAAACCTCAAAATCACTTTGTAAGTATTATGAAATAGACTGATAATAGAGAACAACAAACTTTCATGTGGAAGTGGTTCTCCAACAAGTGCAAATCGTACCTAAAATGATACAAACAAGTCCTCAAAGGATAAGTACGCTTCTGGAATCACTCAAACTTCAGTTGCAAGCATGCAACACTATGGGAAAACTCATGAAAGTGCATAAACAACTCGAATATGAAATTTTAAGAACAACTCCAAAAAAGTATGACAAAATGAGGGAGATGGTCTCTTTTATAGTGGACCCAATTAATACCAATTTCTACAAAATGATTGTGGATAAAATGTAAAAATAATTATATTACACAAGCTCTCATTTTTAGATTTTATGGTGGGGTTATGTGCACAAATTCTTCCAAAGCAACTAAGTGTGGGGTTACACCTCTTTAAAACAAAAAAATGGAAAATGAAAGAAAGAAAATCTTTCATGAAGGGAGCTCATTACTTCACAAATTCTCCAATATTTCTCATTCTTCCCATTTTTTGTGCAACATATGGCAAATGAAGTGAAACTAGAGATCTTTTTATATAGGCATGGGAAGACCATCCTATGGTACTAGACATTTCTAGGGTTTACATGATTGAGGTTATATTCCTCAAATGTACCTTTTGAAAGCTCATATGGTGGGCCGCAACCTACCTAAGTAATTATAACACTTGTTGCTCCTTATGATTAGGGCAATTTCTTTTGATTGCTTTTTGCTTACTTGGAAATGGGAGATTTCTTTGTTTTTGGGAAACCACCCTTGGCATCATGAAGCAAGTCTTTTGTGAACAAAAGTTTAACTCACTTTAGATACCTACATGCAACCTAGGTGACACCTTATTAACCATAAGGCTATGAGGACTGATGGCCATTTGCAGAGATGAGAGGGTCTTGGCAAAAACCTTCTCTACAGAAACCTATGTTTCAATTGGAGATTAGAATAGACTTCCGAAGCTTCTAATATATGCGATAATATTTGTATGTACCTTGGAACACAAATCTCAAAAGTTTATGTCAAAACAGACAACTTCTTAATAGTCCATATGAAGAGAAAACCTTCTGTTTATGGAAGAAGGCACCCAGAGAAACACTCAGATCTCACAAACTGCCAGGAATTGACCACAATAATTTTGCACAACTTTAAATCAAGTGATGCGTTAACACAATTAATTGCATGAATTTAGAGTGATTATACTATGAGAAATATGTATAAGAAGTCAGAGGGGTCATCCCAACATTTCAAGATGATGATGATGCATTGACACAATCACACATATCTATTCATATATTAGTGCACACAACTCCAATGACCACAAAATTTTGTACGCACACTTATAAGAGTGCTAGCCTCATTTCTAATCAAGAAACAAGACAACGGGACCACATACACACTTCAATGACTCATAGAATTTGACAAACTAAGAGAAATGTACTGCAAGAGTGAAGAATGAGTAAAGTAGATTATCAAACTTGAAGTATATGTATTGATATGTGAAGTATAGTAAATAGTTGTGTTGGAGGACTTCAAGAGCTTTGAGGAAAGTATAATGCACACTCCAATGTGAGTGATATTACTCACCATATCCTGTGACCAAGTAGGGAGTGTATTTATACACTTTGTCAAAAGTGATTGTTTGATAGATCTACCTAATATTATTCCATGCTTTTAAGAGTTACATTTGAATTTTGAATTCAAATAAAGTTATGGGATTTGGCTCTCAATACATCCACGAGATCCTCTCTTAAGCTATCCTTTTAATTTTGGAGAAAGTAACATCATATTTTAACCTTAGAAACAATCAGAAATGCATTTGTATACATGTGGACTTAGCTCAAAGTTCTATGAATCCCGATACTTATGCTCAATCACTTAGGCTTTCCATATGCACCAACAGCTCCCCCTCAAGCCTAAGATGCTTGATTCTTCAATCCCTTGAGATTTATTGAAGTCCAATCATAGATTTGAACCTACTTAACTTAACTCCATCAAAAGCTTTAGTCGTCATGTCTGCACATTGTTGCTAAGTAGATACATATGAGAGCTCAATTTCGTTGCTTGTAATTTTCTCCCTAACATAATGAAAATGGATCTCAATGTGTTTGTTCATGGCATTCAAGGAACTTATATTATCACCAAATATGTGAGGCGTAGATGACTTCACTCCCAAATCTGAGTAAAGTGTCTTAATCCACATAGCTTCCTTGAGTTGCATTGGCCAATCCTCTATATTCAGCCTCTAGAGAAATAATAGGTCTCTTCTTTGATGACCAAGAGATAAGCTTTTGACCTAAAAATGAAAGATATGTTGAATTACTTCTCTTATCATCTCTTGATCCTGCCCAATCTACATCGGAGAATAGCTTGATATCTACATTAGAGGTCTATAAGTAGAATAGTCCTTCATTTGTTGTCCCTTTGAGAATTCTTTTGCCTACCTCCATGTGTGAATTTCTAAGTGTATGCATAAATTGGCTCAAGACACTTACACTATAACAAATATCTACTCTAGCTAGAGTAGCATAGTTGAGACTTTCCACAAAGCTTTGGTAGCTTGTTGCATCTTAAATTAACTCACCTTCATGATCACTTAGCTTCGAGTTTATGTCCATGGGTGTAATTGCAAACTTAGCATTCTCCATTTTGAACTTGGCTAGTATATCTTTAATATACTTCTTCTGAATAAGCTACATACCTTACTCTATATACAATATTTCCAGTCCAAAGGAAGTAAGTGAGCTTCCCTAAGTCATTGATCTTTGAATAGTCCTTCATTTGATACTTAATTCTTTGAATACCTTCAATATCATTATATGTAAGTATAATTTAATTCACATATATGCAAAGGTATATGACTTCTCCATGTGATCTCTTGATGAATACGGAAGGATTTGCTTTGTTCACTACAAACCTTTTGTCCTGCAAATAGGTTACAAGCCTATGATTCCAAGCTCTTGGAGCTTTCTTTATTCCATATAAGGCCGTCCTTAATCTACAAACATGTTCAAGACAATGTGAGTCTTCAAACACAAGGGGTTGAGCCATGTATACCTCTTCTGAGATCCATCCATTGAGGAATGCATTCTTCATATCCATCTGACATATCTTCCAATTCTTGGTAGTTGCAATAATCATGAATACTCTAATTGTTGACATCTAATGTACTCCAATGATCCAATCTTGGTCTCCTTCCATTATAAGCTTCATAAAGAGTCATACCATCCAAAGACTTTGAGGGCAACTTGTTTATGAGGTAGGTGGCAATGGATACTGCCTCTACCCATAGGTAATTTGGTAATTTCTTCTCATTCAACATGGACCTTGCAGCTTCCACAGTGGTCCTATTTACTATTCATTTGGTTTGATTAAGTGTATTAGATTCACGAATCATGAGCTCCTTCCTTTGAGCTGATTTTATTCCATCGTTTGGTGTTTGTTGGTGGTGGGAAAAAAAAATTAATTCATATGCTACTAATCTAGCATTTAAATTGGTAGACATTTTCAAAAAACCCTATGAAAAATGCTTCCTCGAATGTCTACATGTATGTACTTGGCAAAAACATTAATCTAGAATAAATTGACAAAAGCAAAGGCTTTCTAGAAAAGTCACCAACTTTTACTTTCATGCATGCTTTTCGAAGCCGCTCTCATGTAACCACTCTTTTCGACATAATCAAAAATTCCTATAAATACATGCACTCTGTGGACTGTCAAAACAGAGTGCATGGAGGGAGATTGCACCCAATACTGTGTTCTGTCTCGTCTCCTGGCATGTCTATTTTTTTTTGTGTTTTCTGCATCCATAACCTCTGTGTGCGTGTGAGCAAGATCCTGATAACATTCCCTTTTTTATTGTGCATAATTAATAGCTTTTTGCTTGCTAGTAGATGAGATCCATTTACATTTGCCCTTCTAACTAGCTAAGAAAGCTTGATCTACAACATGCATAATGGAATTTTTTGCCTAGACTGATCTTCCTACAATAAAACAGAGACTAACTCCTCAAATTTTAAGGCATCTATATTGCCTTTCATCATCAACCGAACAGTAGAAGTGAAATTCTTATATGAATCTAGAAGACCATTAAGAACAGTCTGCGTAAGTGAACTATCTAGCAAGACTTCATTTGTAGAAATCAACTCCTCTTTCAAATCTCTTATCTTTGTCAAAAAGGTGTCCATAGAATCTCCTTCATTCATATGCTCACTCTCCAACTATTTTTTAAGGTAAGCAACATGAGCCTAACTTCTTTCCTGGTATAAAGTGGTAAGTGTATCCCAAGCATCCTTTGCTGTCCTGCAAGAGCAGATATGAGGGATAATGGCAAATTTGATAGACAAAGCTATCAATGCATGTGTGTGAGCATCTCTGCAATCCCATTGGAAAGTAGGTGCAACAAGAACTGAGCACAAATAGGAATTTGAAAATTTTCATCTTCAACACCATCTGCATCACCTTCAATAGTTGTATTTGCAGGTGTAGTAGGTTGTTTTTCAACAATCTGCACCATATTCCATAGTCCTTTTGCAACCAATACATGACGCATCATATATGCCCATAATGGGTAATTGGTACCATCCAACTTGTCCTCAATAGCCAACATATAGAATACATCATTGCTTTTAGCCATGGCCACTGAGAAAAAAACCTTGATGCAAAAAAATGATAGTATCTCAAAAAGTTGAACATAACTATGCTGTCAAGCTCTACTAAACATGTAGTAGACTTTGAGCTACTTGTATTGGCAAACTAAAACCTGTATATATATTTGGCACAGAAGGAAAAAATTTCCTACATAGGAACTTCTATAGTGCATTCAGAGGTCAAAACGAGCTCATATCAAAATTTTGACACCACAGAGAAAAGTCGTTTTGAACTCCTAATCAACTTAAGTATGCTCAACAATTTTCATGCAATTTTGAGACTGTGACTAGAGGGGTGTGAACGGTGCCCTAGATGAAGCGGAGACTTGCTCTAATACCAATTGTTGGAGTTTGAGGTCTACAGAAGCACGTGAACATCACAAGGGAGGAAAAGAAGCTTGGATCACAACACACAATATAGATTGTATTACCAAGTAAATGTACAAACATAAGTAACCCGTTAGGGTTATAGAAATATATACAAGACGGAGGGAAAAACCTCCTAAAGAGGGAAAAAAGTGCCCCGGTTGTCTTGGTGTGTTGACACACATCTCTAACAAAATATATCAACATAATCATAGTCTTGACATTATGGGTGATGGACTCCCTTCTTCAAATGACAAATTGGATCAAAGAAAGTAATCAACATGGTTTGTACAAGTGGAGGCTTACATGCAAGGGACAAGTCTTTATGGATACATCTCTAGAGATGAGTTAATGTCTATACTTAGAACCAAAGGACAAGCAACTCAAGAAAAGCACAAAAAGTTAAACACATGGTGTGCAAAGGATGTTTCGACAAGGTCATAAATTCTAAAATCTATCTCTTATTTCTTACTTCCCCATACTAGGAGTTTTAAGACATCACAAGAAACCTAGAATGTTCTAGAAGCATTCTTCTCTTTAAGCATCAAGGCTAGGAAGAGACGACTCTGGATGGAATTGACATCACTCAAGAAGCAACCCAAGCAAAGTGTCATTGACTTTCTAACCAAGATGAAGGACATTGCATATCAATTAGGAAGCATTGGATAAATTATAGATGAGGAACAAATTGTAAGGCAAATCATCAATGGAATGAAGGTTGATGACAAGTGGGAAGCATTCACCACTGCCATGGACTTGTACATGGGTATGTACATGCCAAACTTCAACACTCTCATGGGGAAACTCTTCTCTCATGAGGCCAAGCTTATGAAGAATGGTGAGAATAAAAAAGGTGATCAATCCTCTACCCTTTACACAGATAAAAGTAAAGGTAAAGCTACCAACAAAAAAGGCAAAAAGTTTGATGATGAAGGAAGCACCTCCCGAGCTAAATTTGCAGGTAGAGGTGGAAGCTCAATAAGAGGTAGAGGTGGCAGACAAGGCAAGCAAAGATCTCAAAGCACCTTGTGCCATATGTGAATTAACCAACCACATCACATAGCATTGTTTCAAGAACCCTAGAAACTAGAGAGGAGGTTCACAAAGCATGGAGGCTATGTTGAGGTTCACAAAGCATGGAGCCTGTGTTGAGGATCCATGTCAAGGTTCCAAGAAGATAGCCAAATTAGAAAAAACAGGTGGATTGTTCACCTTTGAACTCCAAGACACTAGGAACATAGCATTGTTCAATTATGGTACCCAAATCCTATCAAAGTTAGAGGTTTGGCATAAAAGACTAGCTCACATTGGAGAGGGAGCCCTAAAGCAAATCAATAGAGATCAAAATGTGATTGGACTACCTAACATTTCAAAGCAACATATGATTTACAAGTGGATTACATGTCAATTTGGGAAACTCGCAAGCAACCATTTACAAAGAAGGGGTACATACATGGAGACATTCTAAAGCTTGTCCACAAAAATGTTTGGGTCCCAAGCAAAGATCCATCAATCTCAAGGTCAAGGTATTATGTGTTTTTCATAGATTATTGTAGAAGATGGACCATACTTTATTTCATGAAGCATAAAGATGAAGTATTTTCTTGTTTCATGAAGTATCTAGCTCTTGTGGAAAATCAAACAAGAAAAACCCTAAAAAAACTAAGGTCTGATAGAGGGGGAGAATTGAGTTTTATTCCTACTTGTAAGAAAGGGGAATACAAGAGAGAGATAACCACTAGATACACACCTGATTCTATGGACGATCGGAAGAAGGTCCCGATGTACATATTTGGACTTTTGAGAATTAGTACGTATGTAACCATAGAATAGTGCATGAGTATGATTACAAACAATAGGTATTCCAAGCTACATTAGCAAGTGATACAGTTAAATGATTAATTGAACATCCTCTAGACTATTTAACAAAATACAATGACCTAAAATAGGCCTTTTTGGAGTGATTCCGGATTGCTAAAAGCGTTTTAGAATTATATGCAAAATTACAATACATGATCCAAAAGGGTACGGTGCAACAATACATCTTAGACTTTAGATCAACCATGAGACAGTTTTTGGATGATGATCTTCCTTCAGAAGAACTATTGCAAGAGTTCTTTGTGGATGGATTGTAGCCAATGATTAAGGAGAAAATTTATATGTATACGTTAGAAGAAGTAAGATCCTTAGACCAGATAATTGATCTAGCTATACGAGTGGACACAAAAATATAGTTGGCAAATTTGGGCTCTAAAGAAACCTCCAATCATGAAAAAAGGGGTTAACCCGGTTCAATAATTGTACTATCTATGATGTAGGAATGCGGGACATATCACTTTTGATTGTGCATTAAACCAGGTATATTGCCCTATTTGCAATAAGAATAATCATAGCTTGGACCGTTGGTTTAATGGTAAGAATACACTAGTCGCAACTGTGCAAGTTGAATCATCTTCATGGAAGGATAATTATGTCGGATATAAACCTCTAGTTCAACCAGGATCATGGATGGATAGTCAGGATGTGAGATTGTCCAGACCAGCCCAATTTTTATGGTCCCAGCATTTCCAGGACCAGTGGCGTTTCTACCATCCCAACTTTCAAGATTATAGAAGAGGTCGTAGATTTCACCAACCCATACCTAGTAATTTCAGAAATCGACCAATGCAATGTCAATTCTGTTTGTAGTATGGACATCTTCGATTCAAATGCATAGAAGCTAAAGAATATGATCAAAGGGAAAAGGAAGCCGAAGTGAAAGCTCCCATGGCGAATGTAGTAACCTTAGAATATATGGAACCTTCAGTGATTGTTATCACACACTCAGATCAAGAGTACCAGATATTACAACAATATGGGCACTCACCAATGGAGCAGAAGAAGCACTTGGTGAAAGTAGTTTAGTGGGCTAGGGAGTACCCAAAGTATTATGTAGATCCGAAACCAATCATTGGGGTTAACAATACAAAGGGCCGAACAGGTAAAATGACAAAGATAAAAGGTTCAAAAAGAATGCAGACCCACGATGATAGAGTGGCAGAACAGGAAGGTTAGATTTTTGAACACTTACCAAAAACAAGATTAACTAGGTCTGAAGTTTCGAAAGTTTGAAAATTGATTTTATGTCTTGCAGGCCTTAGCACCAAAAAGTCAGACGAGACTTTGGAAGAACCACATAACCAGAACATTCCGAAATCGGTAGTGTCCAAGGAAGGTAATTCCTAGAATTGGATAAGCAAATCACAAATTCAATTACCATTGGGTGCTTTTCCACAAACGGTGAGAGTTTGTGTGGAGCTTGCTGCAAAATTTTGTACTGCCCTAATTACCTTGTTAAAAGAGTATAAAGATGTGTTCACTTGGACCTATGCAGTCATGAAAGGTGTTGATCCAAGACTCTATCATCATAGAATTTTACTTAAGCCTGATGCAACGCTAATTATGCCGCAAAGATACAGGATGAACCCTAATTTTGTAGAATAGGTAAAGGACGAATTACACCGATTAATCAAGGTGGGCTATATTGTCCCTATTGAAAATCTAGAGTGGTTATCTGCAATAGTTTCGTGCGAAAGAAAAACAAGCAGCTACGAATCTGTGCAGATTACTGGAAGTTGAATGGAGCTACTATACTGGACTCCTTTTTGCTGCCATTTTTAGATAGTATGCTGGATGAAGTTGCAAGTCAAGAAATGTACTCCTTTTTGGATGGATTTAGTGCATACAAACAGGTTCATATGGTAGAAAAGACATTCTAAAGACAGCTTTTATCACTAATTGGGGAGTGTCCGCTTGCATGGTCATGTGGTTTGGACTGTGCAATGCTCCCAGTATCTTCCAAAGAGGTATGCAGCAGATCTTTGCACCATACTTAACTTCATTCATGCGGATCTTTTTAGATGATTTCTCTATTTTCAGACGAATGGTGGCTCATTTGGAACATTTGCGAGCATGTTTCAATGCTTGTTGAAAAGTACGACTCTATCTTAATTCAAACAAATCAACCTTCATAGTCAAATGTAGCAAATTGGTTGGCCATATCATTTCCCAGGATGGTATAATAGTAGACGTAGACAAATTCAAAGTTATTTTGGAGACTCCAGCTCCGAAAAATCCAAAAGAAGTTTTGTGATTCTTAGGTGAGTTACAATGGCATGGGTGACATTTATGCAATCTGGCTCATATTGCAATCTCTCTTAACAAATTGGCACATGTAAAACCCTCAAAATTCTAGTGGGCAGAGGATGCCCAAATTGCTTTTGAACGGCTAATATGGAAAATTTTTGCCACAGCACCTATGTTGAAAGCTCCGAATTGGATGCTTCAGATAAAGCAATAGGAAGTGTGCTTATGCAAAAAAAAGGACGAAATCAGTTGTGTCCTATGTATTATGCCAACAAAATATTGAGCTCGACGGAACACAACTATTCTACTACAAAACACGAATGCATGGGCCTAATTTACTCTATAAAGAAATTCTGATATTATTTATTGGGAAAACCATTTACTTTTCATGTTGATCATAGTGCACTACTATACCTGGTGAAGGAGCAAAAATTTGTAGGCCAACTTACCAAATGGGTCTTATTATTACAAAAGATTGAGTATGATATTGTTCATAGGCCAGGAGCTAGTTATGCAATTGTCGATTTCTTGTCATGCATCAATCATGGTGAACCACTAGCAAGAATTGATGAAATCTTTTGGATTTGCATGTCTTTGCGGTTGTGAAAGTTGAAGAGTCTTTGCAGACTTTCCCCACTTGGTATGAGGAATGCTGAGTTTTTTGGAAAATGGAAGCACTCCTCATACCAAGTGGGGAAAGTTTACGGACACTCTTCAATTTTTGCAACCGCAAAGAGTCTCCGTAGACTTTCCCTACATCCCAAACTGCCGCACTCTACATTCTAACTTGTACTGACAATTGTACATGATGGGCAGAAGCATGGGTACACAGAATGCTATAGCGAGGATAACCACTAAGAAGCTCTAGTATGAAATCTTTTTGTGGTTTGGGTTGCCATTAGAACTAGTGGCTGATCATGGCACTCATTTTCTAAACCACATCATTTCGGAATTGACTGCTGAATACCAAATCAAACACAAATTCAGCTCACCGATTATCCAAGAGCCAATGATCTAGCAAAAAGTATGAATAAGGTTCTTCTGCATATGTTGCAAAAAAAGCTCTTGGACTCTAGAGATCAATGGGAACACATATGTGCTACAGTACTCTTGGCATACGGGATCTCCTATAAAGTCTCAATAAAAAGTACATTTAAACTCTTGTATGGACAAGAAGCAATCCTGGCATTTGAATTTGCAATGCCTAGTCTACGGATTGAAGTGTAGAAATGCCTACTTTTGGACAATTCTTTTGCCTATAGAATGGACAAGTTATGATAGTTGGAAGAAAATAGATATGCTAGTTTCTTATTACTTCAAGAAGTGCAAAATAGATAGAAGAAATGGCATGATCAAAATTTACCGATGTGAATCTTTTGTCTTGGTGACTTAGTACTATATTTCCACTCCAAGATGAAATGAAAAATGGGCAAGATGAAGTTATGGTGGACAGGTCCATTCCGAATTCATGAACTATGTAGACAAGCTTCTTTCTAGTTAGCTACGTTGTCTAGAGAACTTTTACCCACTATCACAAAGTTACGGGCTTAGAGTCCTCTGACAACTAATCTAATTCTTTAAAAAAAACAAAAAAAAGAAAATTATAAAAAATCATAAAAATAAAACATAAATAATTCAATATGGATATCCTTCGATGTGCAACATGGATGAGTAACTATTTGACATGCAAAATTGTACAAGTACTCAAAAACCGGCATGCGGTTGGTTGATTCTGATTCCCTTATAATGATGGTCTTCATCCCGTTGTGTATGATAAGTGTAGAGCTAGCAGAGTAAAAATAGTAGATATGGCAATCATGATGCATACTCAACGTTCCCAACTCAGAAAGGCAAGCGATAAAAGATTCCAGACTTTCCTTAATCCAGATTATTTGGCGAACAAGCGAACAGAGTGCTCTACAAAATCTAATTTTCACGCACAATGCAATAGAACAAACAAAGCAGTGATGGCAGTCAATTTCTCTGATGCCCATCTGCTAAATATTCTTGATTGCCTCTCTCAACAAGAGACTGATTGTTCAAGTGTCGTGGCTTGCTGAAAGTAGTACTTATGGATTAGAGGAGCATCCAGCCACATCCTCTCTCAAAGGAAACAGCACAAGAGATAGCTAGACAAGTAGATGGCAGCGATCTCAACACCCAACAAGTCTGCATGCAAATTGGATAGGACGAGCCATTCCAAATATCACTAGAGCTGATTGCAAAATGACTATAGGTTGCAAAGGAAGGAATCACAATAGTTACTGAAACTATGGATGCAGTGGAATTTACTAGAGTCTTGGGAAGACCCTGCTCTAGAGAATACAAGTTCTCTCAACTTGCAGACAATAACCCATTGAATCTCAGGTTACTATTTATGTTGACGATCATCAATGTATAGGGAAATCACTATTGAGTATCCCACCAGTTGTATTCGTTGGTGCAAGAATGTACAAAGACACACGTGAATTGGGTAGAATGGATCTTCTGAAGATGAAGAAGGAGATCCGACGAGTTTATCAAAGGACAGGTCGGGTGATGAATGCCACATTGGATGCCAAAGTAGGAATACTATTTACTTTACTTCTTCCCGAAAACCCTCCCTTTCTGCCCATAGAATGCAAAATCATCATGGTAGAAGTCTTTCTACAAGCCCTAAAAAAGAGACCCATGAAAACGAAGCCGGTAGCAGGGACTTCTAATGAGTAAGAGATAGGTGACAGGGATGCGGAGGAAGAATCTCGACAGAGACAAGTAGAAGAAAATCATCAAAAGATGGAGGAAAAAAGATTAAGGAAGAAAGAAGAGGACTAGAAAGATGAAGAATTAAATGAAGCTTTAACGAAAAATATCAGACTCAAAGAAAACTTAGAAGGGAAGTCAAAACAACTAAAGCAATTACAAACTATAGCTGAACAAAGATATAGGGCACTACAGAAGTTAAAGAAAAATAATGAAGAATCATTTGCCAAGCTTCAGAAGGAAGAAAAATAAGTATAGAGATTAAAGAAGAAGATAAATAATCAAGTGGATAAACTCTCTAAACAGGAAGCAACTATAGCAAATGCCGAAGAAAAGCTAGCAATGCGAAACTCAAACTATACTGCATTAGAAGACAAACTCCACACTGTGCAGGAAGCACATGATACTTTGAAAGCCCAATTATTTGGAATTGCAGATTTAGAGAAGCAGGTAACAAAATGGAAGGGTAGATGTGCGAATGCAAACATAATTTTGGAAGGTAAAGATAAAAAAATAGAATATTTAAAAAGAAATGTGGCTATTATAGATTTAAAGCATAAGACAAAACTAGAAGAAGTGAAGAAATTAAACGAAGACTATCTTGTAAAATTCTCATATATAACTTTATCTTTCAACAATATGTTAGAAAAACTACATAATAAAATTCTAGAACTGGAGGTAGTGACGATAAGTTTTCGAAGTGCGAGTTAGCAATTGTTGGAGCCAAAAGAGTTTTTTACAAAAGAATTGCGGGTAGCCAAAGAAAATTTCGAAGAATGTTTAAGGAACTTATGTGGGACATAGATAGAATCATGAATCCTGATCTCCAAAATAATGACAATGACAATGTATAAAAATTTTGTACTTAGTGGTTTTGGATCCACAGTGCATGCCAGTATTAGCCGTCGGAATGGACTAAATCATTTCTTCTAATTCATATTTCTTTGTAATAGGAGAAGGGACTATTTTAAGAGATTCGAAGAGTTATTTCCAAAAGTGCGATATCTTTTATACGTCGGAGTTTGGAATGGTGGTTCATAGCAGTGTAACCTGTTTGTGTTGAAACAAAGAAAATGGTGAATCCGGAATTACGGAGAAGTGAAGACACTCTTATGGACTATCTATACTATGGTATTCTATCTCCATTACGAAAATCAACCTGAAGATGAACGCAAATATCTATATGTGTTGTTTACGTACAGTATCTGTTGTTGTATACTAAATTACGATATTATTTTTGGATCATCTTGTATCATCAAAGTCTGTAATTGTTCCGAAGTAATCAAAAACTTATAGTGCAATGCATTATAGTCTTAAATGTGTCAATGAAAGCTAAATCATATTAAGTGTGTAGTGGTAATTTAAGGAACAGAAACACATGTTATGATTATGGTGATGTAGTCATAATCCATGTTTTGGAATCTATTCCTTTGGATGTGTTGAATGTTATTCCGACATCAAATACCACCAAACAGAGCCCAAACAATGGCACAAAATTATGCATGTCCTCTAAAGCCATTAGGGGTTTCCCTTCTGAATCACTAGAAGTCTCATAGTAGTCCGAATGGGTACTTTTTTTAGCAACACTTTCGAGGGATGATATTACACGTCTTTGAGTCCCTACCACTCGTCAAGATCTTAGGTTCATTCACCACTTTCTGCTAATCCTAAACCCCAACTCTCTCACTCCCTCACTCCTAAACCTAAGAACTCATTACGCACACCACAAGTGTGTGGAGTAACAAGTGTAAAATTTTCATGACTTACCACTTCACTAAAATCACTTCTTCGCACACCAAATCTTCATTCCATAGCTACAACTATCATGTATGCACCTTAATCGGACTAGTCCCCCAGCAACGGCACCAAAAATGTGTGTACCTAAGCTAATTAGGGACTCGTGATAATTGAGATTATACCTCAATTACCAATAAGTGCATATAATGGTGATTGACACACACTTTAATTTATCAATCCGTGGACGTAGACGTATCAAGTCTATGAGGAAATGTGCAAACGTGATAATGAGTGAAGTGAATGTGGCGATAATGTATGAAAACTAGGTGGAAGAAAGAACATCTCAAGTCACCTATTTCCCTAAAAGTTCACGTCCCAATACTTACCACAATAGTAAGAAAAAAATCAATCTTTTCTCTCAGCTCTAATATCCAAATATGTTCAATATCGGATTCTCTTCGAAGCTCTCGACGAGATGCATCTAATGATGGTATTTTTAGCCTAATTTGACAAACGTACTACTAGTTATGAGCAAAATATTGAGTGACAAGAAGCACGAACTTCGCTCAACAACTCACCAAGCTTCACACACACACACAAATGACAAAAAAAGATGGGGATGCAATAGGCAACACCTCTAGCCACACATTTCAAGCATCAATCACACGCAAGCTCTTGGAGAAGAAGATATGCAAGAGAGAAAAAGAGAATTTGAAACTTTTTGTTTGATTACTCACAATGGTAAAAAAGTCTCTACAAAGAGTCACAAAGTGACTTGTATACATACACCCTAAGAATGGTCCTTTAACACAAGAGATTGGTACTATTATTGAAAAACATTAGATTCCTACTATTGTACAAGACTAATGTTACATTGTTCAAGAATCATGCTTCTAGAGGACTCCTCTAGAGCATTTACATGGCTCTTGATGTGTTGCAAAGGATTTTTCAAGAAAATAGGCTTAAAATATGAAAAAATTGGGCCCGCTTTTCTTCACTTCTTTTCTTCTGCAAAAATCATCTAGGGCATCTATCCTCCTATCACAATCTCAAAATCGCACAAAAATTGATGAGCATACTTGAGGCAATTAGGAGTTCAAAAATGCTTCACTTTATGGCATCAAAATTTCGATCTAGCCTTGTTTCGGCCTCCAAGCACACTATCACAATTGTGTAGGAAATTTCATCCTTTTGTTCCAAACATATATAAAAGTTTTAATTTGCTAGTACAAACCTTGAAATTTGCTACGAATTTAGTAGAGCTCAATTGCATCAGGTATTTCATCATTAGCCATTGCTGAAAGAAATGATGTATTCCATATGTTGGTTATTTAGGATAATTTGGATGGTAGTAATGACCCATTCTAGGCATATATGATGCGTCATGTGTTGGTAGCAAAAGGATTGTGGAATATTGTGCAACGTGTTAAAAAACACTCTACTACACGTGTAAATAAGGTTATTGAAGGTGATGCAGATGGCATTGAAGACGATGATCTTCAAATTTATGTTTGTGTTATGGTTATTGTTGCACTTGTTGTAGAGAAACCTCGTTGGAATGGTAGAGATGCTCAAGAACATCAGAGCTCATCTAATAGTAAGCAAAATTTGCTACTGCTTCACAATAGAAGAAGAAAGACAAACATGAGAAGAAAAAAAAAGGAGAAATAGTTTTGTAAATACTGTAAAGAAAATAGATCATGTCATAAGGAGTTGTCATAAATTCGCTGCAAAAGATACAAAGAAGAAAAATTTTGGAATGGTTTTTGCAGAGGCCTCTTCACCTAAAACAAAGTTTTTTTATCTTGTTTAGAATGAAGAATGGGCATTCACTAGTATTTGTAGCTATGACCCATCTTCACATGAGCATTGTATGTTTGCAATAAACTCAAATATTTGGTACTTTAATAGTGAAGAAACCAAGAATATTACATCACAATGCAATTCCTTTCGTTCACTTGAGCCTACCCCTGCAAGGAATACTATCACATGTGCGAACAACTCTTATTGTATAAGGGGAGTTGGGAAGATCATTCTGACTACTGCTTTCTTTCACATTTGTAGATGTTTTACATGTGCAAAGGATCAAGAAATATATGTTGTCTACTTCAACATTAGCCAAGATTGTTTGGTTGTCAAATTTTTTGATGACAAATGTACAGTCCATGATCTCTCTAATGGTGATGTAATTATTTCTTTTGGAATTTTATGGCATGGGCTATATAAGCTATGCAAAATGTGTGAATAACTAAGCATATGCAATTTAATATTCTCAAGCTATCTCAAATGCAAAGCTTTCGCATGCAGGCTTTGGCTCATCTAAACTATGCTAGTTTGCTTCATCTACAGATCAGAAATCTGAAACGATGTCCTCTCTACCCAAACTTGTGACACCTTGTAAATATGTTTGTGAAGCTTGTATTTTGGGCAAAATGCAACATTCTTCCTCCCAAAAGATGGTTTAGTTTCAGCTTCTCATAAATTGCAACTTGTTCATAGTGATATATATGGTCCTATGCAACCACCTTCATTTAACTACTTTTTCTTCGTGACTTTTATTGATGACTTCTCTGGGCAATGTATGGGTGTATCCATTGAAAGTAAAGTATGAAGTGCTTATGCACTTCAAATAATTCCTACTTATGGCTGAAAATTTGTGAGTGTGTAAATTAAGCACCCTCTGCATGGACGGGAGGAATACATGTCTTCTAATTTTAATGCATTTTTGGTTGACTATGGGATAAACATCAGTGTACAGTGCCATATACACCTCAACAAAATGGAGTTTCTTAAAAAAAGAACAAGTTTCTCATTGAGATAGAAAGTTGGATGACCAAAAGTCAAGCTTTACAACATAACTTCTAGCTTAAGGTTGTTATGTGTGCATCATATGTACTTAACAGATGTCCCACCAAATCACTGCAATCGATAAGTCCATATGAAGCTCGGCATGGTCACAAGCCATTTTTTTATCATCTTGTTGTTTTTGGTTGTCTCTCATATGCATTAGTGCCTGAACAACAATACAGGAAATTGGATGATAAAGCAATGAAACGTATTTTTGTTGGGTATAGTTCTAAACACAAAGGCTATCATCTGTATTATCCACATACTAAATGCATTTTGGCTAGACATGATGTTATTTTTGTGGAAGATGCAATTCAACCACTACTTTCATGTACTAAATAGACATTAGCTCCAAAGATATGTACGATACTTTGTTCCTTCTTTTTAAAGGTGGATAGTCAAGTGCTAGTAAAAATGAGGCAATTTTTCAACCTCTACATGCTTCAAATAATGAAGTAGATCATTCCATTTCTGATGCGGGTTTACATGATGCACTTGTTGATGAGAGGGCCAACATAGAGGCAAAAACTATGCCTAAATGGTGTTGGTGCAGACTTTGAGAGATAGCATATTAGATCCACCTCTTTCATATCATACTCATTCAAGCTCTCATAATGCTTCCTTTTCATTTGATTCACATTGTTGATGATTATCCTTGTTGAGGGATGTCATCCAACCATCTTCCAACTAGATATTCTCATTGTTTTAACATCACAACATCAACAAGATTCATTTCAATTAGCCCGGTTCACTTGAAATATATACCAGAATGAATCCAAGCAATCCCAAATTCACCTCCAATGAAAACTGAGCCATAATGAAGCCTAGCATGCTATCATTGTGTTAAAGTAGGACACTATGCTAGTGATTGTTGGCTGAAAAATGGAAGACCAAACGGAGGAAATCAAAGGATTCGAAGCAACAATGCAAGCACCTCAAGTGAAGGAAGCAAGGACATATTACTTGCTTTGACACATGAGTATAGAAGCTCTTATGAAGACGATAAAAAATGATACATTGATTCACGTTGTAGTGACCATATGCCATGCCAAGGAAGTTTGTTCACTAATCTACACGTACCAAGTTCAAAAGGATGTGTTGCAATAGGTGATGATACTCAACACACAATTGAACATATTGGAGATATAAGGTTCAGAGACACAAGTAGAGCAAAGGTACTATCTAATGTTCATGTTCCTACAATTTCAAAGAACATGATTCCAATAGGACAAATGGTAGAGAAGGGTTATCATGTCATATTCAATGAGAATGGATGCTTCATAAAGAATCCAAAAGAAGGTTTCAAGGTCATTTCTCAAGGTAGAAGAGAAAGAAGGATGTTCACTTTGGACGTCCAACATCCACATGGAAAGTTCATATACATTCAATTTGGAAACAAGAAGATCTCAGAGCTCGACTTATGGCATAAAAGGATAGGACACATCAACATTCCAAAGCTAAAAGACATGAGAAAACATGAAGTGGTAAGAGATCTTCCACAATTTAAAAGCATTGGACTACATGAGTTATGCGAAGTTTGTCAACTAGGAAAGTAAACAAAGAAACCATTCAAGAGAAGCAATTATGTGGCCCCAAATGTCTTGGACTTGATACATACGGATGTATGGGGACCTACCCAAGAGTCGTTAATGATTGGTAATAAATTTTCTATCACCTTCATTGATGATCACTCAAGAAAAGGTATGGTTGTTCTGTATGAAGCAAAAACCATATGTGTTCTCTATATTCAAGACATTCAAAACTCAAGTTGAAAAAGAAATAGGAAGATCTATCAAAACCTTAAGGTCCAATGGTGAAGGGGAATACTTCTCCAAAGAATTTTCAGATTTTCTACAAGAGGATGGGATCAAAAGGCAAATTACTTGTAGGTATAAAGCTCAACAAAATGGAGTAATTAAGAGGAAAAATAGACAAATCGCTAAAGTTGTAAGATGCATGCTTAACAAGATGAAGGTACCATTATACTATTGGAGCTATCACAACTGCCATCTACTTGATCAATAAGTGCACAACATCAAGAATACATAACTTAACACCATAGGAGGTATATTCAAAAACTTGATCTTACGCACCTCAAAGTTTTTGGATCTGTTTGCTTTGTTCACATTCCACAAGAAGTTAGAACAAAGATGGAAGCAAGCTTTGAAAAATGCATTTTCATCGGCTACTCGATGGAGCAAAAAGGATATAAGTGTTACAACCCTACAACAAAATAAGTAAGAGTCTCACGAGATGTGATCTTTGATGAACTAAGAACATGGTCTGAAGATAAAGGAAAGGAAAAGGTTCAACAATCAAGCACAAAAATTTCACGTCCAAAGGCCATAGTAGTCGCGTCCTATCCAATAGGATGCGTCCAATACGATTCACGTACGTTACAAGATTGTACTAAGGTTTCTGTGTACGATGTATATGATACGCATGACACATACTATGTGTGCGTGAGTGTCTATGTTTGTGTATGTATATGTATTATACAACTATACGATTGTATAATACACACACACACACATATACATACATACATACATATATATACATATATATATATATATATATATACATACATACATACATACATACATACATACATACATACATACATACATACATACATACATACATACATACATACATACATACATACATACATACATACATACATATATATATATATATATATATATATATATATATATATATATATATATATATATATATATCCGTGTGTGTGTGTGTATGTATGTATGTAGTATGTATATATGTATGTATGTATGTATGTACGTATGTATGTAGATAGATAAATGGATAGATGGATAGATGCATACTTACCTATGTACATACATAGTGCATACATGTTGCATGCATGCATACATACATAAATACATACACATGTACCTAGATAATAGTATCATAATGCATTCTAGAATCAAGGATCTGCATTAGAGAATGCACAAAATTTACCTCGATGGTTTCACTCAATGGTTGGCAATGAGAGGGATAATCACAAGTGACTAGGATTTGTAAGTGTCCAAGGATAAAACAAGTGAAAAGTAAACATTATTGTACATCTATAATGAACGTGAAAATTTTCCAAATTCTTCATCGTACGTATCATACAGGATTAGACTGGACTAAATTGGACTAGACACATCGAAGGCATCCACTCGTACGTCGGACAAGTGCAACTATGCCAGAGGCATCTACATCAAATGATGACTGCTCAAAATGGAGGAGGAGACTTGGAAGTCATTTTTTATCTCCAAAGTCAGCCTATAGTAGAGTTGAAGATGCAAGTGTTGCTCAAAATAGTGAGATAGATGTAAATGAAGAAGAATATAAAGAGGTGATCACTCTGAAGGTAAAGCTGAATAGGTTGAAGAAGCAATGAAAGAAGATTTTCAAAGACAAGGTATCCAACTCAAAGGTTGAGTTATGAAAGTTTCATGGCAAGACATTTTGCATACATGATGCAAGTCATCAAAAACAAAGAGCCTAAGACATATGAAGCGGCTTGCACACAAAAGAAATGGAAGCAAGCTATAAAAGAGGAGATCAAAGCTTTCAAAGATAATTACACATGCCAGCTAGTGCCAAAGAAAGAAGGCATGAAGATTATTCCAAACAAATGGGTGTTTAAAATAAAGCAAAATGTTGGCGGTTGACTAGCTGAACATAAAGCTAGATTTTTTGCCAAAGGATTTAAACAAACACAAAGCATAGATTATGGTGAAATTTTCAACACAATTACAAAGATGGGAACAATTAGGACTTTAATAGCAATCAATGCTTCAAGGAGGTGGCCATTATACCAACTCGACTTCAAAAATGCTTTTCTCAATGGAGAACTACAAGAAGAGATATACATGCGTCAACCGGTTGGATTTGAATATGAAAACCATCCAAACACTGTTTGCAAGATAAAGAAGGCACTTTACGGCTTGAAGTAAGCACTACGAGCATGGAATCTGAGATTGGTAGAATATCTAAGTGTGAATACAAGCCAAATAGTGCATATCCTTCATTGTACATGAAAAAGGAAGAAAATAGAGAGGCATATATGGAGTTAGACGTCTGCGAAAGCACGCAAACAGCTCAAGGAAGAAGAAGAAGCTTGGAGCACAACACACAATACTAAATGTATTACTAGAGAATGTACAAAGATAAGTAGCCCATTAGGGCAATAGGCATATATACAAGCTGAGGGAAAAAAACCTCCTAAAGAGGGAAAAAAAAATGCCCCAACAATCCTAGAGTGTTCACACACATCACTACCTAAATATATCAACAAATCCCCCCTGGGAGTGATGCGATGAACAAGTAGCTGGCACTCATGTATAAGGAAGTGCCAAGCTATGTGGAAATCACTCCACAAAAGGAAGTAAGCCCAAAGCTTTGCAGAAAGCTTCAAACTTCTCCCTAGGCAGAGCTTTCATGAAAAGGTCTGCAATGTTCTCCTGCATGGGCACATATGCCAAGCTGATCTCCCCAGCAGAGAACCTCTCCTTGACATAAAGATAATGCACCTCAATGTGCTTAGTGCGAGCATGGAAGACAAGGTTCCTCGCAACTACCAATGCGCTCTGACTGTTAGTGAAGATGGTGGTGGCAGAAGACTAACCAACACCCAAATCAGCCATAAGGCATCTGAGCCACACACACTCAACAGTCGTTGTGAAAGCTTCCCTATATTCAGCCTCACAACTGGAAGTGGCCACAGTAGGCTGCTTCTTGCTCAACGAAGATATACATGAGCTACCAAGCATGAAGCAAAAGCCACTAGTGGACACACGAGTGTCATAGCAACAAGCCCAATCAGAGTCAGAAAAAGCATGCAAATCTGGCAGTAGTTGATGGAGAAAATTGAATGTATCTCAAAAAGTTGAATAGAACTGCCCATACGAATTCTACTAGACCTGTAGCGGACTTCGAGACGCTTTTACTGGCGAACCGAAACAGGTATATACCTTTGGCAGAAAAAGACAAAATAGCCTGCACAAGTGATGCGATAGTGCGTTCGGAGGCCAAAACAAGCTCAGATCGCGATTTCGGCATCACATAGCAAAGTTGTTTTGATCTCGAAAACACCTAGAGTATGCTCACCAAAATTCGTGCGATTCTGAGACTGCAACCGGAGAGGTGTTGACGACGCCCTAGATGAAGCGGCGACATGCTCTGATACCGATTGTTGGAGTTAGACGTCTACGGAAGCACGCGAACAGCTCAGGAAGAAGAAGAAGCCTGAAGCACAACACACAATACTGAATGTATTATTAGAGAATGTACAAAGATAAGTAGCCCATTAGGGCAATAGGCATATATATAAGCCCGGGGAAAAAAACCTCCTAAAGAGGGAAAAAACGCCCCGAGTGTTCACAGACATCACTACCTAAATATATCAACAATATATCTGCATATATAATGATGATCTCATCATAACAAGGAACAATGTTATAGAGATTAAACATATCAAAAGAAAGCTATGTAAGGAGTTTAAAATTTCTGCTCTCAGAGAGCTTAAATATTTTTTAGAAATTGAAGTTCTTAATGAGAAAGATGGCATCCGCGTGATGCAAAGGAAGTACTTGTTGGATGTTGTTTTCAGATTTGCAATGAGTGAATGCAAACCACTCACTCAACCCATGGACACAATTACAAAGATTTGCTCAAAAGATGGAGAACTATTGGAAGATGTAAAACATATAGAAACATTGTAGGATCATTAATCTATGCAAACATTAGAAGACCTAATCTATCTTATTATTAGTGTACTTTCTTAGTTTATGAAAGCTCCGACAAGTGAACATTTAAATTCAGCCAAGAGAGTGTTGAGATTCATAAAGCATACAATTAATCATGCTTTGTTTTACAAGGTTGATGAAGAACTGCAAGTCAAAGGCTTTAGTGATGCTAATTGAGCAAATTCAAAGGAAGATAGGAGATCAACCTCAAATTATGTGTTCATGATAGGAAGCAAACCTATCACATGGAACTCGAAGAAACAACCTACTATTGCACTTACATCCATGGAAGCTGAATGTAGAGGATTAGCATTTGTCACATGTGAAGCAATGTGGATTAAAAAGCTTTTGGTTTTGAAGTGCAAGTTTAAACCATTCTTATATACAATGATAACACGTCAAGTATTTACTTGGCAAGCAATCCCATGTTTCATGCGAGTAAGCACATAGAGATCCACTACCATTATGTAAGGAGAAGGTACTGAGCAAAGATGTGGAGATAAAGCTCATCAGAACCAATGAGCAAGTTGCAAACATGTTTACAAAGTTTTTGGATGCTTCTAAACTCAAAGGTTTCAAGGATGTGATAAATTTGTAGGACATGGTTGAAGATAACTCCCAAATGAGCTTGAAAGGGGGTGTTGAAAATAAATGTGCTCATTTTCACATGAGCTATGCTTGGATAAATTTACCAAATGTAAAGGTAAAGGTGAATATAAGTCAAAGGATGAAAAAAAACTAGTCAAAAGTCATGATGAATCAAAGATACAATATCTACCTTGTAGTGAGTGGCACGTAGTGGGCAATCAAATGAAAGTGGTGAGTTAAGAAGAAGACAAACTTCTTCTCATGCTCATTGACTATAAAAGCGGAGTGGCAGAATATTCTCAACAAGGAGAGAAAAAGGCAAGAGCCCCTAGTAGTCGAATTTGATCTTAGAAGCCATTTTGTCATTTTGTCTTCTCATAGAGAGTTTCCAATCACACATCACATTGTGAAGTTCATATCTCACTGCATATGTAATCATTTCTTGCATTTATACACTCATTGGAAAGCTTATCTTGTGAATCTCTTTCAAAGGTTCTATATTTTATGAGTTATCAATCAAAGAGTGAAGTCCAATTCTTTAGCATACCTATATGGACAAGTAGCCTATTTTGATTAGTTAAGTTTCATGACCAAAACTTAACTAAATTAAGCTATTTATAGCTTTTGAAAAGTTTATCTTATATGCTTTCTCCATCTCAAATATCTCCTTCAAAGGTTGTACATTTTGTGAGTTGCGAGTCCGAGAGTGAACTCCAATTCTTCATCATTCCTGTGTGGAAAGGTAGTCTATTTTGGTCAATTGAATTTCCCAACCAAAACTTATCCAAATTACAAGGTTTACAGCTTGTTGGAAATCTTTGCGTACTTTCTTTATCTCAAATATTCAAAGATTCTATGATTTGCGTGTTATCAATCAAAATGAAGTTCAATTCTTCAACATATATGTGGACAAGTAGTCTATTTTCGTCAGTTGGGTTTCTTGACCAAAACTTATCCAAATTAAGTGAATTATAGCTTGTTGGAAAGATCTCTTCTTCTAGTTCGATTGACTAAAGCCACATGCCCATTTGAGTTCTGACTAGAGCATTTCAAGGTGTAGTTGTCTGTCCAAGTGTTGGACCTACAAGGGCTCACTACACGCTTATTGTTGTGCATAGGAGAACTCATTCTTCACAAGGGGGCAGGGATTTGTTTCAATGAGAGTTTCACTTGTTTCCATACATCTAGCGCAACACACATGAACTACTAAAATTGGCACTGATTGAAGATTGAGGTGGGTTCAACAAATATGCAAAAGGAGATCAATAGGAAGGGCCGGTAAGCATATCTCAAAATGCATCATTCCCATCAAGAAGGCAAAGTAATCTCGATAAAATCTCAATATTCCCTCAAATTGAGACACCTAGCCATCGCATCATCATGGCCTACAGAGCATCCAAGAGGACTATAATTTGACAATATGGTACACATGTAAACCGGCATCTTATAATCCTGGATAGAATTTAAGAAAGCCAGAGAAAGTCCAATTATGTCTCGACGGCATCCTATAAATCATCTGTACAAAGTTATGCTCTTCAACTCTCACACAAACCTGTAAAACATACTTGAGAAATCACCTTATGTTGTGAGATATATCACATCAAATGCTAACTACAAAGAGAACAGACCCACTAGAGACAGAAAGGCAACCAAAGCCTCTGCAGTTCACTTACCATCATGAAAGCATGATCAGTGTCTTGTGAACCTTGAATGGCATGGAGCAAGCTCATAAAACGAAGTCATATTTCTGAGAAAATTCCACATGATCATCTTGAGAAACTTGTTACAGTACCATGACAGTTGAAATCCAGTCCCATAGACCAGGGCTCAATGTCCAAATCGTCTTGCAATTCTCTTGAGTAGCGTAAGCAAACATCACATGGAATATATCCGCCCGTACATTAGTAAGCATGTATTTAATATCAGGGAAAATGGACTGGCTCCTGCAATCTCGTGGTCTATATGAATTATGATTCAGCACAAGTTCAGTAGTCCCTACATTGAACGTGATAGAAATGTCAAAAAAGTTTGCTATCCACATTAAAGGGTATGCATAGCCCAAGCTCCAATATGGCTGCAAATATATCTTCTCAATCTATTTGAATCTACTATGACTTGTTATCATGTTCACAGATGAACTGTATAAATGACAGTGGACACAATTATCCTTCCTTGTTATACGTATTTTCAAGCAACCAAAATGACATCAACATCAAAAGATGTCATTCGCATTGGTTCTGACACTAAAATTCTAATACATATTGCTACCCAAAGGGGAAGAGCTCTGGGGGAGCCTGGAGGAAGGGAAAAAGAAAAAAGGGAAGTAAAGGAGGCAACAAAAGGCAACAAAAGATCACAAACTTTCTGATTCAGATTTGCTTACAACAACCAAACTTGCTTCAACGTGTCACCATTGTAAACCTTGGGATCTAATACCCCAAAAAACTTCTAAAAGGAGCAGTCAAATGGTCTATTTGCGATGTAATTCTGTGTTGTACAAACATTTTTTGAAGAATTCTATCCTCCCTGATCAAACTTTGCACATAACAATAATCAAATTCCAAAAGAAACGAAACATGAATATTTGCATGTGCAAAGACGAGAAATGATACAACCAAATAAATTAACTCCATTTGCGATCATCATTCATCATCGATAATGGCGAAACTTCTTTCTTCATCAGTATACTCTAATCGTACTGTAATCTTCTGTGTTTACCTGCCTCATCTTCATGATTATTCTCAATGTTCAGCAGGATCCAATTCCTTATCAAAGATCTGTGGTGGTTCATACTTCCTTTACAATAAGCCCCATCAAGGATAAAGCTTCGATACAAATGCACCAGCGATATCACACTGCCAGTTGCAAATCTCATGGCAACTAAGATAAGTACCCTTGAAGTCTGGATCATATGCTCAAAACTTGTTATACACGCCTCCGTACCTGCCTGCCAAGAGTTTAGTCAAAATTACTAAATTACAGAAAAGCAAGGTGTCAGATTGAAGAAGATAACATTCATGTGTCCCACTTTTTCTTTTTTTGGCGTGTACGCCAAAAACATGCCACTGCTCCAAAGCCACAGCTTGCAAAAGCAATGGCTAACGCAGCACCTATTGGAACAGTTACAGCACTGCTAGTGGTGGACTCTTGTGTTCTTAGATGACCATCACTGTCCTGTATGCCTTGTGGAAGCTTTGATAAACCTTTGCTTAAGGAAGAAAGAGCATGACCATAATACTTCAAAAGGAATTTGTACACGTCTGAAAGAGAGAACAAGTCCTGAAAAGCAGTATCAGCCTTTCTTTCCACACCCTCATTCCAACATGATTTACACAAAGTTTGTGTTGGCCACAACTCCTTCACAAACTTTGGATCTCCAGTACCTAGAGATGCTTCTACTTTCCCTACTCTCTCATTTACCTGCCATCAGAAAATAAACCATTGAAGCTGCATATATATTCCATGCTCAAGGATACTATGGTCATAAAAAGATTCCTTGCCTCATTGTGTGCATTCCATAGCCATAAAACTAGTTGACGACGAGAGGACACCTTCATCTTGGCACTGTATTTGAAAACACAAATATAATGAATTATTATTTTGCAAGATAAAATTTATTGATATGTGCTACTGTGGAGCTCACCTTGAGCAAAATTCCAGGAAATGCTCTCTACATTCCTTGCATGTGAAGAAGTTATCAACAAAACTACAGATTGTTCGAAATGCTGCAGATGATAATCTGTCCTCCACTCTCACTGAAATAGCATGGAATAGGAGCCAAAGGCCACAGCTGCAGATTTATTTAAAAAAAAAAAGGTTAAAATTAACCCAGCTGAAATAGGTACATGAACAACCAAGTGACCAATTGGAAACCTTACAACTGCAATACGAAATCCTGCCCCCTCCCCCTCTCTCACACATGTTGGGGATAAAGGCCCCAAGGACTCTCCTTTTGTATATTTTGACCCTTCCATGGGAAAGCTCTCCATACATATTTTTGCTATATTGTTTGGACCCCAAAGGAAGTTATATGCATTTACATCATTTTTATGACTTTTGGTCATTGGTCATGCACGAACATGCCCAAATGACCTAAAAGTCACTTATCAATAAGACTTGATCCCAAATCTCTCATAACTTGATCGGGACTTCTTCAACTTCAGCTTCTCCATCATCTTCTCCAAATTTCTGCGCAGTTTTCACTCTCTACTTTTTCTCTCTCCTCAAGCCACAACCCACTCCCTTGGCATTTGGAGCAACCGGGCAGACCACCTTGTAGCTCTCCGCAGCCTCTTTCAACTAGTATCAGAGCTCTACACGGCCTCCCACTTAAAGACCAAGGAAGCTCTCACACCACCACGTAGCTCTCAGCGGCCTCCCACTTAAAGGACCAAAGAGGCTCCTTTAAACTAAGAAACTCCCACCATCTGTACAGTGTATACATAGCTGATGTTGTGCCTTGAGTAGACACTTCGTGAGAGCATGTGCACGATTCTGTGAAGTGTCGACCTTGATCAAAGTGATCAAGCCATCTTCTAACATCTCTCTGATGAAGTGGTATCTCACATCACTATGCTTTGCGTGAGCATGGAACATGGCATTCTTTGCCAAACATATGGCACTCTGACTATCGCATCCAAGAACAGGTGCCTTTTCAGGCATCCCAAACTCGATGCACAAGCGGGCTAACCAAATGGCTTCTTTGGAAGCCTCTAGGGCTGAAATATATTCAGCCTTTGTAGTAGATAGTGCAACTATCCTCTAAAGTCTAGCACCATGAAATAGCTCCACTTGCAAGGGTGTATACATAGCCTGTCCACATCACCTTCCATGTTTGAATCACAGAATCCTTTTAACTTCGATGGACACTTTCCATAACATAGGCATTTGTCTTTGATCTCTTTCAAATATCTCAAGATATATTTGACTGCCTCCCAATGAGCTTTGCCAAGATTAACAATGAACGTGCTAACAACTCCCACTGCATGAGCAATGTCTGGCCGAGTGGCAACCATAGCATACATAAGTGAACCACAAGCTGATGCATATGGAACACTCTTCATGTAATTGGCTGCATCATCATCTTTCGGACAGTCATCCTTGGAAAGCTTATGTGGCTCCAATGGCACTCCAACAGGCTTAGCATAAGCCACATAAAATCTGTCCAGCACTTTTTCAATGTACTTTTCTTGGGATAAATGCAAAGTATGCCGCTGCCTATCCCTTTTTATTCGCATACCAAGAATATGGTCAGCTTCCCCAAGGTCTTTCATTGAGAATGCAGAGTTCAGCTGCTGTTTTAGAGCATTTAAAATGCTCTTTTTCTTCCCAGCCAGCAGCATATCATCTACACACAGCACAAGAATGATTGGGTTGCCATCTTCATCCTTTTTAGTGTACAAACAGTGGTCTGCATGGCTTCTTTTGAACCCAATTTTGAGCATAAATGCATCAAACTTCTTATACAATTGTTTAGGGGCCTGTTTCAGCCCCTATAAGCTCCTTTTCAGCTTGCATACCAGATGCTCTTTTCCAGGAATGGCATATCCTTCTAGCTGTTTCATGTACAGCTCTTCGTCTAAATCACCATGCAAAAAGGCTGTTTTAACATCCATTTGGAATAACTCCAAATCCAATGCAGCTGTGAGAGCAAATAACACACGTAATCTATTCATTTTAACCACCGGCGAGAACCCCTCTTGGAAATCAATGCCCTTTTTTTGGACATATCCCTTAGCAACAAGCCTTGCCTTATACTTCGGTTTGCCATCAACAATTTTGATTTTGTATACTGACTTGTTGGGAATGGCCTTCCTACCTTTGGGCAACTCAACCAAATCCCAAGTATCATTTGCATGCAAGGCCTTTATCTCTTCTTGCATCGTTAACTCCCAGTTTTTCTTGTGCTCACATGGCTTTGCCTCTTTATAAGTGAGAGGCTCACCCTGATCTGATAACATAATGTAATGTATAGAGCGGTCATATCTCTTCACTGGCCTGCTAGGACGTGTAGATCTTCTTACCCAGTGATCCACATTATCCGGTAATGGATCTAAATCGGGAGATACATCAACTTACTTCATTGTTGATGGGCTGCTGTACATCATTTCCAGCCCTAATTTTAGCATGAATAGGTGGCTGCATATGCCCATCAGGAGCCTCATTTTCCTGTCCAACATTATCTGGCTCAATAACCACTGGCTCATTTTCATTTCCAGCCAAATGTGGTGCATCATGAGGGTTCATATCAGATTTAACATGTGGCTGTACATGCTGAAATTTGACCTTTTTATGGTCACTTTTAGAGGCATAATCATTTTTTAGCAGCCTTGCATCATTAAATACAACATCCCGGCTGCGTATTACCTTCTTGAGTTGAGATAGCCAAATTTTGTAGCCCATTTCACCTTCATCTCCATAACCCATGAAGATTCCTTTCATGGACTTTGCATCTAACTTGCTTCTCAACTTAGGTCTCATATGCACAAAAGGATCACAACCAAAGATGCATAGGTGGTCAACCGTCATATGAAGCTGGTTTGCCAAACCAAACCTCTTCCGAAATTGTTGGAAGTCAATGTACATATGGTCCACATTCCAGCAATTCTACATTTTGGACTCAGCATTTTTTGTACAGTTTGGGTAAAACATTTTTAGGCTAGATAGATAGAGCTTGGCGAGAGCTATCTAGTGGTATGCTTCATTTCTTCATCAGAGGTCAGAACAGGAAAAAAAAGTCAAACCCTAATTTAGCCCAAAATGGAGGATGGACATTTTATGAAGGACCAAACACTGAAAAGCTAGGTTATAAAGTTAGTTGGCCAAAAGCAAGTTATAATAGCGATCAAAATAAAAGCAAACTCAATTTTTTAGCGATGGATTTTTTATTAACCATGAAAAGCTAAAATTAGCGATCTCTTCTAATAAATCAGCGATAAGAGATTTTTTCGGCCACGATTGCTTTTTACGCAAATTGATTGCTATAGCTTTATGGGGGGAGGTAAAAACTATATAAGGAGCACCTTGACACACTATTTGAACAATCTCAAGCTAGAGTTTTGGAGTTCTGAAGCTTTGGAGGTGAAGGTTTGGTGAAGGAGAGGCTACTCCCTTGGAGCAAGAAGTCTTCTACAAGTTGGAGGCAGCTATCTTTTGTAAGTTAACCTTAGTTTCTGTTTTTAGGGTTTCTAAACCCTAATTTCAGAATTAGGGTTTGCTGATTTTCAGATTTGTTGCATTATTTTGTGAGGTTAGTTTCACTTCGTTGCTCATTCACTTCACACACACTCAGATTATAACACCATAATCTGAATTTTGTATCATCATCTTCTTGGCTATTCTTCCGTTAGTGAGTGCACCACATCATATGGTTGAGTAGTACTCCCATGTTGTAATTCGGACATCTATTTTTTAGTGAGTAAGCATCTTGCTTACGTTCCCTATCCTTGTCTCAAGATCTCTTTCTTTCTATCTCTCACCTATCATCTTGATTAATTAAGTGTGTATGCTCAAAGGTTTTTAGTATTGGAACGATCCTGGGGCCCGAATTCTAACAGAAATGCCATCTTTTAAGGACATATGAGGGGATCGATTGCAAACATGAACTGCAGTTTTCAAAGCCTCTCCCCAAAATCCATGAGGGAGATTAGCCGTGGGCAACATGCATCTCACGCTCTCACATAAAGTCTTGTTATACCTTTCAGCTACACCGTTGGAAGAAGGGCTGTATGGGACTGTTACCTCCCTCTTAATACCAAGTCTTCACAAAATCTATTGAATTCAGCACTTGTAAACTGACCCCCATTATCTAGGCACCAAAAAGGTAAAACTGTTGTCATGTGCGCAATCACCCGATAATACTATAGCTGAGAAATTAAGCCCAAAAACTTTTCAAAACTTGCAAAAATCAATTTCTGAAATTTTCTGCATAAAATTTCATAAAAATGTAGCAAACTATGATTGCATCAAAAACAACAAATTTGTTGTTTTTCAACCACAAAAGGCATACATAGATGCAAAACAGATTCAATAAGTGTTTGTTTTCACAAAAGCCTAATTTTTGGGGCAATATGACCTGTAAAATCAGAGGAATGAATCGTTGTAATGCACTTCCACAATTCTTATACATGTACTCCCACCTGAAATGAGAGAGAATTTCTACAACAAAGGGACGTGTAAATGAAAAAGCAATAGCGTGGATGCTAAAAATGACAGGTAAGAATACAAAAAAACAACGGAAGAGGTTCTCCACAATGAAACTCTCTAAGAAACTCAAAATTTGCTTCACTTTTGCTAAAGTAATCCTCCAAAAACAGCACTTAATCACAAAAAATAAGGGTTTTTCGCGATGAAGTTCTCCCAAATGCAAGAAAAGAAAAGCATTTGGAGCAACTTTGTCACGATGGAACATCTCAAAGCTCTGATACCAATTGAAAGAGGCCACAAAGAGCTGTGGTGTTGTGCCCGATTGCTCCAAATGCCAAGGGAGTGGGTTGTTGTGTGAGGAGAGAGAAAGTAGAGAGAGAAACCTACACAGAAATTTAGAGAAGAAGATGAAGAAGCTAAAGTTGAAAAAGAAGTCTCAATCAAGTTATGAGAGATTTGGAACCAAGTCTCATTGATAAGTGACTTTAGGTCATTTGACCATGTTCACACATGATCAATGATCAAAAATCATAAAAATAATGTAAATGCTGCCTATAACTCCCCACTTTGAGGTCCAAAAAATAAAACAGAAATATGTATGGAAAGATCTTTGAGAGAGCTTTCACATGGAAGGATCAAAATATACAAAAGGAGAGTCCTTTGGGAAGTTGAGCATATTCTTGGTATGTGAATAAACAAGGATAAGCAGCAGCATACTTTGCATTTATTCCAAGAAAAGTACATTGAAAAAGCGTTGGACAGATTTAATGTGGCTTATGCTAAGCCTCTTGGAGTGCCATTGGAGCCACATGCTAAGCTTTCCAAGGATGATTGTCCCAAAGATGATGATGCAGCCAACTACATGAAGAGTGTTCCATATGCATCAGCTTGTGTTTCACTTATGCATGCCACTCGGCAAGACATTGCTCATGCAGTGGGAGTTGTTAGCAAGTTCATGGTTAATCCTGGCAAAGCTCATTGGGAGGCAGTCAAATCTATCTTGAGATATTTGAAAGAGATCAAAAACAAATGCCTATGTTATGGAAAGGGTCCATCGAAGTTAAAAGGATTTTGTGATTCAAACATGGCAGGTGATGTGCATTGTGGACACACGCAAGTGGCTATGTATATACCCTTGCAAGTGGAGCTATTTCATGGTGCTCCAGACTTTAGAGGATAGTTGCACTATCTACTACAAAGGCTGAATATATTTCAGCCACAAAGGCTTCCAAAGAAGCCATTTGGTTAGCCTGATTGGGCAGTGAGTTTGGGATGCCTGAAAAAGCACCTATTCTTGGATGCGATAGCCAGAGTGCCATATGTTTGTTAAAGAATGCCATGTTCCATGCTCGCACAAAGCATATTGATGTGAGATACCACTTCATCAGAGAGTTGTTAGAGGATGGCCTGATCACTTAGATCAAGGTCGATACTTCACAGAATCCTAGAGATGCTCGCAAGAAGTGTCTACCCAAGGCACAACATCAGCTATGTATACAGATGATGGGAGTTAACTTCAAGGAGCCTCCTTGGTCCTTTAAGTGGGAGGTTGTTGGGGATGAAGGCCCCAAAGACTCTCCTTTTGTACATTTTGACCCTTCCACATGAAAGCTCTTCCCGAGAACCTTTCCATACATATTTTTGTTATATTTTTTGGACCCCAAATTGGGGAGTTACAGGCATTTACATTATTTTTATGACTTTTGGTAATTGATCATGGATGAACATGCCCAAATGACCTAAAAGTCACTTATCAATAAGACTTGGTCCCAAATCTCTCATAACTTGACTGGGACTTCTTCAACTTCAGCTTCTCCATCTTCTTCTCCAAATTTCTGCGCAGGTTTCTCTCTCTACTTTCTCTCTCCTCATGCAGCAGCCCACTCCCTTGGCGTTTGGAGCAACCGGGCACACCACCACGTAGCTCTCGGCAGCCTCTTTCAACGCACATGTAAGCCCTCTTCATGGCATGCTATTGGGAAGATATGCACATCCTCCCACCAGCATGAGATTGAAACTGCAGATATAGACGAATACCTGTGGAGGCCAGAATATGTAATGTTTGTCAGAGAGAGCCTGACACAGCCCCATTACATATGTTCTTCCCCTGTATATCATGAGATATGAGCTGTCTTCATAGCATATTTGGATGATATATGCCGTTCTCAAGAATCATGAGAGGTGAAGACCTAATATGATTGGGCCTCTATTAATAAAAACAACAGAATAGACAGAGCTTCATGAAGAGACCAGAAAGACAAATCAACAAATAGATCAGAGATTTCTTAGACCATACAAAACTGGATGGCTGAAAGGAAAAGACAGACAACCAGTAGAGAAGATTTGTTATGTTTTCACTTCCCTAGGACATCCTAATGTGTGCCTGTAGCTGAGCAAAAAAGGACCGGTCAATGTGAACTAGCTCACCTCCCTAAGTTCTATAAATAGGACTCCTTGACCCATTCATTCATTATCCTTCCGTACATACACTTGGACTCCAAACCCCTATGCTGAAGTCACCCATACACCCATCTAATATGGGTGTGATGGTATGGGAAACAGACCTTATGGTGATGACCACCCATGTATGAACCCATTTGTATGTCTGATGTCCATCCTTCTATTGTTTTGTGAATATGGTTTGTACATTGTCTTGTTTTCCAATTTCTTTGAAAGAAGGGCATGATAGGTTCTATTGAGGCTGCATGAAAGACCAGAAGCTGGAGAGTAGGGCTCCCCTGAAGAGGGCCAGCTTCCTCAAGGAAGCTACGTAGGCCAGAACAGCCCCTTAACGTAGCTGCCTCTAAGGCAGCCAGCTCTTTGGCGCACTTGCCCTTAGGAAGATCCCCCTTTTAGGGCAGTGCCTTGTGGAGCAAACCCCTCCCTTCCCCCCCCCCCCCCCCCCCCCCCCCCCAAAAAAAAAAAAACCAGAAAAAAAAGGGGGGTTAAGGAGCTGTCCCCTTCTCTTGCCAAAACTGGGTAAAGCAGCCTTTTTTGGGAGGATTCATGTATCAAGCCGAAAGGGTGGTGCCACATGTAGCTCAACCTTTTTTTAGGACAGCAAAATTCTATTCGCCCCCAAATACAAGGGAGAAAAACAGTGTTCAGCAGCCCCTTGTTCCCAGCAGAAACTCCCCTCTCTTACTCACATTCCTCATTCATTCCCTAGGTGGTGAAAAGATCAACTGTTAGCGCTCGCAGTCCTTCATTTATGGATGCAATTTACTACTTCCCTCTATACTTGCATTCCTCTCCCTTCCTCCTTCATTGCCTAGGTTGTGAGATGATCGACTGTTGGAGCCTGAAATCCTTCCTTTAGAAAGGCAGTTAGCTGCTGGAATTTGAAGTTTACCCTACAATTCAATGGTATGAGCATTTTAATGCAAAACCTTAAGATTTAGCGAGAATTTCATAATAAATAGAGAAGGTGGAAACATCTATTTCAGGGAATGTTTTCTCTAAGAAGACTCCTAGGTTCATTTTGAAGGCAAAGCAATCTATTTGCAGCCATCAGCTTTCACGGTCAGCCTACGAGGAGTTTTCACCTTATCTATACTTGCATGCAAGACCTTCCCCCTCATACCTCTTACTTCAACTCTGCTGACCCATTTCACACATTTATAGCCTATCGAATCGGTTCTGTTCCATTCGGTGCTAGAGCCTAGATATAAGGTTCTGTACAGTTCTCATGATTGGCAGTCCAAAAACGCACCAATCATGCGGTGCTATAGATTCAGTGCGCTGTTATGGCATTCCGTTCATAAGCGTACGATCACTTTTTCAAGTGGAATTCCACGCTGAGGAAGTACGGATGCAGACCTGCTGAAGTTTAGGGGGTTGGTTTTTGTGGGTGGGTGGGAAACCCCGCAGGCAGACAGGGGCCCCATTTGTTGGTTTTTTTTTTTTTTTGGGGGGGGGGGGGGGGGGGGGGGGGGGGGGGGACACAGAGAGAGAGAGAGAGAGAAGAGACAGAGAGAGAGAGAGAGAGAGAGAGAGAGAGAGCCCCCTTGAAACTCCTGAGTCGAGAGAGAGAGAGAGAGAAGGGTACATGGACCTTTTGCAGTTCTGGAGAGACATCTACACACACGTGCATGAAGGGCATGAATGCATGTGCATGGATGTTACGCATGTGTACACAACAGACACACAAAAATTGCACACACACATGTTTTATCATTTATGTTCTCTATATCTGTTATAACTCATAAATTATAACTTATCATTTAAGCATCCAGATTACGAGTGTTATCTGTCCAGACTCCACACACGCATGTTCTCTATAGACTGTATGTGTTATAACTTATCGTTTATGTATCCACTGTCCACTGTGCACACACACACGTGCCATGAGCTACTACCATGCTTACAAGCAAACGTCTCAAAAACTTCCTCCTGTAATAGGCGGTCACCACAGTCAAATTCCATATCCGAATGCCCAGAGAAAGACGTCAATGCCCATTGCCTCTTCAAGTTTGCCATTTGTATCAGTAGAAATATAAATGCAGCACGTGGAATACCATCCAAACTGGCTGAAGCAAATGGGTAATATGTGGGAAATGATGAAATTGCATGTACTACAAACAATTTTGGATGCATGAGATGTTTCCCATGCGAGATAAGCTCACCACTGCAGGAATCCCATGCTGGTGAAATCAACTTACTTACAGGGCTAACCCTGAAGTTGGTGTGTACCTTGCTGGAATGTCACATGGCGATGCAAGGGTAGAACTGGACAAAGGAGAGACCGACTCTCTAGTTGCACGATTGGCCTCCAAAGAGGATGTAGTGTACTGTGCAAATGGAGAATCATATGCAATCAATCAAAAAAATTTAATACAAAAATCCATATTAGTTTATCAGCAGGTGACTCACTCTTCTAAGTTCTCAAGTCGGCCTTCAGCCTGGGCCCTGGTCGAGTTACTCATATGATATATCGGCAAAATTGCAAATTGATTACTATCTAGGTTGCCATCAGAGAACTAAATAGACTTCATCCCTTAGGTTGATAGGTTGTCAGCAGAGAACAAGGTTGACTCCAAAATTCATGAATCATCCCCCATGTTGTCATCATAGATGATAGAAGGAGGTCAACTTCATCCTCACGAGTCAAATTGCTATGATGATCTATGATCTATCAGAGAAGTTAGAACTACGTGTACTTCATTGCTCATCTGGTTGACTTCAGTCATGCCGGACAATTTCATGAGTGGTATCCAGAATCCAGATTGCACGCACACATAAATATAAAAGGCACATGTCACACAACTCAGCTGGCATCTATCCATACTTATCATAGGGTACAATCATCAATGTACATATATGATATGTCATGACTCATAGGGTAGCATACACACACACTGCACACTGCACACTCTACCAGTGCACAGTGCACACATGTTGGTTTTTAGGCCCACAATCAATAAAGAGACATAGAGACAAAAGAGACATAATGGAGAATAGACAAGACATGAGAGAGAGAGAAAAGGAGCCATCCTCCACATGAAATTACATTCGAATATGAGGTACATGAAGTTACAAGATAGCAGAAAGGATCTGCAACAAATACAAGCTGTCCATAACTCCACAATCTCCAAAGCTGAAAATGATCTCCTCCAAATGCATAAGCTCCAAGCTGCTGCACACTTGGCAGATGATCAAGAAAACACAAGTCCACCTCTCCAAGTTGAAGAGACCTCCTCCACAAGCTCTCTAAGTGCACTCCAAAAGTGATGAAAAGAATGCCCCAAGCTATCTCTTTATATAAGCTAGTTAAAACATGCTTTTTCAAGTGTTAAAAAACTCTAAAGCAGATTTCTGCACTTTTCGAAAACCCTAATTCCGAAAATTGTGGAAACCTTCATTTTAGGTGTTTTGATATATTTTCTATTGCTTTTTATCATTTTACATATTAAATAACAATTTTTCTTTTATAGGTTTCAAACTGCTTATTACTTTTTAACTGCTTTTCACATACGTGTAAATTAGGGTTTGACTTTTGATGTAGAAGTAGTTTTCTAATGCCCAAGTATTATATGCCATTGGATAGCTCTTGATTAGTACTATCAAAATCTTTAATAAAAAAATTCTGCACATTTCGACCATTTTGACCTGATTTGACAAGTCTTTGACCATGGTTTTACCAACTATTGACCATTAATTTTAACTTGCAAGGATTTCGCAATTTTTGAAAACCCTAATTCTCAAAATTGCAAAAACCCTAATTTTGGGTTTTTGAATATATTTTTTGTTTCTTTTTGCCATTTTATATATTAAATAACAATTATTCCCTGATATAATACTTATTTGACAAGGTTTCACACTGCTTTCCACACATAACCTCTAAAGTAGGGTTCGACTTTTGATGTATATACCATTGGTAGCTCTTGATGCCACACACATACATTTAGCATCCACATTTTCCCCCCCTTTCTACAGCATGCTTTTCCCTATGTGTATATTTGTACAACATATATAAATGTTCAAATACATCTACATTGCAATTTGCATTGTGTGGCACATTATGCAATGTGCCACACAATTCCACACTCTTTTCTTCCAAATTCCTTTTAAGTTTTTTTCCTAACTCCCTTAAGTTTATGATGTACGGCTAATCATTAATGTCTTATGGGTTTTATGTTTCAAGAACAAGGGCAACCATTATCCTTGGTAGTTCCATTATCCCAATATCCTTGTCATGGCCCGACTTTAGCCTCTACTTTATCCTTGGGTTTTAATTGTGTTATCCACTTAACATTCGCTATGCCTAACAGCATTTCTTCTGTTTGGGATTCCCACACCACAAGCCACACATTGGCAAACACTACAAATTTTGGTTCTGGCATGAGAAGATGGGTGTGTCTTGGTTAGGTGGTAGGGGGATTGATGTATGTTCAAAGGTTCCTTCGAACATTGCAGAAGCTATGCAAGAAGAATATAATCTTGGACAAGCAAATCTTGCAGCTCGTCATCCCCAACTTGCAACATCCTCCAAAGATATGTTAGAGGAGATCGAGGAAGAGCCTAGTAGAGCTTCAAGAAAAAGGTATGCTTCATAGAGAGAAACCACTAGGTCAGAGCCCTAGATGCCTTTGCTGATCTACCATCCTCACAAAGAACTAGACAGTCATTACTTCACTCCTCTTTTATATCTATGGGACTACAAAAACAACGACACAAAGCTACATAGGTTGAAATATGAGTGTTGCATTCTTGAATGTGACATTTCTTTCCATGTAATCCGTACTGACAATTGAAAGAAACTGTTGAGATCTATGTGTTGGAAAACAATGTCACATTAATCCAAATCCCTATTAGGGCAGAAACCCTAATTTTGGTACTTCATTTTTGGCACAAAATTTGGGTAAAATTTTTATGATCCTATCTTGTAGAGCTTGATGAGAGCTATCTAATGGTATAGAACATTCAGTCATGTGACATCAGATTTGGGAGAAAACCCTAACCCTAATTTTCTGCTGATTTAGGGTTCTTACCTCATTTAATAGTTCTCAGCTCATAGGTCATAAAAATGTGCTTCAGTCATCCATCAGGTGACTAAATTGAGGAAATCGCTACAGTCAAAGCTTGTCAAAAGCTAAAAATAGCGATTCAAAAAAGCTATGCTAAAATAATAAAAAAACAGTGATGAGTTTTAAAAATTTGTGATCCAGCTTTTTGGTGATTTTTCGCATGGACTTTGAGACCTATATAAGAAGTTCATTAGGCACTTGCTTAATCATCCTCTACCATCTAAGGATCAGCCGTTAAGCTGATATTTTGAAGGTCTTGCTGATGTACACATTGTTGGACTCAATGTCCAATAAGTCCTCAGCCAATAGCTATATGAAGAATTTTATTAGTTATCTCTCCAAGCCCCACGCGGCCATCTAAGAATATGTCATGAATATTTCTGAAAGCATTATAACAAAATGATGTGGGGCCGTGGGCAAAGTTGAATAGACCAAGTTAGTCTCATCCAAGTGGTCCGAGTTCAAACCCCACGGGCAACAACGAACGCGAAAAGCTTTTCTTGATGTATTGTTTTTCAGAAAAACAGCAACAGCGATTTTTATTTTTCATAACTATTTGCAACGCCGATTCTAGCTTTTGCTTTATTGGAAGCTTTTCGATATGCTTTTGGAAAGGGATACACAAACTATATAAACAGGTTCTTGGCTCATTGTTCACTCACTCACTCAAAGATTTCAAGCTAGGGTTTGAAGATCTTCTTGAAGAGAGAGTGTTTACACACTCTTGAGGAGGTGGAGTTTTGGTGAAGGAGAGGCTACTCTCTTGGAGCAAGAA
Source organism: Ceratopteris richardii (assembly GCA_020310875.1). Classification (NCBI taxonomy): domain Eukaryota; kingdom Viridiplantae; phylum Streptophyta; class Polypodiopsida; order Polypodiales; family Pteridaceae; genus Ceratopteris; species Ceratopteris richardii. The sequence continues at coordinate 60,769,894 of CM035430.1, read as the reverse complement.
GTCTTCTACAAGGTGGTGGTAACTATCTTTTGTGAGTTAACCTTATATTTTGTTTTCAGGGTTTCTCTATCCTAATCTCAAAATTAGGTTTGGTTGATTTACAATTTTGTTACACTATTTTATGAGAATAAGGTTAGCTTCATTGCTCATTCACTTCACACACTTAGATTATTTCAACATAATCTAAATTTTGTATCATCATCTTCTTGGATATTCTTCCATTAGTGAGTGCACCACTTTATATGGTTGAGTAGTACTCCCATGTTGTAATTTGGACATCTATTCTTTTTGTGAGTAAGCATCCAGCTTACATTCCCTATCTTTGTCTCAAGATCTTTCTTTCTCTATCTCACTTATCATCTTGATTAATTAAGTGTGTATGCTCAAAAGGTTTTAGTTTGGAACGATCCTGGGGCCCCAAATTCCAACACTTGGTATCAGAGCTATAATTGCTTGGTATCATAGCATAATTGACATACACACTTAAGTTAAGATGAGTGAGATTAGAATTGAGATTGAAGACAAGTTGGATGGATCTTCTAATTATCCCTTGTGGAGTTTCCTGATGATGAATATTTTAGTGACAAAGGATTTATGGAGTATCGTCAATGGATCCTTAACAAGACCAATACGAGAAGGCGAAGAAGGAGCCACATAAGCTTCAAGAGGTACTTGAATTACTATTACAGAACCAACTGAAGAAGAGGTAACCACTTCGACATCCTGCGTCACAGGTAGGTCTTTACCTACAGTTCCTCCTACTGAAGATCAGGCAAAGTGGGATGCTAGAGATGCTTAAGCACTTTCATTCATAGCAATGAGTGTCAAAAAGCATATTCTACCACAGATCAGATCTTGCAGAAGTTCTATACAAGCTTGGTTGAAGCTTGAGAATCTTTTTCAGAGCAGAAATCCTGCTAAGAAAGCTCACTTGAGGAGACAACTAACAAATACAAGGATGAAGGCTGGTGAGTCAATTCAAACCCACATTACGAGACTCGTTGACTTGAGAGATCAACTTCTAAATGTAAGAGTTGAGATATCAAATGAAGAAATGGTAAATACGCTGATTAATTCACTTCCTATTTCATATCAGTCTTTCATAACCACTCTTACCCTTACCACAAGAGATAGAGAGGTTACATTTGAAGAGTTAGAATTCTTGTTACTTCAAGATGAAGATCAGTTGAAGGGAATGGAAGAGAATGAAGAAGCACTTTCATCTTCATCAAAGGGTAAAAAGAAGAAGAAGGATAAGAAGGAAAAGCAATCCAAGAAGGAAAGTAGGTCCCTTTCACCTTCTACTTCAGATTCTGTATCTACTACATCTAAAGAGAAGTCTTCTAAGAAGAAAGAAGTAATATGTTTTTACTCCAAGAAACCTGGACATTTAAAAGCAGCATGTTATAAAAGGATTGCAGCAGAAAAATAAAAGGCATCGGGTAATGTTGCAGAAGATGATAAAAAAGGGAAATCTCAAGGTGATTCTTATGCATGTATCACCATTGAGGAAGTAGCTTTTGATCAGGAAGCTTTACAAGTTCTTTCAGCAAGTCCTTGGATATTTGACTCAGGTGCTACAAAGCATATGACACGTTGCAGAGATGTGTTTTCTTCTCTTTCTTATTCTCTAGGTAGAAGAATTACTATTGCAGAAGGCAATGATCTGGATGTTGTGGGAATAGGTACAATAACCCTAAAGTCAAGAGAAGGTGGTAATTTTCAGATTTCAAATGTTCTTTATGTACCTGAAATGAAGAAGAATATGCTATCTATTTCAGATATATGTGAAGGTTGTCTTGAAGGTAAGATGCATAAACTACCTTTCAAGAAACATGGTCATATTACAGCTACCAAGAAATTGCAGCTTATTCATTCAGATGTGAATGGACCTATAACAACAGACTCTATTCAAGACTTCAGGTATTTTGTTCTATTTGTTGATAATTTTACGAGATACTCATGGATCTATGGTCTTAAGTTGAAGTCAGAAGTCTTTCCTATGTTCAAGAAATTTGTAGCTATGGTTGAAAATGAAAGTCAGGAAACTATCCAGATTCTCAGAAGTGATAGAGATGGAGAATACTTGTCAAATGAGTTCCAGATATTTCTTGATGAGAAAGGTATTACTCGATACCTTACTATTGCTTATACTCCTCCGCAGAATGGTGTTGCACAAAGAAAGAATAGAGTACTTGTTGAGATGATGAGGAGCATGATGGCATCCAAGAAGCTTTCACCTAAATTCTGGTTTGATGCAGTACATGCAGCTAATCACATTTTGAACAGGTCATCTACAAAAGCTTTAAAGGTAATCACACCGTATGAAGCTTATTACGGTAGAAAACCTATTGTGAGTTATTTCAAGTCCTAGTACATCGGCAGGAAAAGTTCCAAAACCTGTGGAAGCTGAAAGTTCAGAAAGGATTTCACCACTATTTAAGGATTCACCTACATGGTTATATCAGACTTGGAAAGATAGTGGTATAAAGACTTTTACTGGAAGAACAAGGAGTCATACTAGACAACAACAACAAGATCATGTAAGTTTTGCTGAAGGCTTTGAGATTCATGATATTTTGGCACTTACAACTGTTGAAGATGAACCTGCATGTGTTAAAGATGCACTTAACATTCTTATTTGGAGAAAAGCTATGCAAGAAGAGATTGATTCTATTCATAAGAATAAAACTTGGCAGCTATGTGAGTTACCCGAGGGAAAGAAGGCTATAGGTGTAAAATGGATCTTCAAAATCAAAGGGAAAGCAGATGGTACTATTGACAGATATAAGGCCAGGTTAGTTATCAAAGGATATGCACAACAAAAAGGTATTGATTATGATGAGACATTTGCTCCTACGTCTAGGATGACTGTTATTAGGTCAATACTTGCTCTAGCAGCACATTTTGGTTGGCATATATATCAACTTGACATTAAGACTGCTTTTCTAAATGGTGATTTACATGAGGATATGTATATTCAGCAGCCAGAAGGTTTTGAAGAGACAGGTAAAGAACACTTAGTGTGTAAGCTTATAAAAGCTTTGTATGGTTTAAAACAGGCACCTAGAGCATGGTATGAAAAGATACATACATATCTTTTATCCATTGGTTTCCATAACTCAGATGCAGCTCCAACTGTTTACGTTAAAGCTGAAACAGGTATGATGATTATAGCAATCATTTATGTGGATGATATTATAGTCACAGGTCCCAGAGATGAAGATTTGCAGATGTTCAAAGAACAATTAAAGCAAACATTTGATTTAGGCATTTTGCATTATTATCTTGGGATTCAGTTTCTGTTTCGAGATGAGTGTATCTATATGACACAGTAGAAGTACATTGAGAAAATTTTGGAAAGGTTTCAGATCGGTGATTCTAAACCTATGCAAACACCTATGGATCAGAACGCATCTTTACAAATGGTAGCAGATGCAGAGTCATTTGATACTACTTTATATAGTCAAGAAGTTGGTTGCTTGATATATCTTTGTAATACACATCTTGATATACAGTTTGTAGTTTCTCAAGTATCAAGGTTCATGCAAAATCCGACAGTATTATATTGGAAAGCAGTAAAGAGGATCTTTCGATATTTGAAGGGAACTTCAAATTTTGCTATGGTATTTTCGAAATCTACACATTTGTTACTAAAAGGATTTTCAGATTCTGATTGGGAAGGTGATAGAGACAGAAGAAAAGAAGTACTAGTGGATTTTGTTTTTATCTTGGAGATTGTCTTATCTCATGGCTTTCGAAGAGACAACCCACTATTACCACTTCATCTTGTGAAGCTGAATATCGTGCAGCATTTACAGCTACTCTAGAGTCAATTTGGTTGCAGAAGATTTTCAGTTATCTTGATGTGAGAGTACATGAACCCATTCAGATATTTTCAGATAGCCAGAGTGCTATAGCTATACCAAAGAATCCAGTGCATCATGCAAGGACAAAGCATATAGAGGTACACTACCACTATATTCGAGAGCAGAAGCTAAGAAGCACATTGAGCTGGATTATGTTCCTTCTAGTGAGAATGTTGAAGATATTTTTACCAAAGCATTGACTAGAGATAGTCATGAGAAGATTAGCAGGTTACTGAAGCTTGTACCATTGTGACATTGAAGGAGGGATTGTTGGAGTCAATGTCCAATAAGTCCTCAGCCAATAGCTATATGAAGAATTTTATTAGTTATCTCTCCAAGCCCCACGCAGCCATCTGAGAATATGTCATGAATATTTCTGAAAGCATTATAACAAAATGGCGTGGGCAAAGTTGGATAGAGCAAGTTAGTCTCATCCAAGTGGTCTGAGTTCAAAACCCACGGGCAACAGCGAGCGCGAAAAGCTTTTTCTGATGTATTGTTTTTCAGAAAAACGCCAACAGCGATCGTTATTTTTCATAACTATTTGCGACGCTGATTCTAGCTTTTGCTTTATTGGAAGCTTTTCGATATGCTTTTGGAAAGGGATACACAAACTATATAAACAGGTTCTTGGCTCATTGTTCACTCACTCACTCAAAGATTTCAAGCTAGAGTTTGAAGATCTTCTTGAAGAGAGAGTGTTCACACACTCTCGAGGAGGTGGAGTTTTGGTGAAGGAGAGGCTACTCTCTTGGAGCAAGAAGTCTTCTACAAGGTGGTGGTAACTATCTTTTGTGAGTTAACCTTATATTTTGTTTTTAGGGTTTCTCTACCCTAATCTCAAAATTAGGTTTGGTTGATTTACAATTTTGTTACACTATTTTGTGAGAATAAGGTTAGCTTCGTTGCTCATTCACTTCACACACTTAGATTATTTCAACATAATCTAAATTTTGTATCATCATATTCTTGGATATTCTTCCATTAGTGAGTGCACCACTTTATATGGTTGAGTAGTACTCCCATGTTGTAATTTGGACATCTACTTTTTTGGTGAGTAAGCATCCAGCTTACGTTCCCTATCTTTGTCGCAAGATCTTTCTTTCTCTATCTCACTTATCATCTTAATTAATTAAGTGTGTATGCTCAAAAGGTTTTAGTTTGGAACGATCCTGGGGCCCCAAATTCCAACACACATGGGGCAGTCATGGTGTATGTATGGCGCAGCTATGGAGCAATCCTGAAGAAGATAAGGAGCAGCCATGGAGTTCTTCTTGGAGAAGAGTGTGCTCACACTCTTGTTGATGGAGAAGACTTACTCATCAGCAGATTGATGGTGTGGATCATCCATCTACATGATGTATTTGGAGATTGTCTTCTACATGAAGATTATGGAGTACTTCAAAGACATTGGATGGAGCTTAACATAAGATTGCATCTTATGTTAACTATTCAGGTACATATTCTCTTTATGCACACAGGTACTACTTGGAGCTTATGGAGGTGGTGGCATCCATATCTGGAGGAGTCCTATTCGGCATACATGGAGCCAATGGCATCCATAAAGGAGAATCAGTACATGCATCAGATGACGTGTTAGAGAAGGTGTTTCCACATGAGTATGAGGATTTCTGTCAGCAACATGTTAGCATTCTATGCTAATTCCATAAGTATGTGATCTATCACACACACATCTGATTTAGGGTCTTCCATAGCCTAAATTTAGTTTGGGTTTGCTGAATATCAGTTTCAAACTGATCTTTCCTCTTTCAGTCACTCATATTCACTCTTCTACAACCTATCAGGTCCTACATCTCATACATATTCAGATTTCTATCCCTACATCTGAATATTTTTGTAAATTTTGTACATACACTCTTCCATCTATTTCTGTTCACATAGAGTGGTTGAGATTTTGACTCCCACAATGCCAATGGGCCAAACAAATGCTTCCGAATTCGTGCAATAAAAGGTACCTGATATGGACTTTTGAACGAAGATGCAAACTACCATCCATATGTTGAAGTTCATTCATATTACCCTTCGTGTGGTTGACATGGAAGGATCCCTCTTGTACCACTTATACACGCACCACCATTTCAATTACTACATTATCGAGCTCCAAGCATGATGTTTTTTTTCTTGGCAAATTTCTTCAACAATCATGATTATAAATAGAAAAAAAATGATGTTTTACATCTTGTGCATTCACCATGGAAATTTTTATCACATCCCATCTATGCTTTCGCAACACTACATATCCATCATTCAAAAGTCTCGACTTCTCATCGAAAACTAGTCTTCGCCACATGAAAAAACTTTATATAGAGTGGACTATGAGATCTGATGACCAAATTACATTGATGCTACTTTACATGCAAATATGACATCGAAAGCACTACAGTGGTGGAACCATTATGGTTATGATTATCATGTTACGTCACATCATGCTCCCACAGTGTTATCTCATGTAATTTGTATTTTGTAATACATTATACATCGTATAATGATAGCCTCATAGGCTATGGTCAAGACTGGACGGGTCACAATTTTACATGTCTACTCTTGATTTTTCATGATGTATCTTGAATATAATCTACCTCGTGGGTCTATTTAATTTATGTGTATGTGTGACGTCATATGATTCTCTGATATAATTGCTCAATGTCTTTGGCTTATTGATATGATCCTTGATCTTGATTTTTGTTATGTAGCTAATGTTTAATGTATTGTATACAATATATTTGGTAAATTATGAATTCAAAAGTATAGATTATTGAACCTACTACCTTGACACGCATATGCTATATACTAGTATGTATTATGATTTTGTAAAGGAACACATTTTATGCACTTTTCCTCGATGGCAACATTCGATCATCGCACCTTAAACACATATAACAAATCATAAATGAACCTTGGCACCTTATCTCGAATGTAAAGTTCTGTCCCCACACTTAAATGCACCTGACCACCCTTCGCTTCAATCATGGAGATGGCAGCCTGCAGCATAGCAAAGTTCTTCTCAGCCCAGCCCCTCCCTCATCAGCCAATATCATCCCATCATTCCATGACGAGTGTTTTCTCTCTTTCTATACCTACCCACACGCATTGGCTACATCCGAAATGACCTATTGTACCATCTTCGAGCATAGATACATCTCTTGCCATGATATGTCAACAACAATTCATAGAGATGCGTCTCTCTCTCTCTCTCTCTCTCTCTCTCTCTCTCTCTCTCTCTCTCTCTCTCTCTCTCTCTCTCTCTCTCTCTCTCTCTCTCTCTCTCTCTCTCTCTCTCTCTCTCTACCATAGACCACAACTTCACTTTGAGATGCCTGATCGACCAGGCCCGAGTGAGGAAACGGAGATTATATTGCTGCTTTGTGGACTTTCGCAAAGCCTTCGGCATAGTCCCGAGGGAGAAACTCTTCATACGCCTGCTCGACATCGGGGCTCCAGAGGAGATGATATGGGGGATCTACACCCTATATGAGAGAGTATCAGGTAGAGTGAGATGTCCAGGTGGCCTATCAGATTCACTTGCTAGCACCATCGGGGTGAAGCAAGGGTGCCCTCTCTCGCCCATGCTTTTTGGGCTATACATTGATGAGATAGTGGACTTCATACAGAAGCAACAGGGAAGGGATGGCATTCAGGTACGAGGGACCATGGTCCATATTCTTTCATATGCTGATGATATTGTCTTGGTTTCAAAGTCTGCACAGGGTCTACAGCATCATTTACACGGTCTAGACGACTTCTGCACACATAGAGGGCTATCAGTGACTCTTGGTAAAACCAAGGTTCTGATCTTTCATACATCAGCGAAGGTGAGGAGGCAGAGTTCTTTCACAGCCACAGGCGGATCCATCGAGGTAGTCAGCTCATATGTATATTTGGGTATGATGTTCAAAGCAACCTCCGAGGCTTTCTCCATGTCTCAGGCAGCTCGAGATCGCATCACACGAGGATATGCAGCATTAGCTTTGATGGAGAAACAGTGCCACCCGGCCTACTTTCAGGAGCCCCGCACAAAGGGGTGGCTCTTCGACAGTTTGGTCACCCCAGCACTTATGTATGGAGCAGCCATATGGGGGCCAGGGTTATCAGCATCAGCATGGACAGCGGTGGAGAGACCACACGTTCTCATGATTGCCAAACTCATCCATGAGAAACCTTCGCTACCCCATGATATCGTAGGGGCAAAGCTTGCTGCACCACCGATGCTAGTAGAGGGACTCTTCCAGACAGTGTGCTTACACATGATCCAGGGCATGGATAGAGAGCGCATCACTTACAGAGCTTTACATGCATCATGAGACATGGCGTTAGCAGGGGACACCTCCTCATGGTATGCACAGACACGAGATCGGCTGGCCCACCATGGACTTGACATAGACAGGCTACTACCAATACGTTATGACTCCCATGCCCCCACCTACTCACTCTCCCACCAAGAGAGGAAGAGTATCATTCGTCAAGAGATATGGCATACATACATACAGAGGACATGGGTCAGCCCGAGAGATCCATTGCCACCGAAAATGCTGTATTATCGTGAGCATTTTCTAGAGATCTCAGATCAGGGCTTCATTGAGATCCCATGTTACATGGAGACATACCTACCACACCACCTTCGTGTCGTCATTGGGCAGCTTCGATTTTCATCACATCACCTCGAGATCGAGAGAGGTCGGGCCAGAGGAGTCCCCCGAGAGGAGAGGTGGTAGCCCATACAGGAGGGAGACAGAGTCAGCTCACTGAGTTCTTTATTCCACGACGTGCTGCAGCCCTCCCCCCCTCAGCCCACACACCGAGAGGAGTGACTCTTAAGCAGGCTCAGGCTGATCGAGCTAGGAGACGACCCCGTGCTAGAGGATATCGGGCCCCGAGACATCACCGACATCAGATTGCAGAGATCCAGGCTCGTCACCATGGCGCCATGGAGGAGAGACGATTCCAGATGATGGCTGATCCCGTTGCAGCTATCACGATGGCCCTGACTCCACCTCCACCTATGTACCACATCTTACACCCGCCCATTAGCACAGGATGGAGCTAGTTAGTCATTTCAGATGCATTCCCATGCTTGTTGTACTACCCCTTTGCATATAGACTGCCATAGATATCGCACTCCATACACCCCCCCCTTTTCATGGGTATCTCCACACGCATTTCACGGAGATATGTATCAGCTTTACCAGTTTCTTTTTCAGCACTTTTATCTTCTCTGATAGACAGAAGATACACCCATGTACATCGATTTGTCTCATAGGCCGAGTTCGGCCTCCTAATAGACGTAAAAACACTTTCTTCAAAAACACTTTCTTTCTCTCTCTCTCTCTCTCTCTCTCTCTCTCTCTCTCTCTCTCTCTCTCTCTCTCTCTCTCTCTCTCTCTCTCTCTCTCTCTCTCTCTCTCTCTCTCTCTCTCTCTCTCTCTCTCTCTCTCTCTCTCTCTCTCTCTCTCTCTCTCTCTCTCTCTCTCTCTCTCCATACACCCCCCACCACTTTCATGGGTATCCCCACATGCACACTACGGAGATCTATATCAGCTTAACCAGTTTCTTTTCAGCACTTTTATCTTTTCTGATTGACAGAAGATACACCCATGTACATCGATTTGTCTCATAGGCCGAGTTCGGCCTCCTAATAGACGTAAAAACACTTTCTTTCTTCTTTCTTTCTTTCTCTCTCTCTCTCTCTCGCGTCAGTTTGTAGGTATACAGATATGTTTGAATGTATGTATGATGTGTGTGTGTTTTTGTATGTATACAAATTGTAGTTAATAAGACTGCTTAATCTGAGTATCCCAGATTAATCAGCATCCAGTTGGCTTTAGAACCTTACCAAAAACATACATACACAGGTGAGTGTGTACATACATTATATCAGCATTCTGAAAAGGAAAAAAAGAAATCAATTGCTTTTTTTTGTTTTGAAACTAAAATATTTATATTGAGTAGATAAGTTTTCTTTATTTCTGAACAAATTAAGAACAAATATAGAACAAGAAAATGTGACCAATTATGGTGCAAAAAGGAAAGGATTTCCAGTTTGGGCCATGCATAATTAGATCAGGGAGCAAATGACAAAGGCATAGATGCAGCACATGAAAAGGTATTGATAGCAAAGAAGCAAGTAAAAGTTGAAGGCTCTAAGGCGTGCAAGAGAGAATAGAAACCAATATGTTCTTCTAAATCAACTTCACATTATCATTACAATAATGCACACAATGATAAACTAAACTACATGACATCAAGCCGACTTGAAATCCAACAAATATCAATAAGAAGTGTACAAGACAAGATCATACTGTGCATGGAGTTGAAGCTCCAGAGAAATAATTAACAAAAAGGCATATTATGAAACTTAATATAGGGAGACATAATCATCCAAAAAAAATTTGTAATTTCAACTCTTTGTATGCCCCAACAAGTGTTTTGTCTAAAATTTAATCATGTGAGTAATCATGCATAACTGCCTAGATATATTGTTTATCTTTTACTTGTACGAAACCTACATAAAACAATAAGTCATAAGCCATAGCCACAAAATAGAATCATCAGAGAAAAGAATTTTGGTTAATATTTACATTGAAGCACACACAACCAAATAAGAAATAAGTTCATTCAAATACTTATGTCAAGAAACAATGCAAACAGTTAAAATTCCATAAAATATAGAAAATAAAACTGCATGTACCAAGACTTTTCATTCAAATGTATGCCTGTAACAATTATTTCAAAAAGTTACAAAAGGTCCAGTTTCTCATACCTGTAACCTCGTGTTTCATTTCGACTCCCACGGCAAGAGATCTGAAGACCATAGATCACAAACAATGTACTCTTTCATGTTCAGTATATTAACAATAAATGGACATGAAGCATGAGGGGAAAAGAATTCCCAAGTTAAATATGGAATGCACATAATTCATATGAAAATTTAGCATCACATACATCAACCACTCAATAACTAGGTATGAATCCTCCAATTAACCTAAGAGTAAATCAATAGCTTCAACCAGGTTGTCACTTCTTGTGAGGTAGCTTTTACCCATTCAAATCAGGCAAGCACATGGAATAGATGAGATTGATGCCAGTGGCAATTAAGATCAAAGACGTTGCCACATGAGCATGTTAAACTCCAGAAATATGATGATGTGATTGACATTGTGAAACCATGCCATTCATTGAATTCCCAAAACCTTCTGCTAGGACATTTACCCAATAGCCACGAGGAATGTGCTCGCCACAAATGGGGAAATTCTCAACCGCTTTCAGATCAGGCTCTTGTATAACACCATCATCCGAAAGTTCCTCTTCAATATCTTGTGTCGACAAAGAAGGCCACAGCTCCTCCAAGTTCATCAATAAGCCAGCAGTCCCCTTTCTACAGCTGAAACATGTAAATGCAGGCACAAAGACAACAAGAATTAATACGCTTGAAGCTTCACATCTTTGCATATTAAGTCACTCAACCAGATACCCACAGACCAGACACTTACTTTCTTGAAGGATGATGAACTACAAGGAGCTGTAAGAATTGCACAAATGACGACCGTGTTTTTTTATTCAAAAGCTGCAAGAAATCTCTCTCTCTCTCTCTCTCTCTCTCTCTCTCTCTCTCTCTCTCTCTCTCTCTCTCTCTCTCTCTCTCTCTCTCTCTCTCTCTCTCTCTCTCTCTCTCTCTCTCTCTCTCTCTCTCTCTCTCTCTCTCTCTCTCTCTCTCTCTCTCTCTCTCTCTCTATCTATCTCTCTCTCTCTCTCTCTCTCTCTCTCTCTCTCTCTCTCTCTCTCTATAAACCCTTGGGTTGTCTTCCTTCAGGAGGCACTCAGACCACCACCGATGAACCACATACTACACCCACCTCCACCTATCACCAGTAGCTAGGGTGTTTTACTCACTCACATTATGGATCCCCCATGTATTAGGTGGCCACTATCTGCAAAGTCAGAGCCACGTCTCCCCAGCCTTTTCCAGCCCTATATAGCTTTGTGTAGCGATATACTTTTTATTTCATTTCATTTTCTACACAGGGTTACTACACTCGTACATGGTTTTTGTCTGATAGGCCAAGTTTGGCCTCAAGAAGACGTTAATATGACTTTCTTTCTTTCTCTCTCTCTCTCTCCCTCCCTCCCCCTCCCCCTCCCCCCCTCTCTCTCCTCTGAGAGAGTCAAGGAGATACATCTTTCAGTGTGGAACTGCAATGGAGACTTATGGACACATCCCAAGAGGCTTGAAGAAAAGAGCAGGGATAGGGATAGTATCCTCTTGATAGAGACACATGAGAGCCCTGACACGAGCCTACCTTGGGTGCATGGTTTCCAATGGGAGTCTACACAGAGAGACTATACATGCCACCATACTACGAGAGGGTCAAGAGGAGTAGCAATAGTCTTCAGAGATGGACCTCAAAGCATGATACAGATCGTCGCACGTGACTCAAAGGCCAAATACCCTTGGATCCGTTTATAGCTCTCACAAGAGAGGGTTATGTACATTGCGCTATGCTATTTTACCCCTTTTGGCTCAAGATTCACCATTACTGATCGGGAGGAGGGCTTTACCATATACCCATTTACGAGAGGAGATCGTGGAATACTCTATGCTAGGGGAAGTCTTCCTCATGGGAGACTTCAATGCCTAGTCAGGCACTGATCAATGCGAGGCCTTTGACCCAGAGAACCCACTCATATTACCCACTATACAGGACTCAAGAGGAATCTACCACACGAGCTTTAGCCGATTTTGCACACACTCTGTGGTGGCCACCCTCTCAAACCAGGCTTTGACATCGTTTGGTTATCTATAACGAGATGGGTCAGTGGCCTACCTTAGGGGGATTGACATGCCAACCACACTCAGTTAGAGATGGAGGAGGGAGTACGCTATCAGTTCCTTCACCATCCCGCCTATACCCGTTGGGGCATATCACACATATCTCGCACTATCCCTAAAAGGGGACACCCATACAAATCTGCCAATGACACGCATCCCACACACCACCATTCACTTCACGCACGAGTTAGCTCACATACACTCAGCTAAGGTTGAAGAAAATCTTCTTCTTACCGGACACTCCACTACCTATACTCCTATCACACATAGTATCTGTTCTTCAAACACCCGCCATCAGTTCCTTCCCGCACACCACTCACTCTGGTCACACAGTTTCCCCTAGGACCATGCCGTACAACCGCTGGTATGATGATGATTGCAGGCGCCTCTACTGTCGACTACGAGCTTATAGAACACTATGAGAGATCACAGAGACAGAAGCAAGGGGACATATGTAGACCCTTACATGCCGAAGCAACAAGGCTTTGAGGAGACACGAGCTTGAGCTATACTGCCTATTCATGAGCATGGGTTGTGCCAAAGAAGGGCGCATTCTACGAGAGACATGACCGACCACACCTATCCGGGACCCGCAAATATGGTATGACTATGCCGAGAGATTATATGAGGTGCCTAGGCAACCTCCCATACCCCAACCACTCGAACCCTGCCCTATTAGCTCCTCTTTCTTCATGGTAGAGATGGTCCAAAGGGCCATTGATAGACTACATCATGTGCGCTCAACTGACCACACGGGTCTACGAGGTGAGCACCTCAAATATATTGCCTCCACTATAGCCCCGTTGATTGCACAAGTTTTCAATCGAGCTATAGGGGAGGGCTTTCCATAGGAGTGGACAAGGAACACCATTGTGCCCATCCACAAATCTTGCGACACCTTGGATCCAAGGAACTACACGAGTATCATGACTGGTCTCATCATGGCCAAGCTTTATGAAGCGGTTCTCGAGGAAGAGCTCAATTCATTTGTGGAGATAGAGGGATAATGTGCACATGGTCAAGGAGGTTTCCAATGGGCTTTCTCTACTATTGATCACATCTTCATTCTACATCGCCTCATTGATGGGGCAAAGGTGCGGAAGAACCGACTATATTGCTGCTTTGTGGATTTATGCAAGGTTATTACCGTGCCACGAGAGAGGCTCCTCCGACGTCTTCAAAGCTTGGGGATACCATCAGAGATGATTTGGGCTATTTACACACACTATGAGTGGGTGACCGAGAGAGTACAATGTTCAAAGAGATTATCAGAGGCCATTGCTAGCACAATTGGTGCTAAGCAAGGCTGCCCCCTCTCTCCCACTCTATTCGGGCTCTACGTAGAAGAGATTGAGGACTACATCCTAAGAGCTAGCGGAGAGAGAGGAGACCTCGCTCGTATACTAGTACACATTCTATGATACTATGATATTATTGTATTGATTTCAGAGTCCATGAACGGGTTACAACGCCATCTGGGTGCCTTGGATGAGTTTTGTACAGAGAAAGGGTGTGATTGAGAGGCCATAGGTATGCATGATTTCACAGATATTCCATAGGAAACAACCACTACCACACGACATCATCAGGGCAGTGATGGTTGCTCCTCCCATGGTGGTAGAGGCATTATTCCATACTATAGGTTTCATTCATAGGATGAAGGAGCTTCAAGCTGATAGATTCATATGCAAGGCATTTGAGGCGGCGATACAGGTCTCTACGTCACAGTATGAGAGAGCATGGTATTCTCAAGCGAGGACATGGTTTGATAGCTATGGATTGGACATGGAAAGGCTACCGCCCTTCCAATATGACCAAGATTCTCCCCACATCCACCTCTCACGTAGTGAGAGAAACAATGTGCTCAGGCACGATCTTTGGAAGCGCTACACTAGAGTCTAGTAGGACATGGTTTACTTTCGACTTAGGATCCATATTGTCACACTAGCGAGACCAGTTCTTGGACTTTCTAGCGGGCGGGTTCACCCAGACGCCACGCTACATGGACACATACATGCCTCATAGCTCGATGGTAGCCATTGGCAAGCTCAAGGTTTCATCACATTGACTAGAGATTGAGACCGGAAGGGAGCACACACTCCCAGAGAGAAGAGGATTTGTTGAATATGCGGGGTAGAGATAGAGGATGAGGAGCATTTTGTATGTGGTTGTGGGGCATATGATAATATTAGGAGCAGACATATGCCTCTATTTACAAGACAGCCTACCCTTTGTGATGTCAAGGGAGCCCTAGATTGTGCCCTCTTACTAGACTAGATAAGATTTCGGAATTACACTTACAAGATTACCCACGTAGGGATTAATACAAGAATGTAACTGATACAAGAAGTCCTACAACTCGGGGCTGATAGATATGGAAAACTCGACTAGAGATGACACAAAAAATCCCGCAACCTAGGACCGTAGGTATGAAGCAAGATATCTGGATTACAAGAACTCCCTTCAGGGAGATGAATTAGATACAAAGAATAACTGGAAAGGATCTCGTACTACGAGACTACAACAAGACAAGATAAGGTGTCCAAGATACAAGACTAGACAAGACTAGAACAAGGACAAGACTAGAACTCAAACTAGAACTTCGAAAGTACTTACTTGGTGATCACGACTCCTTGAGCTCTCAAGATTGGCATCGACAAGACCTCGAACTCCTTATATAGGAGTTCGAGGGCGGTTCCCAAGGGCAGTTATAAAGTCGGTTAAAAATTCATGATGTCATGATGATGTCAGCAATCTTAAACAGGACCTCCAAATGTCAAAATCTAACATGTAGACAATCAATCTTAGGGTTTCGGCACGTTCTGGATGCAATGGTAGCATTAGTTTCTCCAAATTCTGAGTCAAAAATGAGATATAGAAATTCACATGGAATCTAAGGTTCAAGATGGTTTCCTTGTCCATGATATCACCTCCTCCTCAAGCGACGAGTTCCACGAGGAGTAGCCATGTTTTATAGCTTGGGTTTCATTGGATTCTTCCTATGGAATTCACGAACCTTGATTGTTGTTGTCTGAAGATCTTTTGTAAGTTCCTAAGTATGATCCCTGATGACATACCCTTTCCAATGAAGCAAGATTTTGGAATTACACTTTCGATTACAAGATTACCCACATAGGGATTAATATTAGAATATGTAACAGATACAAGAAGTCCCACAACTCGGGACTGATAGGTATGGAAAACTAGACTAGAGATGACACAAAAAAATCCCACAACCCAAGACCGTAGGTATGAAGCAAGATATTTGGATTACAAGAACTCCCTTCAGGGAGATGAATTAGATATAAGGAATAACTGAAAAGGATCTCGTACTACGAAATTACAACAAGACAAGATAGGGTGTCCAAGATACAAGACTAGAACAAGGGACAAGACTAGAACTCGACGTAGAGCTTCGAAAGTACTTACTCGGTGATCACGACTCCTTAAGCTCCCAAGACTGGCATTGGAAAGACTCAGTATGTATGTGGCCAAGGCCTCCTTATATGGGAGTTTGAGGGTGGTTTCCAAAGGCGGTTATAAAGTCGGTTACGAATTCATGATGTCATGATGATGTCAGCAATCTAAAACAGGACCTCCAAATGTCAAAATCTAGTAAGTGGACAGTCGATCTAGGGTTTTATGTTCTAGATGCAATGGTAGCATTAGTTTCTCCAAATTATGAGTCAAAAATGAGATATAGAAATTCACATGGAATCTAAGGTTCAAGATGGTTTCCTTGTCCATGACACGTGAGATCATGGCCTCCGGAGATCAGCGTCAGTTAGGGCAATTCTTAATAGAGATACATAGCTATAGAGATTCCCTGCTCAAGCCCACCAAAGCGGAAGCACATAAACACTTCAGACGTTGCTTTCAATGGATATACCCATGCATGCCTTGAAAAATCATCAATGAAAGTCACGAAATAAAGATAGTTTCCAAAAGAAGGTGTCTGCATAGGACCGCAGAAATCACTATGTACAAGTTGCGATTTCTAAGTAGCTTGAACTGAACCATCTTTTGGGAATGAGGAACACTTCATTTTGCCCAAAATACAACCTTCACAAACATGTTTACCGGGTGCCTCAAGTTTGAGCAAAGAGGACACCATTTCATATTTCTGCAGGCGTAGCAAACTAGCAACATTCAAATGACCAAAGCGTGCATGCCAAAGCTTTGCATCTGACATAGCCCGAGAATCATGCACTGCACATGCTGAATCATTCACAGATTTTTCATAGTCTACGAGCTTATACAGCCCACGACATAAAATGCCAGAAGCAATAATCATGTCGCCATTTGACGTCGCCATTTGACAGATCATGAATAGTACATCTATAATCAACAATTTTCACAACAAAGTCAATCTTGGCTAAAGCCGAAATTGATAACAGATTCTTCTTGATCCCTGACACAAATAGAGCAGTAGTCAGAATGATCTTACCAACTCCCATGACAGGATAAGAGAAGAAGTTTGCGCATGCGACAGTATTCCTGTAGAGGAAGGCTCGAGTGAAGTGAAGAAGCTATGCTCCGAGGTAATATGTTTGGTTTCCCAACTATCAAAGAACCAAAAATCTGAGTCTACTGCAAACATACACTCTTCAGGTGAGGATGAGTCAAAACTACAAACAGTAGTAAACGCCCATTCTTCATTCTGCACTAGATTAACACTAGATTAACAGACTCTGTTTTTGGTGTAGAGGCCTCTTCAACAACCATTCCAACCTCTTTTTTCTTTGCCTCTTTTGCAGCCAGTTTTGGACAATTCTTTATGACATGATCATTTTGGACAATTCTTTATGACATGATCATTTGCTTTACAGTACTTGCAAAACAATTTCTGCTTTTCTGTTTTCTTCTCTTCTCTTCCTTCTTCAATTGTGCAGAATTAGCAGATTTCTGCTTACTAGTAGAAGAGCTCCATTTATCTTTGCCCTTCTGACTAGCCAAGAAAGCTTGATCTCCAACACGCATAATGGACCTGTTCTGCCTAGACTGAACTTCCTGCAACAGAACAGAGACTAACTCCTCAAATGTTAAGGCATTTGGATTGTCTTTTATCATAAAACGAAGAGTAGAAGCAAAACTCTAGTATAAATTGGGAAGAGCATTCAGAATGGTCTACACAAGTGAACTCTCAGACAAGACTTCGTCAGCAGAAATTAACTGTTCCTTCAAATCTTTGATCCTTGTTAGAAAATTATCCATAGAATCACCTTCATTCATACGCTCACTCTCCAACTGTTTTCGGAGGTAAGCAACACGAGCCTCATTCCTAGCCTGGTACAATGTGGTAAGTATATCCCAAGCATCCCTAGTTGTTATGCAAGAGCGAATGTGAGGAATAATGGCACGTTTGACAGACAAGGCTATCACTGCATGTGCCTTAGCATCTCTTCCATCCCAACGAATTCGCTCTACATTAGGTGCAGCAGAAATTGAAGCACGAACAAGAACATGAAGAATATCGTCATCTTCAACACCGTCTGCACCAGCTTCAGTACCTATATTTGCAGGTGTAATAGGACGTTTTTCAACACCCTGCACAATATTCCACAGTCCTTTTGCGACCAATACATGACGCATCATATAAGTCCACAATGGATAATTCGTACCATCCAATACATCACTGCTTTCAGCCATGGCCACTGACTAAAATACCCTTATGCAAAAAAATGATGATATCTGAAAAAGTTGAACAGAACTACCCTAACGAGTTCTACTAAACTTGTAGCAGACTTCGAGACTCTTATACTGACGAACCGAAACCTATATATATCTTTGGCACAAAAAGACGAAATAGCCTACACAAGCGCTGCGATAGTGCGTTCGGATGCAAAACGAGCTCAGATCGCAATTTTGGCACCACAAAGGGATGCAGTTTTGATCTCCTAATCACCCTGAGTATGCACACCAAATTTCATGCATGTCTGAGATTGTGACCGGAGGGGTGTCGACGATGCCCTATATGAAGCGGAGACCTTCTCTGATACCAATTGTTGGAGTTCGAGGTCTACAGAAGCACGCGAACAACATAAGGAAGAAGAACACGCTTGGAGCACAACACACAATACTGAATGCATTACCACTAGAATGTAGAAAGATATGTTACCCGTTAAGGCAATAGACGTATATACAAACCAGGGGGGAAAAAACCTCCTAAATACACGTCTACGCTAAGAGGGAGAAAATACACCTAGAAATAGGCACTCAAATCCTGCAAATCTCCACTGTATACTGTAATGAAGAGAAATAGGCTAATGACTGATCAAACGTAAAATTAGAATAACCAATACATTGAAAGCTCACAAAAGGTTTCCACACTAGCAAGTTCAAAATAAGCATCAGTAAGGTTCAATACAGCAGGACAGAAAGCCAGAATGTAAATCATATCATATTGAGGCAAGTTGAAACGTAAAGCTCCCATAACAGAAAATGAAAGAATACCGAAAATTGATTGCAAAAAAGAGAGTGAGCTCTTAGTTTCAGGAAACTTCAACTCTAGACTCTGTGAGCTGAATTTACTGCAAATTCATGAATAGGATAAATAAGCTCTTAGTCAAAGAACTACAAGTCTGTGAGTTCTACACATTGACAGTAATAACTTTGAGCTATCAGCTGCATCTTTTATATGGTAGACAATATCCACGAGAAATATTGTGATGGATAGCTAATTAGAATTTTCCAACTATTAGACAATGACACTTGCCAACACAACAATATATATCATCATAAATAGTTATATGAAAGCAGCAACATTATGGTCAAGATTGAGCTCCCACTAACCTTCTGGGATATTATGTTTTCCATCGCCTGTGCAGTTGCCTCCTCAATGTCAAAGTTCGAAATGGCCACCTTCACTACCATGTAGGCAGCTTACTTATTGAAGCTTTATGAGTTAAGAATGCAAATTTACAGTGAACAGGATCAATTATCAAAATTTTTTTATCACTTTCAAACCTGCCCATAATCAATTCCATCTGCAGTCACTAGATGAGCATCATATGTACTGGCATCATCAAGGGTAAAAGACCTGACAAAACACACGACATTACTAGCAATAATTTTGGGTTTTCAGGAGGAGGAGCAACGATGTCATACTTCCCAACCCTGGTGTTGATAAATTGAAGAAGCAACTCTGCTTTGCGCCCATTCTCTATTGCTTCCCAACCAGTGCTCTCTCCAGAAACCCATGTAAAGCTTGAAGGTGGACCCCATAATAAGGTGGGATAGTGTGAGATTTTGAATCGGTCACAAAGAAGAGTATTTGACTGTGCTATAGCACAGTTCAAAAACACACAACTTTATGTTATGAACAGTCAAAAGGCCTAGAATTTCATGAAATTCAAGCCATTTCTTTAGCTATGCTTAACATCACCTTCAAAGCACAGTCCACCTTTGCCATGAAAACAATACCAGGATGAACAGCATTGGGCCCATTGAAAAGCTTTGCCACCCGCTCAAACTGAGGCTGCAAAGCCATCAATACAAGAATGTTCAAAGTCATCCTGGAGTTGTGGAACTCCAAGAATAATAGTTCCTGTGCCTAGTTTTGCAACATCTTTACCTTATAGTTCCTGCATGCTGGACACCTGACACATAACCAACCTATCAGCATAATGTATTTCACACATAATCACGTACTCTTTATGAGATCAAATCAATCTATACCCATCCCAAGACATCACAGAGAGTGCAATAGACATTACAGCTCAAATTTGGCAGGCAGAGAGACTAAATATTTTCAAATGTATAGAGCACGTAAAATCAGTGCAGCCAGATAGCCAAGTTTACATACCTTTATTATTAATCTTTAGGTATGCTGCATGTGATTGCTCATGATCAAACTCAGGAATACCAGGACACAGATGCACTAAAACTCATACCCCATAGAGAAAAGCTCTAGAATCTAGAATCCTGCATCTTGTGATAAAACATTCAGTCTATTACCAGGGACCAATATCAATCATTTGACCCATTCCTGGATGTACAGTATATAAATTCACACCTCTCACACAATGAGAGGAATAGGGTGATCAGGCAAGAAAGATGGCATGCATACATCAGACAGATGCAAGAAAGTAAGGTGCATTAGATACAGTACAAATATAGTTTATATCAAAGAGAATTTGTACTGATCGACTTTCAACTACATGACCAGTACATCCCATATGTAAAACATAAAGGAAAACTGAAAGATTTCTGAGCATTTAGTACAAAATTATCTGGAAACCAATGGATGCACATTGCATGCATGCATACATACTTTATATCAAGATGAATATAGGCGAATCCCAAATTCACTCAAAAGAAGTGAAGTGTGCATATGCATGCATGCATGCACCAAATTCACTCAAAAGAAGTGAGTGTGTGTATGCATGCATGCGTGTATGTATGTGTAAAATCTGCAAGCATCATTTCACCTTAATTATCTTTAAAGACATGTGAACCCCCTTTACCTAAGTTAGAAGGACACATATATATCACTTTTGATTCCCTTTTTTCACCAAGCTTACTTCACAACATGCCTGATAGTATAAATCAATATAATCCACATCCACCCTCTTCAAGCTTACTTCACAACATGCCCGTACATAGGCAAGATCTCCTTGAACTTTCCATCTTCATAATTGATGTGAAACCTCGTGGCAAGCTGAACATCATGTCATATTCCCTTCAAAGCCTTTCCAACAAGAACCTCAATAGTATGAGGACCATACACATCAGAAGTGTCGAGAAAGGTAACACCAAAGTCCACACCATGGCATATTAAAGGCATCATATCTTCCTCTAGCTTCGGGAGGCAATAAAACAAAGAAACGTCCATGCATCCCAGTCATGTTTTGACACCTGTGAACCCTAGGAACGTAGCTTTAATTTAGGAAACAGTACATGTCATAGCGTCTTGCCCGAGTTCAATTGTTCCTAGTGCACCAATTGTGCACAAGAGGTCATCAAACTTCAAAGTAATCAGCCCAAGTTCAGCTCACTCTAATAATTGTATGACCCCTCTATTTTCACATATAAATGTCACCTGTAAAAGGTATGTGAAACATAAACGTGTGGGAGCTTGGACATGTGGCCTTGCCATGTAAGAGGATGAGTCAAAAGTCATTTTAGAAGTCCAAGCATGAGTGGCTCACTTCAAAAGTACAAAAGAAGTGCTTGGTGCATGATGGCTTATTCAAGACATACAGAAGTAATACTTGGTACATGAGCAGCTCATTAAAGAGGTTCTTGATACACCTTCAAGGAGGAAAGAAAGTACATATGAAGACCTACATGAGTCCTTGCGATAAAATGGATGCATGTGTTGGGAATTGAAGTCACATCCTCCCATCTAGGAGTGTGCTTGGCTAACCACTTGCCACAAAAGCCATGGTTGAGGATTACTTCCTAATCCTCCCTCTTAGGGCATGGTCCAACCATCTCCTTCTAAGGTTATGTGACAGCATGACACACTTTAGATAGCAAACATATCATGAGTCTCACCACATATCATCGTTACGCTGAGCATCATATCAATAGAGGCATTAGAGAGAGACTTAAAAAGAGAGGGAGAAGAGAGAATTGTGATGCCATGGAGTGTTGTTTATAATCTCTGCTGAATTGACCTTTTGCTCATGCTCCTCTCTTAGAGTTGCCATTTTGCTCTATCTTAATGTGGTAATCGCCTTCTTTAATTGTTCTATGAATTTTTCTCAACTACTCTACCGTGCGTTTGTCTGATCTACTCTACTTCATATCATGTCTGCTTCATTTCTAATGTTTGCATATTCTATTTCCTCTCTACTTCATCTCTACTCTATATACTCTATGTACTAAATGCATCGTGTACTATGTTGTCTTAGTCCGAATTAAGTAGCAAGCATAAACAAGGCGTGAGATCTTATCCATTAGGCAGTAATCAAATAAAAGAGGAGTACATTCAGCCCCACTAACTACTGAACTCGCAACAATATGTATGTAGATAGATGGATGAATTAATGTACGCATGTCTATATATATATCCATAAATTTGGGGTTTTTCTCCCTTTTTTTCTTGTGTTTTTTTTTTTTTTTTTTTTTTTTTTTTTTTTTTTTTTTGGGGGGGGGGGGGGGGGGGGGGGGTTATATATGGTATTTTATTATAAATGCTGAAGTGAATCACCTACCACTAACCATGCACATTATAGCCACTGCAAAGTGGAAGTCTCATCGGAATTTAGAAAATTTTATTTCTTTTTATATTCAAAAAGTAATTGTCAAATATTGTACCATATTGATATGTAGTGAAACACTATACTAATTAGATCAGTACGTACATATTGATACAAGCTTGCACGTGGATTGGCCTATTAGAGCCACTCACATCCAAAATATTTTACTAACAACATTTTATGCAGATATCAAAGATGGGAGTCACACCACCCTATTCGAAAGGTTAGGCAACATGTCAAGCTAGACCATCCTAGTCCCATGGGCTCCAGCAGCTTTATTCATATAATCTTGCCTCGTTCTTCAAGCAAGAGGTGCTTTGATACCGATTCTCGCACCACATCAAAATGTTCCTTACAAAGTTCTAACAAATCATAATACAAGCCATACTTGCATTAGAACATAAAAAGAGGCAAACACAAGACTCATTTCAGTCATCGAACCAATATGGGCTCTACCCAAACCCTAGGAGCCTGTAACCACCACCATAAGTGTCAATATCCCATACCACCAATGACCACACACAAACCAAGATGGATATATGGATGGCTATACCGAGGGCCAAGATTCCAAGTGTAGTGATCACATTATGTGTCTCACAAAATAAAACCTAAGTCCTATTCTACAAGAATTTATAACCAAGTGGTCAATTCAAACTAGCCTAACATGTCTACAAACACTCATTCAAATGTCATATGGTTGTTGGGACATGACAAGTACATTGTACACGAGGATCTTCGTATCTTAAATTTTACATGTAATGTCCTCCACTTTTACAAGTAATGATTGCAAGCATTTATCTCCAAACTCCTATGCATGGTCCAGCAAATCTCTTCTCAACAAATGCATGAGTACCACTCCCAAGGATTCTTGTAATATGTCTATATGTATTCCAAAGCCTTGATATAAATTGAGGAGCTTAAGGATAGGGGCAATGGACATGGCCTTCATTAGTCTTTATGTATGTGTGTGTAGATGTTTATCTCAAGAGAACATACATGGGGTGCTTATAAGTCCAAAACATGTACTCACATATGACAATAACTCAAATAAAGGTCAATAAAACTATATTATTTGGTCACATCTAATCAAATCAAATAGCTCATTGATCATTGATATCCGATCCTTTGAGTTTATGGCTATTTTGTTAGGGGCCTTGTAGCACTGTAAGCACAAGAAGTCATCCTTCTTCAAGAAGTCATCCTTCTTCAAGAAGTCATCCTTCTTCAAGAAGTCATCCTTCTTCTTAGATGAATCGATGAGACCACCATAAGATGGACTCCTTTGTAAAATGAAATCTTGAACTTGTCTCTTTAACTCATGCTTGAAATCATTCATTCTCTAGATAACTTTTGCAAGTGATGAGTGATCTTGCAAATGATCAATCGAATATTGTACATTTTGATTTAGAGGCAAACTTGCAAGTAGCTCTTTTAAGAACGCATTTGTGTCCTTTTTTAAGTAGTTGTCCAATCTTGGTTTCTCCAATAGGACTTCAATGTGTGGTCGTACTTCAAATGTGGTAGTTGAATCCCATATCGGATATATGTGGGACTTATCCCCTTATGAATAGCCTTTTTCACCTATTTAGCCCACAACCATAACTATCTTTCATTGTTCTTGAAATGCATGCTTTGAATTTACCTTGTAGCTCTCACAATCCATCTGCCTTTGGTACCCTATTGAGCTATTATATTGAATGGGGTTACTAAAATGCATGAGTTAAAGTTTACCATATAGTTCTTACAATCCATGTGACTCTAGTACCCTATCAAGTTATGTTGAAAGCACTTTGATTGTGCTTGGGTGATGCTTTGGGATAAAAATTCCACCACCATGTTGCACCTTTGCATATACAAGGAAAGCTTACCTACTCCATCCATGAAGATAATGAGATAATCAAGGAACATAAGACCTTCAATAATTTGAAAGCTATCTAAGGGCACACTCAAGAAGTCCAACTCTCATGACGAGAAAATGTGACCAACATGTCTAACACTTGAGTCATGTAGAGACCTAGCTTGTTGGCACATCTTTAGCAAATGTGACCAACATGTCTAACACTTGAGTCATGTAGAAACCTAGCTTGTTGACACACACTCGAATGATAAAAGTTGTTTGTGAAGCTTGGAACTATTATCACTTCATTAACATCACAAGAAAATATTTTGCATCTAAAAATTGGATATTGTTAAACAAGCTTTGTCTTATTCGCAAAACCTTGACTCTAGGCAAAGGTTTTGCATTCTCCAACCCCTTATATATAACAAGCCTTAAGGTATAGATCTATGAAATTTTTCTTACACAACTTTATTCAATTCGTACCTCACATAGCTATGTAATGTATATAATTTGTAAATCTTTCTTGGGGGCCATCCAATACATACCCCACATAGCTAGGTTCCCAAGGTTTTCTTGAACCTAGACTCAATTTAGTTTGTTGAAACACAAAGGTCAATCCCATCCATACAATTGTTTGTGTGGTGGTCAGCCTCGCATTCTCTATAATAGTGCCATGTGTCTTTTGAAATTATCCCCATATCATTGTGATTATTGGTATGGGTACGAGAACATTATCATCTATTTGGTTGATATTCAATATTGGTATCATTACCCATTTGGTGCCATAATGTTCTTTTGAATGATGTGATCATTGTTACTCAAATTCGATCTCTAGCTTGCTTTGTAGTTTTACAAAGAGATGTTGCCACCTTCTATATCACAAAAACACTCAATGATTCCAATAGCTTGCTCTATAGCCTCTCCATATCACCTCACATATGATAGCAACATCCAAATAGAAAGCCATGATGTCCGATAATAGCATCCATGTTAGAAACCTTCAACATCATCGTTCTCCTATATTTTCTTATATTACATGCAATCGAACCTTCTTTACTTTGCATCTTCTACTCATCAAAAATATATGTCACTTCAATCTATGGTAAAAATTAATCCCTCATTTCATCTTCTAATTCTTCCTAACTATGTAATACATAGCCAAGATCCTCATAGATGAACCAAGAGTATGCATCATCGATGATGAAAGGATGAGGCCATCCTCACCACATGCCCATGATCTACACGATCCATTTGCAGGTACCACTTTGTTTCTCATAACAATTTGGTAAAACTTTATGAGTCTATTAAGCGTCTTTACTTCTCTCAAACAAGTATTTTCTCTCAAAAAATGACTTCCTCTCAATTAGTGACTTGGCAGTACAAAAAGACTCTTTATCCACCATGTTGGTGATGATGACCCCCTTGCAACAGACTTTCGGTCTCTTCCATCAAGGGCTTTTATGAAGCAAGTTTTGCCTTACAAGTATCATTGATTGGGACAATGGTTCGCCTACCATAGATATCAAGTGGAAGAAGCCTTCACAGCCATTTTGCTCCAAGGGCCCAAGTCGTCCTATAACACTTTTGGTACGTGACATGTCCAAAATCATTCACTCAAGGAGACTCATTGGCCCTTTTCCTAGAGCATTTGACCTAGACTCGAATGGTGAGATAAGCTTGGTTCATGGCCATAGTTATGTGTCCATTGATAGTAGTTACTATGATAGTTTTCAAGTTTCAATACAAACCTTTATTTCCTTTTGATTCACAAAGCCAATGTATGAAATTCATCATCAAGTAACTTCTTGTCTCATAATCATTTTGGCCTTTCTAAAAAGCTTAATATATCAATTCATTCCTCCCATCTTTCTACATATCCGTCCATCTCTTGTATGTACCATAAATCTTCATAGATACACAAGCTTCCTCAATTGTTCCTTCCTCAAAATTGAAGATGTAGAAAATAGCACAAAGAATATTGTTGTCAAAAATTCTCATATATCAGCAATATTGTTTGCTCCCATGGCCTAGCTCAAGATTGGCCACATTATAATAAATGCTCAATATTGTCCCCTCCTTTTGAGTCCTCTCCTCTTCTTCTTTCTGTTTTAGCTCCCCTCACCATTATCCTCTTCTTCCCTTCTCTTCCTTCTTTCAAAATGAGGCTTCTTAGAATAACTTCAAGATAATAAGAGTTTCGTGGTATGGCTGCATACGTGGCCAGATTTCTGATGCAATCGATATACCTTAGCTAATCATCATTTAATGCTCATGTTGTTCAAAGTTTTAAGCTTGCTAAGAAGACCATAACCATTTTTCTTCGTCACAAGGCAACTTTTCTGGGATGCATCGAAAAATATCAACAACTACAAAAGTTAACGATCATTCTATTTTCTAATATGTTCAGCCTAGCTCAAACAGCATTCTTTCTTTAACCTGTCATGTGAATATATGTTACAGTTGTGACCTTTAGCATTGTCACACAATCTAAATGCAGATGCGAACGCAAAACGAAATATAATTAAAGACCTAAGATAATCTGCCACCGCAGAAAAACCAAGAACAACGTCTAAAAGTGATCTTTGATGTTGGAATCAGTTTAGGCAGCGTTTTTATCATGAAAATCCACGTTATACAATCCGTTAAATTCTTATAGAAGGGCTTCTCCATAGGTCTGCATGAGCCGTGAGAAAAGTGTTGCTGCTTATCAATGTAAAACTGTATGCGTGCATAAGCGTTAGCTGCTGGTGGAAATGGTCGTGAGAACGAATGTGTCTGATTGAGAGAGAGAGAAAGAGAGAGACGGAGAGACAGAGCATAGAAGGGGCAGACCAATGAGCGTAGAATTCCACAATTGCAAAGCGTGCAGGAGCTGCCCACAAAGAGGAATTGAAAGAGGTGGCATCAAGCTCAACCGCAAAGTCTCCTGCAACCGGATCAGGGTCGAGACTCCTCGACACAACTCCATCACAAGCGTTGCACGTGAAGACGATCAGCAGAAGCAAACATGCATGCGCTTTGCGCGGAGTGTGGAGAGAGCTCTTCCTCTCCATAGATCCAACGCGTGCACAGCCGCAGTCCCAAAAGCTCGTGTCAAATATGAGAAGCATGACACATATTAAACTGTGCATGGATCGCACGAGGAGGTCAAGGATTCAATGAGTCTTTTTCTTTTTTTTCTTTTAAAGAGAGTAGTCTGCCAAATTTTTACACCTGAATGAGCATAGTACCCGTGGGACCCACTTTATCTCAGACTGGATTGCAATTGATTTTAAAGTGATCAAAGCCATTACATTGCATGGATCGAAGAGTTCACTGATTCAATGAGTTTTTTTATCAGACTGGATTACAATTGATTTTAAACTGATCAAAGCCATTACATTGCATGGATCGAAAAGTTCACTGATTCAATGAGTTTTTTTTTTTTTTAATATAAAGGAAGTTCGGCATTAGCCTACTCTCCCGGACTTGAATTAAATAAAGAAAAGTACAAGAGAAGGGGACTAGTGCCCACGGGACCCCCCAAATCCCACAAAGCAGGGAAGCTTTTATAGAGCTTAGATGACATTACAAAGAAGGTTAATTACCCTCTTATCACCCTCATGTGGGGCCCACTTGGGTTTAAGCTTCTTATCGATCAAAAGGAGTACTTGATGATGCCTAAAGGGGGGGGATTTTTTACAGTTGACAATCCTTTTGCCAAGGAGGAACAGCGATTTCTCAATTGACCACTCCTTGGGGGAGTCACCGAAGTTGAAAGCACATCTTTCCCGCCAAATTTTCCATAGGACCTCCCCTCTAATGGCGTTCCAGAGAGTCGCGGAGCAGCCGATCGCTTCTCCCAGCAGGGCTTGCTGCCAACTGAGGCGTTTTTGAAGTCTAATTCTCTTTCCAACCACCTGCCAGAGTCTGTTGGAGTTGGGGCAGGTAAAGAAGATGTGTGAAACATCTTCGATAGACCGGTAGCAGCGTTTGCACCAGGGAGGGATCCCACAAATTTTGCTAGCCTTAAGGTTGGTCCAGATTCCATGATGAAGAATTTGCCATAAGAGGACAGACTTTTTGATTTCTATGAGGGGGTGCCAGATAGCCATGAACTTCATGTCCCACCGAAGCCGCGTCCATGACAGGCACCACTTTTTGTTGAGGTTAACCTGATAGTCGATCGTTTCTTTGATGTTCGGGATTTTTGATAGGCTATTCCCATTGTGCCATTTGAGCCCAAGCGAGCTCGACATGTCGTGTCCCATGAGAAGGCGAACTTTGTGTCGGTCCCAGGCGAGACATCTGCTTTGTAAAGTGTTCCATTCTTCATGCGAAATGTTGATGCTAGGGTCAATATCCTCAAAGTTGATCCAGCGGTTGGTGTCTTGTTTCCAGAGATGTTTCCATTTTTTGAAGCCTTTGTTCCATAGCTTCTTGGCATTTTGAATGTTCCAGGATTCCACACTCCGGATGCCATGGATCGGAAACCAGATAGAGTCGTTTTGTCTGATACCGGCAGCCCACTTCCAGTCTTCACTTATTCTTGTGAAGCTTTTGACTTTATTCCAACTCTTCCAAAGGGAGCACACCAGATTAGAGCCTTTCGGGAAGACGGGGATCGGGGAAAACAGCAAGGTCAAGATGTCAAGATTCTTCCAATTTGGGAAACCCATGAGCGCCAACTCATTCTTGTTTCTGAAGATCAGCTTGGCCCACGAGGCCTCCCCGTTGCACCAAGCCTTAATCATCCATTTGGCCGACAGTTTGTTAGCCATGCACCCAATGTCCAAGATACCAAGTCCCCCACTATCTCTATGGCTGGTGCAGATGGACCATTTGATTTTAGGCACCCCCCTCCTATTGTGGTCGCCCGTCCAAAGGAAGTTTCTATAAATACTATCCAGTTTGGACAGATCATGCTCTTTCGGTCTCCAACAAGAAAGGAAATAAATGGTAGATGATAAGAGGAACGTGTTGATAACCATAGCACGACCAGCAAGATTGATTTGCATACCTCTCCAATAGTTAAGCTTGTTTTCGAGTTTGGCAAGCACCCAGTTCCACCGCTGTTCCATAGAGACGCCAAACCCCAAGGGAATCCCAAGAAGCCGAAAAATTTGGCCCTGCGGAATGATTTGACAGCCATGATCAATGAGGAGGTCGGGCTGTGACCCACCAATAGCTCTAAAGGCGGTATTAGAGTGGTTGATTATGGATCCAGAGGCTTCACAAAAAGTAGCAAGACACTTCCAGAACGTCTCTAGGCTGGTACTATCATTGTGCACAAAAGCGTTCATATCATCGGCAAAAAGTCTCATGATGATCTGACTGTGGTCATGCGGCAAACGAAGGCCTTTAATGTTACCAGCTTCCACCTGATGCTCCACCAGCCTGCTAAGCCCTTCCGTGGCAATGGCAAAGAGAAGGGGAGCCAAAGGGCACCCTTGTCTGATAGATCTTCTAAGTTTGATCACCTTTGAAAGCTTTCTATTAATGTTAATTTGGGTCGATGCGTTTCCGAGAAGGGTCGCGATCATCTTGGTGAATTTCTGACTACATCCAAGATCTTGTAGCGACTGTAAAATATAGTCCCATTCTAGCCTGTCGTAGGCTTTATCAAAGTCGATCTTGAGGAAAACTACTTCTTGTTTGGACTCATTTGCAAATTCAAGACCTTCCCAGATATCTATAATGGTTTCCAAAATTGACCTGCCTTTGATGAAACCTTTTTGGTCCTCACTTAACCACGCTCTCAAGTGGCAAGAGATTCTGTTGGCAATGACTTTGGCGATGATCTTGTATCCTGTTTGGAGCATTGTAATGGGACGCCAGTTCTCAATTCTGTTCTTTTCCCCTTTTTTGTGTACTAACTTGATAATGCCATTGTTGAGACAAGAAGGAAGCGCGCCAAACTTGAGTGCCTCTTGCCAAACCAAACGAAGAGGGGTGGCAACCACCAACTTGAAGGATTTAAAAAACTCATTAGTGAGCCCGTCGGGTCCCGGGCTTTTACTTGAAGGGAGGGCATCAATGACCTCAATGATTTCGGCTTCAGAGATAGAGGCATGAAGCAGAGAGTGAAGTTTGAGTGGTATCCTGTGGGGGGAAACCCTAGATATGGCTACCATACAATCCCTTCTATGGTGGGAGAGGGGGTTTGAGGTCCCCAGGAGTCTCGTGAAGTGCCCTTCAATGATCCCAAAATTATCTTCTTCCGTATTGCATACATTGCCATTTGCGTCTAGCAATAAGGGGATCGATTCTCTGTTGTGTTTCCTTTTGAGGATACGGCACATCTCTTTGGTGGGTTTGTCGGCTTTGCAAGCCCACCACTCCTTGAAGAAAATTTGCAAATTTTTCCTTTGTATCTCGTCCTCGTATCTCAGCAGCGCTCTGATTCTTCGAAGTCCTTTCTGGGCTTGAGATTTTCCTTTGTTCACTTCCTCCTCGAGCCGCCAGAGTCTATGATATAGAGCTTCTCTACGAGCCCGCCGCACAGTCTCTAGCATCTTCCTGGATCTAATCATGATCTGTCGTGACTTATCGACCGCACTTCTCCAACACTTGGCTGGGGACAAGCCAGAGGCGAATGCCTCCTTCCACACATCAGAAATTTCTTGATGGACGGAGGGGAGAGAGAAGGAGGGCACACTGGCATGGAATTAATCCGACCTTATACTGACATGGTCAATGAGTTTTTTTATCAATCCGACCTTATACTGAATTAATTTCAAAGAGTAATTATATACATAAATGAGCATACTACCTCTCAATCTTTCTACTTGAATGAATGTATACAAATGTATGTGTATGTATGTATACAAATGTATGTGTATGTATGTATGTACATATAAATGTGCATGTATGCATCTATGTACCTGTGTGGATTGTTGAGCGTATGCATGAATGATGAATGGATTAATGTATATGTAGAGAGGCAATACATGGAGAAGAAAAGAGATGAAAGATATTGTTATAGAATGCAATTATATAAAATGGATGAAAAGAATAGGAAATAATTAGATCCCTTATAGAGAATTGATACATTAATTCCAATTGGAAACGCCTAGGTGTTATAAGGGTCATGAGTTGTAGAAGCCTTAATAAACATATTTATCGAGTTAAAGCAATAAGCTTGTGTGGTTGTAGAGAAGGATCATAGATTTAGAGCTTGATTTGATTATTATCGAATTTGACAAACCTTATGTACAAAATACAATTGTATCATGCATAATTCAAATATTTCATATTGTTTGAGTATCATGCCAATGCACCCAAAAAGTGTTTTAGGGATTAGGAAAATAAAATTGAGGATTGGGATTATTACTCAATCTCTTGAACCACCAAATATTCATGTATGGTAGAAATAACTTGCAAGAGTTCTTGATAATCGTAACCACGTCTTCCCCATACACAAGAGTTGGTAGCATTTAGACTACATCTCCAAGTTTTTCTTCTCGCAAACATAAATAATTTCAAAACATTCTAGAACCACTATATAAATAGTTAACAAATAT
Organism: Ceratopteris richardii; assembly: GCA_020310875.1. Lineage (NCBI taxonomy): Eukaryota > Viridiplantae > Streptophyta > Polypodiopsida > Polypodiales > Pteridaceae > Ceratopteris > Ceratopteris richardii. Next base: position 60,737,633 of record CM035430.1, on the reverse strand, counting down.
CGTTTGCATCAATATTATTAGTAGATGGCCACCAATTCAATATATCACTCTGCAATAATCGTGTATTGATTTTGACTATATAATCAATCAAGAATGTCAAATTGAAAAATAGATTATAGAAACACACACAAAGCTATTGAATATGCTTCTTTATTGAATTCTGCCAATGAAGCAAGAAGCTTTAAAAGATTACATCGAGCTTGGCTCAGATATATTAGAATATTTTGGTAATGATGTGTGTGAACACACTTAAGAACATCAAGGCAATTTTTTCATCTCTACGAGTATTCTTTCCCTTGGCTTTTATATGTTCCCATAATCTTAATGGGCCACTTACCTTTGTACATTGAATACTTAGTAACACATGCTATGTTCTGTTGTTGTTCTTCTTCTTCTCCTTGACTTTGTGTGCGTTCCCACTTCCAAAATTCCAATAGTTGGTATTAAAGTAAGACGTTGATTCCCAAGACACATTATTGAAATCTTGATCACTTTCTTGGTTCAATACAAAACTTAATGAGCGTTTTCAAGGTAGTATAGACTACAAATAAACTTTAAGAGCTTGGTATGTTAGAAGAAATTTTGATTCTTGCTCATTTTGACCTTCCAATGTACTTATGTATTTTTTTTTCTTTTTTCTTGAGGGGGGTTATTTGCCAATAGAAGTAACATAAAGTTTCCTATATGTGTAGAACAAAAATCACAAGGTACTTCTATCCAACGTTATAAAGGAATTTCAAATTGTTGTAAAAGGTGTTGAAACACATCATGTTATAGCTACAAAATCACAAACGTAGTTGATGGATGTAGTGTTGAGGATGTTGTGCATTCTAGTTCTAGTGTACTTCCTATTTCCATTCCTCTTGAAACTTCTATTTTGATTATTTTAGGTACACCACAAGCACCCCTAGCCATTGTAAAGCAGTTTCTATGGGATACTAGAGATGCATAAGTACATGCCTCGACCACTTTGTGTCTCAAGTATGCCATTTGTTATAAAGTAGCTTAGAAAAGGTTAGGGTCTATTGGATGGGAAGGAGGAGGTCTTCAGTTCAATCCCCACAAGTGCATTGGAGATAATGTTTTGCCCAATTCTCTCCAGATCCTTCTAGAAGCATTCAAAGTTAAGCTAAAAGTCAAACTTATCTCAAGTGGCTAGTACACATAACGTGTCTAGAATCCAATCGATTGGGATACTTGTTGAGTAGATATCCAATTGTGGCTACACATGCAACGATGGATGTTAAACATGCATGTGGACTCTAGTTTACTTAAAAGGTCACCCTCAATTCATAAATATAGACAGTAGATGGTTGGGAGGAGATTTAGGGGCCATTCTCTTGTGTGTAATGAGGTCTTGTAACACCATCATTGATCAAGGAGCAGAAGCAAAACTTTGATAACAATTAGGCAACCCATTGAGAAGAGTTTGGACAAGCAAAACTTTGATAACAATTAGGCAACCCATTGAGAAGAGTTTGGACAGATGATTTGTCTAGAAAAGAATCATATGTTACCTCAATGCCTTAGCATGTGACTACTTAGATTTTATCTTTTGTTGCAAGGAGATCGACATAGACAAACTAGATATGTTATGTGTGTTGCAAATCGAGCTTTTGTTGCTAATAAAAAGTGCAAGGTTAAAGGTGGCTCTACCTCTAGCAAGGAAAAAATTGTCAGTGCTACACAATCAAAGAAGGAAAAAAAAAAGATGAGAATGAAGTAGATAAGTGAAAATAGATTTGCAAGCATTATAAGGCTAATTACCATGTTAGAAAGAACCAACCTAAACTTGTTGCTAGAGAAGCATAGAAGAAAGAAGAAGGAATGGTAGTTTTAGGCACTTTTACTTCTAAAATTGAATCGATTAAACTTCTTCAAAAGGAAGAATGGGAATTTACTATATAATTTAGTTATAATCCATCATCTCATGATCATTACTTGCTTGTTATGGAGTTACATGTTTTCTAATTTAACAATGGTGCAACCAAACATATTACCTACAACATAGTTTCTTCACTTCACTTGAGACTACCCCTCATGAGAGTATTTTAGCATGTGCAAAGAAATTCTTTTATACCATCATGTGAGTTGGAAAAATTGTGTGTACTACTTGTAATGGTGGCACATTCATATTAGCATATGCTTTTATGCGCTAGGGATCAAGAAGAATTTCTTATTAATATCGACATGAGATAAGGTCGTTGTCAAGTTTGTTGATGGTAGGTGTACAATTAGCAATCTTTCTAATGGTGATAAAATTTCATTAGATATGCTATGTCATGGGTTGTATAAGCTCATAATTATGAAAATTTATAGATGATAATGCATGTGTGAAGTTCAAGATTTGTAGGCCATATCAAATGCAAAAATTTGCCATATATATTTGGGTCATCTGAATTTTGTTTGTGTTCTAACCCTAGAAAAAATGACATGGTGTTTTCTTTACATAAACTTGAAGCACAAGCCTAGAGGAATCTTTTGGAATGCACCACTCATGTTGAAGTTCTTCAACCACAAATATATGTTCAAGATATTAAAGGGTAGGGTGAGATGCACAAGTCAAATTTAGTGGTAGTGGACCATGGTTGGGGTGGGTTTTTGGCACTTTCCCATCTTAGGGAGCCCCCAACTAACCAAAATCACACCAATTGAAATAAACTTGATTTTAAATCACCCATTTTTTCCACCACCACATGATTTATAATTTTTATTGATGTCAACTAGAGGACTCAATGGTCCCATGTCCACACACCTCGATTCTATTTGTCCTATGTGGTTGGCCCCCCTATGTGGGTGTTCAACCTATATGGGGTGTTCACTTTATTTAGGCATTGGGATACCCTCTCTTGAAGTTAATTCAAAACTCTAAAAGCAATTTTAGCATACAATATTGGACAATTCCTTTGGATTGAAAACAAAATAAAACTTCCTCAAATCGTGAGTCTCAATGATATCATTTCTACTACCAATGAGCCTTGATTAGGTAGTGTCCTTTGTTCATGCATACCATAAGTATTGGATTGTACTTCATAGAACTTTGGGTTAAAGACATATGTATGCACATGCTTTATCTTATTGTTGATGTTATTTTCTCCAAAATTAAAAGGGTAACTTAAGAGAGAATCTCGTGGATGTATTGAAAGCCAAATCCCACAGATTTATTTGAATTCAAGATTCAAATGTAACACCTAAAAGCATAGAAGAATATTAGGAAGATATATCAAACACTCACTTTTGAAAAAGTGTGCAAATACACTACCTACTTGGTCATGGGATATGATCAGTCATATCAGTCACTTTGGAGTGTGCATTGTAAGTTCCTTAAACCTCTTGGAGTCCTCTAACACCTCCATGTACTATACTTCAGATATGAATACATAAACTTCAAGTTTGATCATCTACTCTACTCATTGTTCACCATTGTAGTACATTTCTCTTGGTCTATCAACTTCTCTGAGCCATTGAAGCTTGTATGTGGTCTCATTGTCTTGTTTGTCAATAAGATCATGACTTAGCACTCTTTTAAGTGTGCATACAAAGTTTTGTGGTCATTGGAGTTGTGTGCATTGAGATATGAACAGATCTATATGATTGTGTATGTGCATCATCATCTTATTGAAATGTCGAGATGACCCCCTGACTTCTTATACATATTTCTTTTAATATAATCATTCTCAATTCATGAAATAATTAGTGATAGATTAGTCATCACTTGATTTAAAGATGTGCAAAAGGAATCGAGTCAATTCCAAGTAGGTTGTGAGTTCTGAGTGTTTTTCCAAGTGCCTTCTTCCATAAGCAGAAGGTTTTCTCTACATGTGCAATATTCAAAAGTTTTTTTTTGACATAAACTTTTGAGATTCATGTTCCAAGGTATCATAGAAATATTATTGCATATATTGGAAGCTTAGGAAGTCTATTAGAGAGTCCAAGTGAAACGTAAGCTAGTATGGAGCAGGTTTTTTCCAACACCTTCTACAAAATACCATCCCTTCTCATAGTGGTATCAAAATATAATCTATTGGAGTTTGAGGTCTGCGTTCGCACATGAACAACACAAGAAAGAAAAAGAATTTTGGAGCATAACACAAAATATAGATTGTATTACCAAGTGAATGTACAAAGATAAGTAACCTATTGGAGTTATAGGCATATATACAAGCCCAAGGAAAAACCTCCTAAAGAGGGAAAAAAGTGCCCTCATGTTCCTAGTGTGTTCACAAACATCACTATCAAAATATATCAACAAATCCTCCTTGAGAGCAATGCAGTGAATAAGGAGTTTGCACTCATGTATAAGGAAGTACCAAGCTATATGGAAAGAGACCAATCCACAAAAGGAAGTAAGCCCAAAGGTTTGCGGAAAGCTTCAAACTTCTCCCGAGGGTGAACCTTTGTGAAAAGATCTACAATGTTATCTTGTGTGGGCACATATGTCAAATTGATCTCCCCAACAGAGAACCTCTCCCTGACCTAATGGTAATTCACATTAATGTGCTTTGTGCAAGCATGGAACACAAGGTTCCTTGCAACTATCAATGTGCTCTGATTGTCAATGAAGATAGTGGTGGAAGAAGACTGACCAACACCCAAATCAACCAAAAGGCATTTGAGCCACACACACTCAATAGTCGCTAGGAAAGTTGCCATATACTCAGCCTTACAACTAGAAGTGGCCAAACTAGGTTGCTTCTGGCTCAATCAAGATATGCATGAGCTACCAAGCATGAAGCAAAAACCACTAGTGGACACACAAGTGTCATAGCAACCATCCTAGATAGAGTCAAAAAAAGCATGTAAATCTAGTGGTAGTGGCCCCACCTTGGGATAAAACAATCTGAGTAGTCGGATACCACTCAAGTAGCGAAAGATGCACTTAATCACCTGCCAATGCTTGACACATAGGCAATGCACAAACCTGGTCATCTAAGAGACAACAAACTGAATATCATGTTGTGTTATGCATAATTAAATCAAGCATCCAATAGCCTAGTGATAAAGAACAATGTCAAATACATCTATAACATCATGGAGAGTCAACCCTAAGCCTTTTCCATATGAGTGGTGATAGATTTGCAATCTTCAAGGCCAAAACAATGCAATAGTTTGTCAATATATTTCATTTGAGACAGTGGTATTCCACCATCAACTTACATAAATTGAATGCCCAAATAATGATGTAAATGCCCCAAATCTGACATCCCAAAAGAGGCATGCAAATAAACCTTAAAATTATCAGTATGCTTCTCATTAGGACTAGTGAGTAGCATGTCATCAACATGGACAACAATGATCAGCAGCACATCATTTGCATGCTTAACTTATAAGATGATCTCAGTTGGACTTTTCTCAAAGCCATGTGCAATCAAGTAGGCATGCATCTTTTCATACCAAGCATGTGGTTCTTGCTTCAAACCATATAATGCATTTTTTAGCCTACACACTTTGTTTTCAAGCCCAAATAATGATGTAATCATGACTACACTTAAGCGTGTATACCCATTTAGTGCCAATGGGCTTTTTTATTAGAGGCAAATCACATAAAGACCAAGTACCATTCTTCATAATAGCATCATATTTTGATTGCATAGCAACCATCCAATTTTTTGAATTTTGTATTTCATCAAAAGAAATAGGCTCATTCTCATCACAAAGACTAGAAGCAGCCATTGCATAGAAATACAATGCAAAACAAGCACTATGAGAGCCTGAACGAGTACGATATGACATAGGTGCATCTAATTTTTTATCTCCCAAAGTTAGCACTAGCCATTTGGGCATAATTTTTGCCTCCTCTACATCAACCCTCTCATCAACAAGTGCATCATGTAAAAATGCATAAAAAATGGAATGATCTGCACCATCATTGAAACCTATGAAGGTTGAGAAATTGCCTCATTTGGACAAGCATGATTGTCCATGTGTAAAAAGAGGCAACAAAGTGTCATACACATCTTTGGAACTAATTCATATCTCCTTAGTACATGAGAATAATGGATGAATTGCATCTTCCACAAAAACAACATCATGACTAACCAAAATGTGTTTAATATGTGGATGATACATATGATAGCCTTTACTTTCATAACTATACCCAATAAAAATACATTTTACTCCTTTATCATCCAATTTTCTACATTGTTGTTCATGCACTAATGCATATGCTAGACAACCAAAGATATGTAGATGAGCAACAGAAAGCTTGTGACCATACCAAGCCTCATATGGTGTGATAGACTATAGTGCTTTGATGGGACACCTGTTAAGTACATATGTTGCACATATAACAACCTCAAGCCAAAAGCTATGTGGTAAAGCTTCACTTTTGACCATAAACCTCACCATATCCATGAGAGACATGTTCGTTATTTCAAAAAATCCATTTTATTGAGGTGTATACAACTATACACTAATGTTTTATCCCACGTTCAACCAAAAATGCATTAAAATTAGAAGACATGTATTCCCCCCTTGATCAAAATGGAGGATGCCCATTTTACATGCTAACAGATTTTTAGCGAAAACCAATGTTTGACACACATAAACACTTTTGAATTTGCTTTCAATGGATACACCCATGCATGCCTGGAAAAATCGTCAATAAAGTTCATAAATTAAAGGTAAAAAGAAGGTGTCTGCATAGGACCACAGACATCAATTGTGATCAAATTGGTATGCTCCACATTTGTATATCATGTGTTGCTTGGACACATTTGGAAGGCCAAGCACACTCTGATCCCTGCATATTTGCTTTAGTGTTCTTTCACCTATATGACCTAGCCTTTTATGCCATATCTCTAGTTCAGATAAAGTTTGATCTTTGTAATTGAAGAGTGCAACGTTTCTGGTATCTTCAAGTTCAAATGTAAAGAGTGTACCAAATTTCACACCTTTTGCAATCCTCTTGAAGCCTTGTTGAGGATCTTCCACATATGCTCCATGCCTTGTAAATCTGACCTATAAGCCTTTCTCAACAGTCCGCCTAATACTGATTAGGTTTTTTGTTATGGTTGGCACATATAAAACCTTACTCAAAAGGTTCATGTTGTCCAATTTTCTTAACAAAATGTCTAGTGTCATCACCTGTCTGTACTTCATGCTTTCCTTTAGGTTCTTCAAGATAAGATAGCAATGACACATTTCTAGCCACATGATTGGAACAATTAGAATCAATATAGAAAATATGCTCATCATCTTTACCTTGCTTGGATGTCATGTTCATGATCAGTAATGAATCCTCTTGGTCTTCTGGTGTGATTGGTTAGGCCACAAATGTTGCAAGGTGAAGGGTTGTAAGATCTCCCCCTGCCTTGTTTTCCTCCTCTGCCCCTTCCTCTAGTACCTCTTCCTCTACCTGTAAAGTTCACTTGAGAGGTACTAGCCTCTTCTTCATTCTTTTTGCCTTTACCTTTATCCTTACTTTTATTTCTATCTGTATAAAGGGCACAAGATTGGTTACGCCTAGAGTTGTCTCCATTCTTGTTGAGCTTTGTCTCATGTGTGAAGAGTTGCCCCATCAATGTGTTGAGGTCAAGAGGTCCATTGCTGTGGTGAAGGACTCCCACTTGTCATTAGCTTTGATGCCATTTATGATCTGCCTTACTATCTATTCTTCTTCTATATCTTCTCTAATGCTTGCAAGCTAGTCAGCCACATCCTTCATCTTTGTTACATAGTCAGCTACACTTTGCTCTGGTTGCTTTTTCAGGGTTGTAAACTCCATCCATAGCTGGTTCTTTCTAGCTCTTGTATTTGATGAGAAGTATGAAGAAAGTACTTCCCAAGTCTCTTGGGAGGTCTTGCAATTCCTAATGTGAGGTAATAAGTAATCAGACATTGAGTTAAGTCTATAAGACCTGGCAAGAGCATCCTTTGCATACCATGTAGTTAGCCTTTCTTGCTCTTCCCTTGTAGGTTGATGTTTGCTCCTGAATGTTGGCATTTCTTCATCTCTTGAGATATATCCATATAAGCTTCTTCCTTAGAGGTAGGCGTACATCCTTAGTGAACATGTTGAATAGTTGCTCTTGTCCAATTTTTCAATGAATGATGGAAATCCATCTCCCATCTTGCTTTGATGTTGCTCTAATACCACTGTTGGAGAGATGGTGGATAGATTCTAGAGTTGAAGTGGTGCTACAGAACCCTGCTTCACACCAACCAAGAACAATTTGTGGAGAGTATAGTATGCCCCTTTATGCTTCCTATTGATCACAAGTAATCACCTATGTGCTTTGGAACATGATCCTCTAACCAAAGTATCAAAACAGATAAGTAGAAAGTTGAACCAAGATCATAGAATTGCTATTTTAGTCTCTACATATGTTCAATAGAATGAATAATGCTCTCAACCCGCTAGCAACTAGCCAAGTTCCCTTTGGTGGTATCTAATTCACTTAGATAGCTACCAATCATGAATTATTTCAATAAAATCGATGGACTACACAATGAGAATGATGCTTAGCAAGTTAGAGGACTTGATCAACATTTTTGGGGCGCTTCAGTGTGCAGACCAGAGAGTAAAGATATGAAGATATCTCATCACGATTGAAGAAATCTATAATAATGAAACTTTGTAGCTACGAAGTAGACAATATGATGATTTTATAGCACTTTAAATCACATCAAATGATCAACCTGCACGGAGAACAAGCTCTAAGAAGTTCACTGTTTTGAGATGGCCATATCAGAGAAGTGAAGTAGAGATATAATCAATGTGTATGAATTAAATCACATAATAGTACAATGAAATTGGCAATGTTCAATTTCACAATGTGAGGGTAGTGAAAGAGCTATAGAATGAGCTCACTAATCACAAAGTATCCCTCTCAAATGATCTTCTAGTTGGGCTCATACATGCAAGTCTTTTTTATCCCTTTTTATAGTTGAGATTGGAGCCAAGCTTTGAATTTCAAATTCAAATTCTCACCAAAAAGTGATTCCTAAACTATAGGATATATTCTCTCATAAATCATCTACCAAGTAAGTCGTGATTTGATTCCTCCTAACTCCTCATGACAATAGTGCATTAAGCATAGGCACTTTTACAAAGATAAAAGGTAATTGACTTTTACAAGAGAGTGATCATATGTGAATACATGAGATATATGCTAGTTATCCAAGTTTGTAGGCTTGGGTCCTTTTGCACCAACAATTTTGGACATACTTCTCAGTTGAATAGGTATGTGTTAGGTAGCTTGTTAGCTACTCCTGTGAGTGGCTCCCCACGAGTCATTCCTGATAAATGGTCTCACCTTACATGTGTTTTACCCTTCTTTACTACCACCTCAAAATTGAACTCCATTAGAAGTAGAAACCATCTCACTAGCCTTCCAGTATTACATGGTTTGTTAACCACGTATAATAGTGCTTGGTGATCAATGAAGAACTTAAACTTGTTGGCTTGGGGGTAATGTCTGAATTTTTTCACCACGTAGACCATCCCTAAGCTTTCTCGTTCTGTACTAGTGTAGTTGCATTCAGCTTGGTTTAGTTTTCTACTTGCGTAAGCTATTGGGTGCTCTAATTTTCCCTCATTAGTTGGTTGTGCTAAGATGCATCCAATTGCGTAATTGGATGCATTGTGGATATGGAATGGCATATTCTAGTTAGACACTTTCAAAATTGGTGTTAAACTCAATCTTCTCTTCAATTCATTAAAAGGTTTTTCACATTCTTCCATCCAAACAAATTGATTCAACAGACCATACAAAGGTTTAGCAATTATGGCATACATGTGGATGAATCATCAGTAATATCCACAGTGTCCCATAAAGGCATGTACTTCCTTAGTGTTCTTTGGTCTTGGTAATTCCAAAATGACTTTTATCTTATCTTCATTAGTTGAGATGCCCTTCTTGGATACTATATGTCCCAAAATTTTGCCTTGTGATTTTGTCATTATAGTGGTTCTAATTTATGAAAACCAACCAATTTACTTTGAAGGAAAACAATTAGAATCAACCCAAAGGAGTTATTCAATCTATGAGAGGGAGTTATTTTTTGCTATGCCTTTTTGAAGAAAATATTCATCATTTATATGGAGCCATAGTGACAATAGTGTCTGATCAAGAATTTATTAAGTGACTCTATAATCAAACAGATCGTAAAGGCCTTCAAGAATTTGATTATAATCTTACATATAGGAAATCGAATTTCAATGTGTTGGTTGACCTTTCTAATAGATGGCTATAGCAAGCACTAGTTCTCAGCAGGCACTAGCTCACAACCCATAGACATTAGCACTTTTTCTATTTCTGAATGATCGAAGGAGAGGCTGGAAGCACTCATGCACTTGCAAACCATTTCCATCTAGGAACCCCTACAAGACACAAGACTGAATTCAGTGGCCACTCCCATTGGTTTAGTGAAATGGAAGGACCCTTAGGTTACATGCCTTACATCTAGGAAGCACAATATGAATTCAATAATGTATGGGGGAAGTATCATTTTCTTACTCCTGAGTTTGCAAAGTTGAAAAATGCCACAAAACTTCAACCCATTTGGTAGAAGGCAAGGTTAATGGAACATTTTAGTGCACAACTGCTCAAACCTGACTTTATGCACTGTTATTACTTGATTAACACCTTACAACCTAGCAATGTGAAAAATGTGCCAACGAGGTTTGTCATTCCCTCCTTAATGCATGGCAACAAACTAAAGAAGTTTAGGTTTTCCCTCAATTTAGTTAAAGAGGCCCTTGACATGCAGGCAATGCATGTTCCTACAAAAAAGGAGACAATGGTGCTAGACAACATGAAGAATCACAACCTCACTAAGCTTAAAGGTATGGATGCAATGACCCCAAATAAAGTGGTTCCTCTCAGAATCTATATGCAACACTTTTCCTTTCTCAAGCAAGATCAATTTATGCAACTGCACAAAAGATTCAGGTTTAATTTGTATCTCTGAGAGAGCTCCAATCTCATTATCAACCTCCCCATTTACTTTATCAAGAAAATACATGCCGCTAGCAATAGGTGGCCTAACAAAGTGATACTAAATGGATGTTGTGCTATTACCCACATAATTTACAAATGTTTAACCTATGACATACCCATCCAATATGCACTTTCCTAGAGAAGAGTCCAACAATGACCAGAAAGGCCTCTACATTCCTATAGCTTGTGAAAGCAAGAAATTAAGTAGTGCAAAGTATAGTTAGAATTGTATGCAGTGGTGCAAGCTCTTAAAGTATGGAGACACTATTTATATGTTGCAGGCTTTAAAATATACACAGATCACCATATACTCAAGTATTTATGTAGTCAACCAAGTCTTTGAGGTAGGCAAGATCATCGGGTTGAGTTCATGGAACTATCATATGGAAATCCTATATAAAAGAGGCAAAGAGAATGTAATAGTTGGTGCATTGTTTTGGATAATGTATCAAATGAGCTTTATAATCTTAGAAAGTCCATTGCTTCAAGAGAGAAAAGAAACACAGATAAAAGTTCCACGTCTTTTGTACATGATTACATCCATCAATGATTGCTCCATTATACGAGATGAGGTGGTTTCATTAGCTTCTTCCCCAAAAAAGAAAAAAATTTCAATTTCATACTCTGATTTCTCAATGGAAAATGGAATATTTAAACACAAAGAGAAGGTTTATACTAGATTCTTAGAATTTGAGAATAAATTTTGTGCATGATGACCATGTCACTTGTGTAGGACATCCTAGCATTGACAAGACCAACACTTTGGTGGTGTCGATTATCAAGAGATCCACATATACATATATTTGACAATGCTTTATGTGTCAAATCAACAAACCAAAAAAGGTAAAGACACTAGGTCTACTACACCCTTTAAAGATTCCAGAGCACAACTTGGATGATATATCCATGGACTTCACACTAAGGTTACTAGTGGACCCAAAGGAGGTGGGATACTACTCTACTAGTGATAGATAGATTGAGCACGATGGCTCGTTGCATACCCACTGAGGAGATAGTAGAAGCTTCACAAGTGTAGAAGCTATTTATCCAACATGTCCTCATATTGTGTGGGCTACAAACATCCATAGTTTTAGATATGGATGTTAGATTCACAAGACATTCTTGGAAATTTTCCTTTAAAAATCTTAAAGTATCATTAAAAGTAAGTAGAGATTATCCACAGCCACATGGTCAAACTGAGAGGGTCAACTAGATACTAGAGGAAATAATTAGGGGATATGTTTTTTAGAGGAAAATAGATTGGAATAGTTATTTGCCTTTAGTAGAGTTTTTATATAACATTAGATCTCATAAAATGACTATAATGTCTCCTTTTGAGATGAACTATAGTATAAATCCCACTAGTCCCAATACCATAGGGATAAAAAAGAAATATCCTAGTTCTTCATAGTTCTTAAAAAATATCCAAGAAAACTTAGAAATAGCTGAAGCAAAGATGCAGCAAGTAGCCAATATGGATAAACAATGGGCTGACAAGAAGAGATCTCCTAGAGTCTTTGAGGAAAGATATATCTTCTTTCTTCAAGTTCCAACAAAGTCAACTTCATTATCCATAGGGAAGTACACTAAGCTTTCACCAAAGTTTTGCACACCTTGGAATATAGTTAAAAAGATTAGTGATGTTGCATAAAAATTAAAGTATCCTATATATTGTAGATTCCATCTAGTGTTTTATGTTAGTAAACTTGGACAGTATATCTCTAAGAAGGATAATCTAATAGAAGATATTGTTTCTTTGCACGAAATTGACAATAGAGATCATTATCTATATAGGATACTAGATAGGAGATAAAAAAGGTTGATTTATTCTCTATATCTCCTATATTCCAAATGTTGATAAAATTGTTTTTTGATCCAATAGAACCTCAAGATATCTCAAGTATTTGTAGAAGGTATTCTTATCCAATCTTTTGTAACCATTTTTTTAGAGGTTGGAAAGGTTTTTCATCACCACACAAAGACCCCCATGATGTTTTCTCCCTCAACAAAAGAACATTTTTTCATTTTCAAAATGAGAGTACCATTGGTTATTCAATATACCCATTCCCTTTAAATAGTTCGTTATGCTTCAACTAAAGTAAAAAACATATTTGAGAGCTTCAATATGGTAAAGAGAAGAAAAGAGATTTTAATTTATTGGAATCATACTTATAGACATGGCAATTGTAGAACACTTGTAAAAAACCTAATCTAAAACATAGTTGTAATCCACTTAAGTCATAATCTCTAATCAACAATCACACTGTAAGATAACAATAGTTGTCCATGAATACTAGAGGATTGTCAATAAGTGCCAATTCATCATAAATATCCACCCCACTTAGATAATAATAATAAGTCCATCAATCTAGACATGTAAATAGAATGCATGATCTTATGATCCCTTTAGAAGCCTACTTTTCATGAAAAACATTAATTCAAAAAGCACATTTTCTTCTTTCTTCATTTTTCCTTTTTTATTATTTTTTATTTCTTTTCTTTTCTTTTGTATAATAAAAATCATGCCATTGTTCCTCACCTCCTCAACTATAAGCATGCCCCAAGTAAGTGCCAATATCTTCATAAAACTTGGATTCCCTCTTTTCCATTTCGATTTCTTCTTCTTAACACTTTCAGATTCTCGATACTACTACACTAATTCTTTAACACTTGACCTCTTCTTTAGCACCACATGAAGTGTCTACATCCTTCAAAAATAATTTCCTCACTCATTTCTATTGGAATGTGCATCCTTCCATGAGGATGCTCTTCTTCAGATGCTCTGAAACACAGGACGTCGCTTATACGACGCTAAAGCATTGCAGCCAGTTTGCCAATGTCGCAAATAGCGTTGCTAATTAGCGATGCTATTTGTGACGACAACTCTTTTTTTCTTTAAAAAAAACAGGGTCGTCGTTTATGCAACGCTACCATAATGTAAGCGACGGTTCCCGTTTTTTTTTTCAATTCGGGGGCGTCGCTATACCCCCTATTTCACCTCCCCGATCACCTCCCTAAAAAGAGCTCCCTTCTAATTAATCTATTGAACAAGCTTAAGGATACTCTAAACACCTTTCCAAACTTTCCCACTCTTTGGGTAGGAGAAGAAGAGATTAAGAATGTCTTCTTGCACTTTGAGACATCACTTGCACCACAAAGGGACATATTTTATAAGCTTTGATATTAGCCCATGTTCTACAATGGAGAAATAGCCACAGAGGGGTGGGTTTCTTCCTTTACTTCTACGGTTGCCATAGTTACTAAAACTTCATATCCCACCTAATTCAAAACCAGTAAGTGCACCATTTTATATTCAGTTCGAGATGACAAAGCCCTGTATTATCGGTCCTTGAAAATTCTTCAATTATGTTACCATTGTTCCATCTCAACCCCTTGGGGTGTAAATGTCTAGTAACTTGCCTCAATTGCACATCTTCATGCATCCCATGCATGGATATAATCAAGCAAAAGGCACCAATCATCATAGTTTAAATCTTAGACTAATCGATTTCTTGTCTAATCCAACTCTCTTTTTGGTGTTGTTCTAGAGTTGATCCCAATGACGATAGCCCTTGTACCAAAATCCCTTCCCTTATTGAAGGGACACATTTTGCATATATATTTATGTTTTGCTAAATTGGTCATCAATGTTACATCTAGTTCATTTTCCAACCGATCGACTGCTTTTGTTGATGTAATTTGGTAGTGATGTGTATGAACACACTTAGGGCCATCAGGGCACTTTTTTTCCTCTTTCGGAGGTTTTTTTTTCTGGTTTGTATATACACCTATAACCCTAATGATTTTCTTATATTTGTACATTCACTTGCTAATACATTACGTATTGTGTTATGCTCCAAGCTTTTTCTTCTTCCTTGTGTTGTTTGTGTGCTTTTGCACACCTCAAACTCCAAAAATTGGTAGCAAAGCATGTCATCATGTCATTGTGTACCTAAGCTAAGATGTCTTAGGGACTCGTAATAACTGAGACTTTACCTCAATTACCAACAATTTCATATAATGGTGATTGACACATGCTTTGATTTGTCAATCTGTGGATGTATATGTATCAAGTGTATGAGGACATGTACAAATGTGATGATGATGAGTGAAGTGAATGCGCTGATAATGTATGCAAACTAGGTGGAAGAACCTCTCAAGTCACCTGTTTCTCTAAAAGTGCATGTCATACTTACCACAATAGTAAGCACAAATTCGACCTTTTCTCTCAACTCCAATATCCGAATATGGTCAATGGTAGGTTCATTTTGAAGCTCTCAATGAGACGAATCTAATAAAAGAGTTTAATTTGACAAGCTTTTTGCTAGTTATGAGGAAAATACTGAATGATAGGAAGCACCAATGCTACTCAACAACTCACCAAGCTTCACACACACTACAATGACAAAAACAGATGGGGATGGGGTAGGCAACACCTTTAGGCACACATTTCGCATCAGTCACACATGCAACCATCAGAATTTTTTGGTTGATTACTCACAATGGCAAAAAATTCTCTACAAAGAGTCAAAAAGTGACTTATATACATGTGCCCTAAAAATGGTCCTTTTTTCACAAGAGATCAACACCTTTATTGAAAAACACTAGATCCCTACTATTGTACAAGGCTAATGTTACATTGTTTGGGAATCATGCTTCTAGAGGACTCCTCTAGAGCATTTACATGTGTCACTCTAGTACAATGGTGAGTACCAACGTGAGGAGTTCCACCCCCTAATTGTCAATCCATGGAGAGGATAGGCTGATATGAAGATCAAGAGCAAGTGAAGTGCACGAAGGTGATGGTGAGAAATGCAAATGCATACACACACATGCACACACACACACACGAGGAGAGTGGCAATGGAGATCAATGGAAGGCAAGAAAAGAACTCCTACTCATTTTCATTACCAATTACAATAGCTCTACTAGCTCAATAGTCATTAGTTCTAGAAGTTCAACCCCCACAAAATGAGCTCTCTAGCTCTATTTATAGTTTTTGCATGTTTCACATCTAGTTACCGGCATAGTTAAAAAATAGGTTCTACATCTAATTTGAGGTAGCTAATGGCTTCCAAAAATTATGAAAATTTGTTTGAGCTACCTACTTAGACTCCTCAAGCTCGAGGACTCTTCGGCTTGCACAAAAGGGAGTCGTACGTGCAGTAACTGGATGTATATACAAATATTACATTGTTTTAGTGATAAAAATCATTGTTTGGGTCATGAGATGGCCTATGTGCTTCCTGTGTGTCTGTCAAAAGATCATGTGCTCGATCCTTTGCCTTGAAGGCTCCCCTCCTCCTCATCTCTGTTGTCTCTGATAGAACCTAATCGCGCATGGGTAATGTAGTTATTGAGGAGATCTATCACAAGGGTGTGTTCCATGGTTCGAATGCCCCTGATAAGGTCTCTTTCTAGCTTCTCCCAATCGATGGGCTAGGGTTCATCTGGATGTGGCATTTGATAATGCTCATAGTACATCACTCATTCGCATGCAAACAAATGGATCAAATGAGTGGTTCTACTAATAAATACTTCTGAGTGGTACTCCCAGATGCTAGTAGTGAACATATCTTCAAATGTCTGATTGTAGCAGGTGGGCATATATTTCAATCGGCAGTGCCATGCATAACATACTTTGATAAAGGGTGTCGTGCTCATATCGTACACTAAATCCAATTTTCCATGTTTGAATTTGGGGGTGTTCACCATTGGAGCCTTGACACGCCTAAATGCCTTGAAGACCATTTGCAGCATGGCAAAAATTTTCTTGATCATTTGCATGGGAACATCGATCATATGATGTACGTGGGGTAACCAATGGCAAATAGTAGCCATCATATATCTGACTGTAGGAGTGTTATTCTAGGGAGGTGCGAGGTAAGGGTAGTTGAGCCAATCGTGACATTGTCGATTGTTCTGAACTTTTATTGCAAATGCCTTCCAAGAACGTCTTCTAGGTACTGGTCCATAGCACAGGTTGTATTTGAGATGGGTAGGCGTGCGCATCCATGTGTGCATCTTCTCTGGATATTGTTGTAGTAATTCCACCCTCCATGTAGGTTATTAGATATGACCCTTTTTAGCTTTCGAGGGAACATCTTCTAGCTCGAACTGAGTGGCATGCGTTGGGTGCTTCTTAATGATGATTTCAATTTGGAAATTGTATTCCTCGAGCAAGAGGAAGTAAGGTTTAGACTGTAGCTCACTATTCATTATGTGTCGATGCGGTGCTATAGTGGCAAAATATGGAGACTTCAAAATAACTTCTTCAATATTGGCCATCGCATGTAACTTAGCTTCAATTCTAGCCGAATGCATTTTGCTGAGCTCTTCAACCATGTTGAGGGAGGTAAATGTAACTCGTATGTATCATGACCTTCTGCTGAGGATCTGCCTCCAACCATGGGCAATGGTACATACTCGTCTTCAAATGTGTCCTCCCTTGGGATCTGTATTATCTCATCTGGTTCTGGCAAGTCCGGTGGAGATTCCAATCGAGGAGGCTCCGTCATGCTAGATACTTGGGTCTACGATTCATGTACTTTCATGCATAGCACATTCAATTCTTCAAGGAGGGCCAGTGGGGTGATCTCGTGCACAATCGTAGGTCCTAACGAATCCTTTAACATCAATTTCTTGTTTGTTTCCTTGAGCATCTGGCACTCTTCTTGTAATCGGTCGTAATCTTCTAGCACACGTGCATGGTCTTCCAAGAGAATTTGCATGGACTCAAGAGGAATAGCTTGAAAGCAAGATGGGATGATAGGTGTCTCTGGATTATCCAATGTGGCCTCAAAGTTTTCATGGTTTCGCTATTGGAGTCATTGATTTTCTTCTTTAGCTGCATTGAGGTGCCTCCGAAGGAGTGCCATGTTGCACGATAATTGAGCATTCTGCATTAAATAGATGTCTAACTGAGACTCAACTTCTTCCACACATTCCTATACTTGGGCCTCGAGGGTTTGTTGTTGCTGATGGTGCTCTATTGCCAAGGCTTGATATTTCACATTGAGTGCTTGATTGTGTAGTGTCAATGCATCTAGTTGTTTCTGCAAGTCGTGGGTCATCTGTTGAAGGGTCGAATGTTGTCGCCCTAATGAAGAGGACTCTGTGTTAATTTGTTGAAGACATTATATCATCTTTTGAATGGCAACATCAACAGTGGAAGATGATGATGATGCCAATGTGGGAAATGGTACCTGCATGGTGGGTTGTAATACAATAGGTAAGGGAGTTGGGGTTGGGATGGTGGATGCTGTGGCGAGTGTGGCAAGATGTGTACGGATGGGTGGCATGTGGAGTGTGCTACGTGATGTGGGTGATACATGCACATGTGCATCTAGTGAGGCAGTGGGTAAAATCTCCATGTCACTGGAGGTGCTTTCGATGATAGCAATGTGAAAGAGTGAAGTGGGTGCGATTGTACGAGGTGGGGGTGCAATTGCGTTGTGAGAGGTGAGTGGGTGGTGTGATTGGTGGCCATAAAAAAGGAGTCGGTGAACTGAATCCCTGTGGGGATATTACAGAGGGAAAGGGTTGGGTTTACAGATATGGTAAAGATGCGAAAGAGGGGTAAAATGAGGGTGGTTGTGTAGATGATGGAAAGGTGTACAATGGGTTGGTGGTGTACGAATGGAAATGTGGCTGTGGGGAAATGACTGGTGGCATAGGAACAAGTGGAGTGGAGATAGAGCTAATGGGAGGAGTAGTCGTAATCGGGATGGAGATCAGGGGCCAAAAGTTGTGTTGGTGCTGGGGAAGAAGGGGTGGTTTCACCAATGGTATATACAGGGGTAGTGTCTTCGCTCACCATTAAGCCAATAGTTGAAGAACCCATAGGGGGTGCAGATGTCATAGGATTTGTCGGTACACGAGCGTATGTGCTAAGCCATTTGAGGATTCTAACTCACTGAGGGTCAAACTTGGGAAGGGGTTTCCACATCAAGTAATGCAAGGCCTTTGGTACACCTATTGATTGGAACAACTCATTTATAGCTGAGATGAAAGTCTTCTCAAATCCACCACTGACCAATTCTTGTTGCAAAATGGCTTGACTCTATTCTCCAGTTATTCTAGTTCTTTTCTTTATATATGCTGGTTTCCCCTTGCGCTTCAGTGTGTGACTCTGATTGATGTGCTTCCCCTCACTCTCTTTAGTGTCATCTGCACCCTCATCGGTTACAATGCGATCTTCATCTTCTTCTTTAGAGTCAGCATTCTCTCCTTCCAAAGGTGTGGTTGGGTAAGCGGGTCATTCATATTCTTGAGAAATAAATTGTGTGTCCGAAAACTGGAAGTCACTAGACAACACCTCTAGTATCTCGAATTCAAATGTGGTGTTGATATCTTTTGTTCCCAAGCTAGTGACCGGAAAAGTAAAAGATTCAGATACAAGCCATGATAGGAGTGGTGGTAGGAATAGTGGTTGTTGCTTGTGAGGCCTCACACATTGTAGCGGTATGATTCAGGCAAACTTTGAGTGGTGGAACGAGAGGCTATGATTGAGTTGGAGGTGGTTGTGGGGAGGTCTCCGATGTGGGCTATGGTGAAGGTGATTCTGGAACTTGTAAGCAAGGAATGGTACCACGCATTCACTTTACTCTTCTGGCATTTGGAGGTCGCGTGGTTTTCTTTGAGCCCTTGAATGGTTGTTATTGTGGTGCTAGAAGAGCTCTTTCAATGGCAATATCATGAGGTAATGTGTGAGAGCACAGCAACCATGGACAACCTTCTTCTTTTCCCAATGATGTCTTGCTAGTACAAGCTAGTCCTGGATGTAAGTTGTAATGTCACTCGTTTGTAGGCCTATGGTAGCGAGGTATAATCCAAATGATAAGTGCTTGTGGGGAATTGTAAAGCACTCCTGTGCTGGAAAAGCAAAATGCTAGAGATAGATCCTCAAAGGAGTAGTGACTTGAGGAGTAATTGCTAAGATGAGGGTCATTGACTAAGGAAGGCAATACGAATACTAGATCCAACTCCTTTCGCTCTTGTTCCTTGATAGATGCAACTAGATAACAACACCCATAGAAGTCAGGTTTAGGAAGTGGTTCACTGAAATAGGTTGCAAATCCTACTCTCTGCGAGATATGTCTAAGTTCTTCACTGTTCTAGAGAGCTTCAAACTCTTGAGAAAAAAATTGATATCACTGCCACACATTGGCTCCATATGTCAGATTATCCTCGTAGATAAATTATGCTTCGCCCAGTGGTCCGATGAGTCCTTGGAACCAATGTGCTTTACTGCTCACTCTTTCCATTTTACCCGTGGGTGGGTCTTCAATTGGCATGGGCCCTGTGAAACCTTGGAATTCATGTGGCACCACTGTTAATAGTTTCTCAAATGGAAGGGCTGAGAAGTCGACCACTGGTTGTCCGAGTGCTGCACTGGTGGAGCTTTGGTTGCATGACGAAGTCCTGTGAATGAACCTAAACTGGAATGAAGAGGAAAACACATTAGCCATGGAAATTAATTAAGATCCCAAGGAGATTAGACCTCCATTCCTTTCCACCACCAACATGCTTCCCATGGAATGTGCATGGTTTGAATGATGTGAGGTTGTGGATTGAAAGTGAGTGGTGCATGATTTGATTGTGAGTAATTGTGTGTGAGGTATGTGGCTTTACAATTAAAAACTTGTGAGCACTACCTAGTAAGTTAGTGTAAGTTACAAGGGTGGTAGTGAAATGAGTTGACAAAACTGGGTATGGATGGAGTGGTCAGTGAGTGTCTATCATTCTGAGGTTGTCCATAAGGATTGGCTTGGTTAGGAATGGTCATGACTAGTGAATTCTTGGGAATCCATTTCCTTACAACATGATGAGGTACAAAGGATGAGGTGGAATATACAAAAGAGGGTTTGTAGAGTGCCTGTTTACTAGCAGCAAAAGTTTTCCTCGGGTTTTGCTAAAGTTGATGTATAAGTGATACAGTTCTGAGGTATCCAAATCTGGTGAGACTTGGATTGGGCTTGCACTAAGGGCTTTGGCACCCAAATCTGTCGAATACACTATCGCAGTTGTGAGTGAAATTGACAGGGTTTCTGAAGATCTGGAGGGGTTGACTCGTTTGATGATGTAGCCTTTCGTACCCACCTTTGGTGTGGAAATGCATGAGTGGAATGTCCAAGGGGCGACCCTGAAGTGTTGCTCCTTTGAGGATGTGGGTGATGTGGTCGTGCTAGTTGTCAAGGGTGAGATGTCATATCCACACTCTTCTTTGGAAAAGAAGTGAGATCCAATGCTAACGTGTCCTGCCCATTAGGGAATGAGGCATTCTGTACCACTGATCTAGGTGGACACCGTGTTAGCAAGGGTGACCCAATGGAGGGTCCTGAATCCTTCCATGTGTAACTGCCTGATTGGGATACTCGTGAGGCATTCCAAGCTTGCCTGGAGTCTGTGGGGGTTCACACACAGCTTGAGGTTGAGCCTTACGCTACCATATTTTTCTAGTTCTTGTCTCCTTACTCAATCTCACCTCCTAGAGGGGTAATGTCTCCTGCTTCTGTTTGTTAGAGCTAGTCAACCCACTCAAAGCTGGAGTGAGGCCATGCATAGCTGGAGGGTTTTCTGTTAAGTCCAATACTTTGGGGCACTGACCCTTGCGTGGTAGCTCATGGAACTGTCTTGCAAGTTCGAGCTGAAGCACATTTCTATGAAGATTTAAGTTCACTGGGTTATATCATTCCTGACCTAGGATCATGGATTCTATTAGATCTTCTTCATGGCAAACCAACATTTTAACTGTCATGGTCACCTCCTTGATAGAGATTGGAAACTCCACCTCGCCTATGCAAGGGGTTTCTAATCCACCTAGTCCTATGAGATAGGCCTCAATAGGCTTCACTTCATGTTCCTGTTTCAGACAATGAGAGGACCTAATTGCATTCATTGCTGCCCCAGAATCGATAAAATCCCTTATTTGTGTATGCATGGGGTCATGACCTAGAGTGATGTTAACAAATGGTCTCTTGTCAACAATACTAGGGATATACTTACCTTTGATTTGACACATGTCTACTGAATATTGTGGAGCATCTTTAGGTCGAGGTTCTTTACCTAGTCCTTTCCTTCATAATTGCATGAACCTAATGCGTTCTAAAACATTCGCTTGGGCTTCTGCTCTAATTCGTTCCTCCTCTTCCATTTGCTTCTTGGCAAGAGTTAATCGCTTAAGCATGTCCTCAACCAAGGGTTCTTGATATAGCTTAACTCTGCATCCATTGATATAATTAGGCATTACCTCTCCTTCTAGAGTTGCTAATTGCATAGCACTGCTAGTTGATATCCTATTGATAATCATAGGTCCATATCCTCATTTCTCTAACTTACGATCATGTTGTTTCAAGGTGTAAACTAACACCAAATCTCCTACTCGTAATCACTTGTCTTTGATATGAGCATCAAAGTAGGCTTTCTGTCTCTTCTTACAAGCATAAATTCTTGCTGTTGCACACAATCTCATCTCTCCTAGTTGTTCTAAGTCAAGTATTCTGGAGGAAAGTTCATGACTTGTCCACTCATGCTCCTGAGCTATCTTGAGGGTGGGTATCAAAAAATCCAATGGCACCACAACATTCTGACCAAATACCATCTGGAATGGTGTGGCATTGAGCATTGTTTTATATGCCACTCGATAGGCCCATACAACATGGTGCAATTGTTGATCCCAATCCAAACGCTTACTATTCACAATCTTGGTCAGTATGTTGCACCAGATTTTGTTAGTGCTTTGAACCTGTCATTAGTGGAGACTAGTTCTCCTTCCCACGTATAGGCGTGACGTCCATGTTCTGTGACCTTATACACCCTTTCTAAAGTGTCATCTAAGTATACTATTTTCCCTGGGACCTCTGGGTCCTTTAGCTCATAAATCATTGTTGCTCCTACTGTCATAGGGTGCTCTGGCTTATATCTCCAAAACGCTTCATCAATTTCTTTATTCCAAAATATCTCTATGATCCTATTGTTTTTTGTTGTTTGAGATGATGATGGAGGATGAAATTAGAGGAAAAGTGGAGTAAAAGTGTGCAAAAACTAACTATTAACAACAAAACAACAAGAATTTTTCCTTCCAATGATTTTCTCCAACACACTTACCATCACATGCTCAACTTAGAGCTCTTCTCTGGCAACGGTGCCAAATTTGGTGTCACTCTAGTACAATGGGGAGTACCAACATGAGGATTTCCACCTCATAATTGTCAATCCGCAGAGAGGATAGGCCGGTATGAAGATCAAGAGCAAGTGAAGTGCACAAAGGTGATGGTGAGAAATGTAAATGCATACGCACACATGCACACACACACACACACACATGCACACACACACACACACACACACACACACACGAGGAGAGTGGCAATGGAGATCAATGGAAGGCAAGAAAAGAACTCCTACTCATATTTATTACCAATTACAATAGCTCTACTAGCTCAATAGTCACTAGTTCTAGAAGTTCAACCCCCACAAAATGAGCTCTCTAGCTCTATTTATAGTTTTTGCTTAGTTTTGATCGGTTTCACGTCTAGTGACCGGCATAGTTAAAAAATAGGTTCTACATCTAATTTGAGGTACCTAACGGCTACCAAAAATTATGAAAATTGGTATGAGCTACCTACTTAGACCCTCAAGCTTGAGCACTCCTCGGCTTGCAAAAAATGGATTCATACGTGCCGTAATCAGATGTATATACATATATTACATTGTTTTAGTGATAAAAATCACTGTTTGGGTCATGAGATGGCCTATGTGCTTCGTCTTCGTCTTTGACGAGATCTTATGCTTGATCCTTTGCCTTGAACAACATGGCTCTTGATGTGTTACAAAGGATTTTTCAAGAAAATAGGTTTAAAAAATATGAAAATTTTGGGCCCGCTTTTCTTCACTTCTTTTCTTCTCCAACACTCTCCCCCTCTTAGTGTCTGTCGTCCCTTGACAGGCTTTTGCAGATTTCCTTGATGCATGACAAGTGGTTGATCCTAGGATACTTATGGAAAATGAGGCTTGTTGTCCTCCTCCACACCTCGCCAACTTGTTCTTATTTAACCCTATACTGTATGTTTAATTGACCAATACCAATTATCATGGAGGCCTTAAAGTTTCAGAGGCGATTTGTATTTCTTTTACCTGTATGCCACTAGCGATCAAGGAAGCCTTCAAGACTTTTAGACAATTTGTTACCTTATCTGAGCCTCAGTCCAATGCTTCTGTTCCTTCTGCCTATTGATTTTCTTTAGCTTGTATATTTCTTTTTACTGCATGCAGTCAGTGACTAGAGTGTCATGTATTTAGTCACCTTCACTAGATTTCTTTCTATGGTTTTTGGAAGGACCTTATTGGTGTTGGAAGGATCTTGTTTAACTTCTCTATATGCACTCTTCGGGTCCCCCTTTCCTTCGTGTTGCAACCTAATGCGCCCCTATGGGGATTTGGGTAGAAAGCGAGTTTGTTTATTGAATTGTTTTGTGTTTTTACTTCCTTCTTCTTCTTCTTCTTCTTCTTCTTCTCTTGTTGGGTTCCCCCTCCAAGATTTTGGATATCAGACTTCATGTTTAGGATTTAGGGTATAGGATGTAGGGTTTAAGGTTTGTGGTTTAGCATTTAGATTTTAGGAATTAGGATTTAAGATTTTTTGACTTAGGGTTTAGAGTTTGGGCTTAGGTTATAGGTTTTAGGGTTTTGGTTTAGGGTTTAAAGGTTTGAGGGGTTATTATTTGGGATTCAAGTTTTAGGGTTTTGGATTTAGAGTTTGATGTTTAGCATCTAAGGTTGATGATTTAGGATTTAGGCTTTAAGGTTAAGGTTTTAACATCTAGGGTTTATGATTTTAGACTTAGGGTTTAATGTTTAGTGTGTGAGTCAGACCACAGATGCTTTTCCATGTGAGGAACTAACCACAACAATCAAATTGACCTAGGAAGTGGAAATATGAATAGACCACCCTTCCTAATGAGATCACTGTTGAAGCTCAAAGTCAAGGACAAAGCATGGAAGCACATCAAAAGGTGGACACACAAGGAAAGGGAGCAAGTAGGGAGCTCCAAGAAGTGTATGTCAAATTTTCAGAAGAATCCCCTACAACAATAGTGATTTTCATCACTAAAAACCATTGTAAATACCATTTTCTATTTTTAGTAACTCCAGTTTGTTCAAGCCAAGGAGTCCTTGAGCTTGAGGAGTATTAGAAGTATCATCCTACCAATTTTCATAATTTTTAGACTTCGTTTGAGCCCTCAAATAAGCCCTTGAACCTAATTTTTAACTATGCCGGACACTAGGTCTGGACAGGGCCAAAACTAGTAAAAAAACTATAAAAAGAGCTAGAGTGCTCATTTTTGGGGCTGGCTTGTTAGAGAATAGAGCTTTTGTAATAGAACTCTTTTGCAATCGAAGCTTTCTATTGTTCCTCTCTTTGATCTTGCCTTGTGTGCGTGTGTGTGTATGTGTGTGCATGCTTGTGTGCTTTCACTCACACACTTGCGCCTTCACTTGCTCGTGGTCTTCATACCGGTCCTCACGTCTCCGCGGATTGACAAGTAAAGGAGGTGGTGCTTACGCTTGAGCTACACCAAATTTTGGCGCCGTTGCCGGGGAGAGAGCTTCGAGGATGAGAGTTGTGATGGTAAGATCGTAGATTTGCAACGTTGGAAGGTAAAAAAACTGTCATTTCCGTTCATTTTCTGTTTTTTCCTCTTCATCATCATCATCATCTCCACCTTCTTCCATCTTCTTCTTCATAGAAATTTCTTGTTTTTTAGTGCATTTTCACCATTTTCATACCATTTTTCATGCATTATTGTGTGGGAAGGAGTTAGGAGGTGCAAGGGAGAGCAAGCGCTGTGTTTTTTTCATGATTTTCTGCTCATACGGAGCTCGCCATTGCTGGCGCTCAGAAATTTGAATTTCCCGCCAAAAAACGCGATTCTGTGATGAAAATCGCGATTCTATGAAAATTCAAAATATTTGAAAAATCACGATTTTTTGTTTTCCCGCCTAAAAGTTGGCTGAAAGAATCACGATTCTGTGGTCATTCTCAGAATCGCGATTCTGTGATTGTGCTCAAAATCACGATTCTCACAAATCACGATTTTCAGCCAAAAATTACGATTTTGAGAATCACAATGTTGTGAAAACACGATTCTGTGAACCACGATTCTCAAAGTACAAAATCGCGATTTTCAAAACACGATTATGAGAAAACACGATTCTGAGAAAACACGATTCTGAGAAAACACGATTCTGTGGTTGTGCTCAAAATCACGATTCTCACAAATCACGATTCTCACAAATCACGATTTTCAGTCAAAAACACGATTCTGTGAAAACACGATTTTCTACTCAAAATCGCGATTCTCACCAATCACGATTTTCAGTAAAAAACACGATTTTGTGAAAAAGGCGATTCTGTGAAAACACGAATTTTTGCTCAAAATCACGATTTTCAAAAAACACGATTTTGTGTTTAACATCGCGATTTTCAAAACACGATTTTGTGCTCAACATCGCGATTTTCATGTCAAAAACACGATTCTGAGAAAATACGATTTTCAACGGGCTCAAAATCGCGATTCTCACAAATCACGATTTTCAGCCAAAAACACGATTTTGTGAAAACACGACTTTGTGAAAACGCGATTTTCAAAACACGATTTTGTGCTCAACATCGCGATTTTCAAAACACGATTTTGTGCTCAACATCGCGATTTTCAAAATACGATTTTGTGCTCAACATCGCGATTTTCAAAACACGATTTTGTGCTTAACATTGCAATTTTCAAAAACACGATTTTGTGCTCAACATCGCGATTCTTTGACTTCACAGCATCGCGATTCTTTGAAAGTTCACAAAATCACGATTCTTTGAAAGTTCACAAAATCGCGATTCTCTTGAAGATCACAAAATCGTGATTCTCTTGAAGTTCACAAAATCGCGATTTTTTCCAAAAGGTCCTGTTTTCCTGTTTTGACCCCCAGGAGCCTGATTTGACATAACTTTTTCATCCGAAGTCCATTTTTTGAGCTCTATAGCTCGTTGGAAAGCTTGTTTCAAATCCTACACGATCTCAACTATTTTTTTCAAGATTAACGCGTTGATTTTGAGATAGGATAATTTGAAGTTGACCCTCAAGTGAGACTAGGGAACCAAGGGGGCTCCAAAGAATTTTGAACCATACCAAAGGGAAAATTTTGTACTCTTAGCCAAAGCTTATGAACTTGAGATCTGGTAGACACCTAGGCAAGGATAGACAAAGCATTAGATCTTCTTAGTCCAGTGTCAACCATACAGCTAAGTCTTGGGCACAACAACTAAGTGGTCATCCTTACTGACTAAGTTCAGACACAAGTGATTCAGAAATGTCTTTTAGCATGGGAAAACCTGTAGGTGGCTCAGGGACTGCCCATCTACAAACACCAGAAGGTCCCTATAAGACACAGTTGGAATATATTCGGACCAACCAATTAGGTGCTCGCATCTATGAGGATGGTCTGAGGCGATCAGTGGTCCAACTCAAAAATCCAGATCAATCCTTTGGACTTGAACACCCGATGGTCAAGTTCGAAGAGGGTTCATACATTGATAAGGAAAGAACCATGTATGTGGTTACCAACCAACCAGATAGGACTGATGAGTTTGGAAATGTCATTCCTGAGAATGAAATAGGAGACCTAGAACAAGGAAATGTAGGACAAGGACCCCAGACTCCTAGAGGTAAGTCAGTTTTGACCCGAGTGATCACTCCGGACTGGATCCCTCAAGACAACAAAAGCATAGAACTATTTTTGAATAGAGAAACAGAGGAAGCCTTTTGGAGATTCAAGCCAGATCAACCTAGCCAATTGGGCATAGTTATCATCTATGAATTCAAAGATCCTGAGATACCAGGCAAAGTTGTCTACCTGGATAACACATCAGAGAAGATATTCTTGGTAACAGAACATGATAGACATGCATATACTTGGAAGAATGAATTGATTTTCCCTCCACCAAGATCCAATGTTTCCCATGGCCTCCTAGGAGTAGGATCATCCCACACTCATGAAGCCCAGAGAGAAAGAACTAGAGAGAGACCTGAGGTAAGTTTTGCACACACGGTGGGCAGAAATAGAGCAGGATTTGAAAATGAAAGACCTGAAAGAGAGAGACATCAAGCACATAGGCAACAAAGAGATGAACATGATTTTCCATTGCCTAGACCCCGAGAGCACCCAAGAACCCTTAGACCCACTCAAGTGATCAAGGCAATGAAGAATTATTTTGACGGGTCAGGAGATCCTTATGATCATGTGGCCGAGTTCAAACAAGTGTTAAGAGCTGAGCAGGTTGAGGATTTGTTCACCCAGTATGAGGCATTTGGTTTGACTCTTAAGGGCACTACCTTAGCTTGGTTTCAACCACTGAGTAGTCGCAACTATCGCGATGTAGGCCAACTGCTAGACGAATTCATTGTAGAATTTTCCAAGAGTGGTATCAGGCATAACACATCATCTTTGATCCACAGTTTTAAGCAGACACCCCAAGAAACAGTGCGACTAGCAGGTAGAAGGTTTAGACAGTACCTAAAAAGATGCCCTGCTCTAGAGCTACCCACACCAGCCAAACAAATGGCTTTGTTTTTAGATGGCTTACTGAGCACAAAGTTAAGATCCTATGTATACTTGAAAGAGCCTAGATCCATAGAAGAGTGCGTGCGGACATGCATTGACATAGAAGATAACTTGGGTGAGGAGTTAGGATTATCCAAACTCTATAAGGATTCACATAGTTCTACTAGTCATACTTCAAAAATCTCCACGGAAATAGAGGAGATAGCTGAGCAAGTTGCCAAGAAGCTGGGAGTCCAAAATAAACAAACACAGAGAGTCACTCCATTGAATCGATGTTATACTTGCGGGGGCGACCACATGGCTAATGTATGCCCAATGCAAAACCAAAACATTAGAGAAAGGAATGCTCCATATTGCACTATTGAGAGAAAATACACGAACCACACGGCTCAAGATTGTCCCTACAATAGGCAGGCTGTTAGACAAACTTATCAGCAACCTTACCAACAAGGTAGGTATCAGAACCAATACCAACAGCCATATTATAGACCACAACAACAATATCATGCACAATATAGGCCACAACCAGTCTTGGGAAACCAACCACCAGCTCCTGCCAACGTGATTCCAGTCAAATATGCTGTGGGAGAGGAAAATCCAAATAGAGCATTGGTGCCACTAACCCCATTGATACCAGAACATGACTCTCATGCTCATAGTTCAGACTACTCCCATGAAGGTAGTCCACATGCTTATTACACAGAGTCACCTGAACATAGTGAGATTTATCCGTATCAATATGAGGCACCACCTATGGAACAAAATTGGGAGCCTGAATACTCTAGTGTCATGTACACAAATCCTAACCTTAGGCCCCAAGTGAGACAAATGAGACCACAAGCCCCTAGAGGATCTTGTTTCAGATGTCAAGGTGACCATTTCATTCGTGACTGTCCCCACCCACCATCTCCGAGTCAAGGACAGGCTATCACAATACAGGCTTTTTGTCCTGATTGTGGCAAAGACCATCTCCCTAGAGATTGTCCGAGAAACCCCTCCAGTGCACCCAAGATTACACCCATTAATGTGGTAGGCTTAGTGGCAGATTCAAGGTCAAGTAGTAGCAATGTGGCTCCTATACAAGCTGTCACTAGAGCACAAGCTTTAAAACAGGATAAACCAGCAGAACAATCAGAGTCGAGTGAATCAGGAGAGCCTAGTAAGAGGAAAACAAGAACATGGAAGGATACCAGAGAGAAGGCCAATCGCAAGTGGAATAAAAAGTTATCGGAACTAGAAGAAAGCTTGAAAGACGCAAAAACAAAAATAGAAGACATTGCATCTCAAAACCCCTCGCATGCCGAAACTCCATCCACTCCACCTCATCGCACCCCACCACCCATTGTAAATAGACTGCAACCAGGTTCTGTTCTCGCAGACCCAACCCCAGAAGGTTTGGACATGATGTTCAGGGCCTACCAGGCTCGACTTCAAGAAGGGCCTACAGCTGCAAACCTAGACAAGGGTTACCCTAGAGCGGACTTAGAGATTGAACGGATGAAAATGTGCATGAAAATGGTAGAACAAGCTCAAGCTATACTCGAGACTAGTCAAAAGTTCAATCAGACAAACTCTGTCAAACCGGACTTGCATTTCCAAGGCTTACTAGAAAGATTAGAGCAATTGGTAAACAAACCACAAGTTTCTTTACCTCCACAGGCTCAACCAGTTATTGAAAGAGGAAGCTCACCACCAATGGGAGCTTATGTTCCTAATTCCATAGATTGGAATACCTCCTTCAATTCAACAGTACTCTCAAGAGTTCTTGCGGGAAATACAAGAAGAGAAATGGGCCCAGGAGAAGGGTAATTCCCCTCCTATTCCTGAGATTGATGATCTTCATGATCAATTTCCCCAAGACATTCCATCTATTTACGGAGATGAAGCAGAACAACAAGAAGATGAAAGATTAGATTTTGAATCTAATACCCTAGAAGAACTGCCTCAATTTCCAGGCCCATGGGAATCTGAATCACTCTAGATTAGAGCTCCCACAATACTAGTAAGAAATGAAGACTCAGTGGTTCCAAGGAACACTGATGTCGTGAAGAATACTAAGGTTCAGTGTCATCTCAC
Source organism: Ceratopteris richardii (assembly GCA_020310875.1). Classification (NCBI taxonomy): domain Eukaryota; kingdom Viridiplantae; phylum Streptophyta; class Polypodiopsida; order Polypodiales; family Pteridaceae; genus Ceratopteris; species Ceratopteris richardii. The sequence goes on along the minus strand of CM035430.1, from coordinate 60,706,997 downwards.
TGTAGAAGAGCTGCTCAAAGCAAAACCCGAGCTATGGAATCATGTGAAGGATCAGGTTCCAGAACTTGATTCCAATATGCCAAAAACAGGCTCTAAGCAAAAAGTTCCAGAGATACCTCTCGATAAAATAGGAGACATGTGTGAGGGTGAAGAAGGTAATACTTATCTTCCAATCACCTACCAAGGTTACACAACCAAAGCAATCATAGATTCAGGTGCGGGTGTTGCTATTGCGACCACCTCTTTGTGGAAGCAATGGGGCAAACCCACATTAAGACCAACTAGAATGAAGCTTCAAATGGCTGACGGCCATTTTGAAAGACCTCTACGATTGCTCAAAGGGATAACTCTAACCACTTGTGGTGTGGAGTTTGAGCACACCTTTGCTATATGTGACTTTGAGAAAAATAATGTCTATGAGATGATCCTAGGAAGACCCTTCTTACGACAATTGCAAATAGTACAGGATTGGGGAACCAACTCCTTGTACTTGCAGCACTTAGGTGTCACCACCAAGGTCAATTTGAAGGATTACTCCTTCAGAGATGTACCACCCCTACAGTGGAATCCTATCCACAAAGCGAAAGAAGATTCCATCTCTGTGCATTCTGAAAGTTCACCAGATCCATCATGGTTGCATGAAGATACTCATTTGTGGATATTCAAGGTCGCAGAGGAAGAGGAAAAACGCTTGAAGGCAAGAGAAGAAGGAACTTCGCCAAGAGATAGACCAGTTAGAGACCCAGCCTACACACCGATGATCTTTCCAGATGAGGAGTTTGAGCCTCATGGCTGGCCAGAAATCTTAGCCACCATGGACATTGCTGTCAATGAAGAACAATGGACACCTCATTGTGATGAGGAGGGTTATGATATCTCAGTGTTCATGTGTCAGCCCTTGCTAGAAGAATGTGACCCTAGTGATGTCATAGAAAAAGAAGAGAATGACGATGATATAGAGTCCATTGTGATGGATAGATTTGCGACGTTGGAAGGTAAAAAAACTGTCATTTCCATTCATTTCCAGAAAGAAGAAGAACCTCTCACAAGTATTAAAACGGTAAATTCAAAGGATGGAAGTGAGAGCAGTCAAAAGAAAAAGAAAAGAAAAGCAGTGAAACAAGAAGAGGAAGAATCATTGTTTGAAGTACCAGAAAACTTCAAGAAATATGAAGTTGACGACCGCAAAATTTTGGTACGAATGCCTAAGAGAGAGGCCATCATAGGAGAATCATATGATAATAAAGAAAAGACCAAGAAGATTGTAGTGACCATCGAAGAGAATGAAGAGAGATGCACATATATAGGAGATGACCTAAGTGCTAGAGAAGAGATGGAGCTTGTAGCTCTATTAAGGGGTATAGGGATGTGTTTGCATGGCACTATAGAGACTTGAAAGGGGTAGATCCAAGAATTTTCTCTCATACTATCCCCATGAATGCTGATGCCAAGCCCACCAAACAGAAGCCCTACACATATAATGATACCTATGCAGCCAAAATAAAGGAAGAAATTGATAGGTTGATTGAAGCTGGATTCATCTATGAGATTGAGCATACTGAATGGGTGTCCCCCATTGTAGTGGTGCCCAAGAAGAATGGGAAGTTGCAAGTGTGTATTAACCTTAAAAAAGTTAATGCCGCTATGATCAGAGATAGTTATCCACTTCCAATCACGGAACACCTTTTGGAGCGTGTTGCAGGCAAGGAAGTTTATAGCTTCCTTGATGGATTTTCAGGTTACAATCAAGTAGCCATTGCCCCAGAAGATCAACACAAAACGGCTTTTGCCACAGAGTGGGGAATCTTTGCATTTCGTGTGATGCCATTTGGGCTCACCAATGCACCTGCAACGTTCCAAAGGCTCATGTGTCATGTTTTCAAAGAGTTCTTGCAAAAGAGCTTAGAAGTATATGTGGATGATTTATGTGCTCATTCCCAAGAAAGAAGATTTCACATCCCTGAGCTCAGACAAATCTTCAACAAGTGTAGAGAATATCGAGTGTGTCTGAACCCAGAAAAGTGTGTGTTCATGGTGCGTCAAGGTAAAATCTTAGGTCATATTGTTTCTAAGAATGGAATCTCAACAGATGAAGATAAGGTACGAGCCATATTAGAGCTACCAAGGCCAAGGAATGTTAAAGAGGTACAAGCCTTTATGGGCCATTGTGGATATTACCGTAGGTTTATCCACATGTACGCAATCATAGCTAGACCCCTTTATGCCTTGTTGTCTAATTTTGAGTGGAACGACGAATGCGAGAATTCTTTCAATGAACTGAAGAAACGTTTGTGCACAGCACCAATACTGACCACTCCAGATTGGAGTAAGCCATTCCATGTCCATGTGGATGCCTCCAATCATGCCATCGGATGTGTGCTAGCACAACCCACAAGTGAAGGAAACTTAGATTTGCCCATAGCATATGCTAGTAGACAGCTCACTGCAGCTGAACGGAACTATACCACAACTGAGCGAGAGGGCTTAGGCATGGTATATGCTGTGAAGAAGTTTAGACACTATTTATTGGCCAACAAGTTCAAGTTTTTCACTGATCATCAAGCTTTGTTATATTTGGTCAATAAACCTTGCAATACTGGACGCTTAGTAAGATGGTTCCTCTTACTAATGGAATATGACTTTGAAGTTGTTGTCAGGAAAGGTAGAACCCACCTTCGGGCAGATCACCTTTCTCGCATTACTTCAGGAGAGTCACCACAAGGAGTGTCTGATGAACTACCTGATGCTTATCTGTTCAATTTGGAAGTTGTTCCCAAATGGGCAAATAAGTTGGTACTAGTCCTAACCTTTGGCCCTGCAAATAAGAATGTGAAAACATCACAAGAAGAAATTGTAAGATCACAAAAATATCACATATTGGCAGGAAGCATGTACAAACAAGATACTGAGGGTGTATTAGCTTGTTGTGTCGAGGATGATGAACATAGTAGTTGGTTGCAGCAAGCTCATGAAGGATTGCTAGGAAATCACTATTCTAAACAACGAGCATTGCAGAATCTGAAGCGTCTAGGAGTGTATTGGCCTAGCATGGACAAAGAAATACATGAGTGGATTAAGAATTGTCCAATGTGCAGAGAGAGACCCCCAGTGGAGCATGCGACCCTTTATCAAGTGTCATTAATTCCAGATTGGAGTGCTCCATTGGTAGAGTTTATGAGGTCGGGAAGATTACCCAAAGAGGCTAGTCTAGCAAGAAGAAGAAGCATGGAGCAAGAAGCTCAAGGCTATGCCTTAGTAGGCGACAACTTATACCGAAGAGGCAAAGATGGTTACTTAAGACTGTGCGTTCATGAATCAGACTATTTAAAGGTCTTAGAGACTGCACACAATGGTGTTGCAGGTGGACATTTTGGTCCTGACGGAGTGATTAAGACCATTCTATTCTCAGGACTTTGGTGGCCCACGCTTCATATGGATGCACATACCTATGTGAAGAAATGTGACACATGCCAACGTGCACAATATCCAGTTAGAAAAGACGAGATGCCTTTGAGGCCAATGATGGGAGGGCGTGCATTTTCGAAGTGGGGCATAGACTTCATAGGTCCTATTAACCCCCCAGCTAGAAACTCCCATGCAGAATATATTATTGTAGCCATAGATTACCTTACAAAGTGGGTAGAAGTGAAAGCCACAACAAAGAATGATGCTCAGACTACGGCTAAGTTCTTATTCGAGAATGTGTTCACGAGATATGGACTGCCAATAGAGTTAGTGAGCGATAGAGGCACACACTTCTTGAATGAGGTCATTGAAAATTTTCTCCAAGAATTCTTGGTGATACATAAAAAGTCTGCCCCTTATCACCCACAAGCTAACGGACAAGCCGAGAGCACCAATAAGATCCTCTATAACGTATTGACAAAACTGGTAAATAATAAACGCTCTGATTGGGACAAACAACTTCATCATGCTGTTTGGGCTTACCGAGTTGCCTACAAAACGGTACTCAATGCCACCCCGTTTCAGATGGTCTTGGGACAGAATGCGGTGCTACCACTGGATTTCTTAATCCCTGCTTTAAAAGTAGCACAAGACCATGAGTGGAATGGACATGAGTTGTCCTCCAGGATCTTTGATCTAGAACGCCTAGGTGAGACGAGGTTACGAGCGGCAGCAGGCATCTACGCTGCAAAGAAGAGGCAAAAGGCATACTTTGATGCACACATCAAGGATAAGGGATTGAAAGAGGGAGATCTAGTGTTGGTTTACACACTAAAAAAACATGCCCGTAAGTTGGAAAAAAGAGGATATGGACCCATGATCATTAATAGAATTTCCACTAGTGGTGCAGTTTAGTTGGCCACTCTAGCAGGAGATATCTTGCCAAACTATATTAGTGGCTGTAGAGTCAAGCTATATCAAGAACCTCTTACTGAGGATATGCTAAGGAGACTCAACACTGCTAAGAAGTGAAAAGAAGAAGAGTTAAGAGTGAGAGAAGAAGCACACGCAGAGGCCAGAGAGCGTATTAGGCGAAATAAGTTAAGGCGATTAGGCCTAGATGTCAACTCAATAGCCCCAAAATATCACATGGATATGTGTCAAAAGTCAGGCATAGCGACTTCTCAGGTCATTGACCGAAGACCCTTTGTGACCATAGAGATAGGACAAGGGAAGGGTGCAAGGACGGTGAAAGCATTGATTGACTCAGGTGCAGCAAGTGGTGCAGTTAGACTTTCCTACTACCAAGACTTGCAGTTGAACATCAATCCCATAGAAGCTTATCTCATAGGATTGGGAGGTGTGGAAACCCCTTGTTTGGGCGAGGTGGAACTTCCCATCTACCTGCAAGAGGTTCCAATGAAAGTCAAAGTGCTAGTGTGTCAAGATGAGAACCTTACAGAACCACTTGTCTTAGGACAAGATTGGATTTATGATAATGCAGTCAACTTAAACCTAAGAAGTCAAATTCTTCAAGTTTGGGTACACGAACAATGCATTACATTAGAATTAGAGAACTGCATGCTCCCAGATCATGGCTCCACACACTCTCTTAGCTCTTCTAAGACTAATCATATGGAAGAAGATGTTGTATGTGTCAAAAGCTCTATGATGCAGAAGGATTCAATCATGAAAGACCAGGTTCGAAGGCGGGTGGATCGTTCTTCTTCTCCAAAGAATCAAGTAGCCACAGTAGTGAGTCCACCACACAAGCAAACACAACCGTTCACAACAACTGCCACATCAAATAGAAAGACACCATTCGATAAGAAAGCAGTTCCGAGCATGAAGCAGATATGGGTACGCAAAGGAGAGCAACCACCAGCCTTGCCCCCACAAATCCCATCCAGACAAGCCAACCAGGCCAGAAGACGAAGGAAGCAGCTCGGACAAGCTCAATCACAAGGTATCCAACAAGTTTGGGTGCCTAAGAAATTAGCTGCAGCTCAACAAGGGCGATTACAGATGTGGGTACCTAAGAAGATCTTACATCCACAACAACCTATGTTCTCCCTCATGCAAAAGGTCTCAACAAAGAAGCCAAAAAGAGAAAAGGGTAAGAACCACGTACAGAGACCGAAGGAAGATCAAATCACCTCTTCAACAATAGTAGGAAGACGTGCAAAAAGTATATGGGTTTGGAAGCCAAAAGTACAAGTAGCCTCCACTGAACCAAAGCACCAACCACACTGGATACCGTAGTTCAGAAAGCATCCAAAGAGGAAGATGCCTGAAGTGATCTCCACAGTGCCAAATGCTGTGCTAAAATGGATCCCTATCAAGAGGAAGGATCAGTGGTCATCTCGAGATCCAATGGATACCTCCAACAAAGATGACACCAACATCTGCCAGTGACATCAAGCCTCGACGAGCGACAACCATGTGCTCCTTGCACAACCCTGTCTTTTGCACCATTCAGGGCATGCACTTCCAAAGTATGCATTGACATAGGGCCCTATTACATGGCCGTGCATAGACACATTTGAGAATCCCAGGCACAAAGAGCACATGGACACAGGTCAACTAGTTTTACTGATACTAACGTCTATCTTCTTGTTTTGTGACATTGTTCTTCCACAAAAAAAAAAAAAAAAAAAAAAGCGGGAGAGAGTTTGTTCTCAGGTTTGGCTTATGAAACATGAATGAGTCATGCTTAGTTGAAGGTGGAATTGTTGATTACTAGGCATTTATCAATTTGGATAGAAGTGTGTCTCGGCTAGCAGATGATATTATTGCTACCTTATCTGGTAGATGGCAAGCATTTGGCATGAACATGGCATCTACAACTATGATTTTCTCTTACCATGGTAGGAATGAAAAGCTTGAAGGTCCGCAACTTGAGTGATGCTTAACTAATTCATGTACGCGAGCATCCAAGGAGATACCTGCAAAGGGTAGTTCTGGAGGAGAAGACTCCTACGTATGGTGAACTAAAGAGAATATGTGAAACTCAGCTTGGTGTAGTTACCCAATGTTGTTTGCCAAAGAATATAAAGAAATTCAATTCTCAGTATTTGGCAAATGTTGCTTTGAAAAGAGGAGAGAGGATCAACCACTCAAAAGATCTCATAAGTGGACCATCAACATGGACATTCATCAACAATGTTCCATCCCAAAGGCCGAGTGTACAACACGAAGAGATGAACATCGATCAACCTTCTCCATGGTAAGTATCTTTACTTTGGCAACACCATAACCATGATAGATTAGGAAACCTCTTCGTCAGCATACCCTTGAGCACTTAGCTCAAGACCCGCAATTTTTGCACCATACTTCTTCCAATGCATTTTCCAAGTAAGCATGTGTAGGGCTACATTACAAGGCCGTGCACAAGGCACATACTTTTTTCAACCCATGCACATAGACACTTACCCATCATTCACTATGGGTTATGAGAACTTGGCATGACTACTCTGAACATCATCTTTAGAAGCGCTAGAGGACATCCTGGGGCAACATCAATACCTAGGAAGCAATTCGAAGCTAGCAGTTGCTCCAACTCAATCTTGATACGCATTCATGCGGGCATCCACGGAAGAAGCACATACTAAGGGACTACGACTTGCAAAGGCGTGCAGTGACAAATGAAGGACCGGACAACCAACACTGCCAAATTTGGAAGATAGACGACTCTTGTTCATACAGAATGGATACTACCTCCCAAGAACTACATGGGACAACCACTACAACAAGGGTCTGTCAGGGACGACATACTCGAGAGGGGGGGGAGTGTTGAAGCTCAAAGTCAAGGACAAAGCATGGAAGCACATCAAAAGGTGGACACACAAGGAAAGGGAGCAAGTAGGGAGCTCCAAGAAGTGTATGTCAAATTTTCAGAAGAATCCCCTACAACAATAGTGATTTTCATCACTAAAAACCATTGTAAATACCATTTTCTATTTTTAGTAACTCCATTTTGTTCAAGCCAAGGAGTCCTTGAGCTTGAGGAGTATTAGAAGTATCATCCTACCAATTTTCATAATTTTTAGACTTCGTTTGAGCCCTCAAATAAGCCTTGGAACCTAATTTTTAACTAGGCCGGACACTAGGTCTGGACAGGGCCAAAACTAGTCAAAAAACTATAAAAAGAGCTAGAGTGCTCATTTTTGGGGCTGGCTTGTTAGAGAATAGAGCTTTTGTAAGAGAACTCTTTTGCAATCGAAGCTTTCCATTGTTCCTCTCTTTGATCTTGCCTTGTGTGCGTGTGTGTGTATGTGTGTGCATGCTTGTGTGCTTTCACTCACACACTTGCACCTTCACTTGCTCGTGGTCTTCATACCGGTCCTCACGTCTCCGCGGATTGACAAGTAAAGGAGGTGGTGCTTACGCTTGAGCTACAATCACCACAAGGAACTGGACCAAAAGTACATTCAGTACACCCTGTTGTTCCCATAATTCTTAGACCACTAGAACCAAGAAGAAGGCTAAGGCCAATTTAGGTGTCCAAGTGCAATCATTTTCGAGAGAACCATATGACCATAGTGCCGAATCCAAGCAAGTGTTGCATGCAGAATAGGTGGATGGCTTCTTTGTTCAATATGAAGCTTTTGGCTTAACCCTTACAAGAACAATTCTGACCTGGTTCCTATCATCGGACCCAAACCATTTTGCAAATATTGAGTAATTTTTCCAAGAATTTATTGGTGAATTCACCAAGAGGGGTATTAAACACAACTCCTCTTTGTTGATCCATAGTTTTAAGTAGACCCCTAATGAGACTGTAAAACCTACTGCCATGAGATTTAATCAGTATGTAGACAGATGTCATGTGACTGAAAGACCCTCTCAACTGAAGATGATATCTCTATTTCTAGATGGTCTAACCAATGGGACATTAAGGAATTTGGTTAATGTGAAACATCTATAGACATTGAGTGACTATCTACAAGAGTGTATAGATTCAAAAGACAACCTAGCAGATGACCTAAAAATTCCACAAAACTCCACAAAATCAGAGGATATGACTAGCAATGCTACCTCTAACACTAGCAATGTAGAAGAACTTGTAGACTTAGTGGCTAAGAAGCTAGGTGTTTAGGGATAGAGAAACTACCAAAATCCTCCTTTGAGAGTACCCATGTCATGAAGATGCATGCATTGTGGTGGGGATCATCCATCTCATACTTGTGTAAGGGGAGGGCCGATATCCCCACAACCCTTCGATTATAATTGGCAACCAACCTGAGGACCTAACTTGTATTGTCACATTGAAAAAAAGTACACAAACCACATCACTAAAAATTTCCCCCTTAATAGACAATCTAGGACCTCTGCACAACGACAATATCAACTGTATGGATATCGACCCAGAGATCAAGGCATAGAGGTTCTAAGATATAACCCATAAAAAGGACCACCTATGGCACAAAGACCATATGAGTTCACGGGATACAAAGCAGCTCAACCAGTGTTAGGACAAAAACCCCCACACCCTCAAAATGTAGTGCCAGTAAAGTATGCACAAATGGAAGAAAATATGGAGAGAGCAATTGTACCAACCACACCATTGACAAGCTCAAAAAACAAAGGCCAAGGATTCGATCAAAACCAAGGGGATTACTATTCTTTTGACACCGGTCTTATGGAATAAGACTAGGTCTATGAGGCACACTATTATGGATATCATGGTTATGAAAGATCATACGGGCTAGAACATGCTAACCTCATGTATACATCCCCAAGGACCCCAGTTCCAAATAGACCTTCCGCCAGACCAATTGCACCAACAAGACCATTGTTATAGATGTGGTGGAGATTACTTCATTAGGGAATGTACTTTTCCTTACATCCCAGCAACCCCACGTGCTTGGGAAGGCTATTATAATGATTGTGACAAAGAACATTTGTTTAGAGATTTCCTGAAGAAACCAAACAAGGTCTCAACCATGACTCAAATCAATGTAATCAAAGTAGTAGAGTCCTTAGGAAGTGATAAAGAATATATAGTGCCATTGAAAGCCATAACGCGAGCCAAGAGGAGGGAAATCTTGGAAACAATAGCAACAAGTAACTCCAAGATGGAAGAAGAGCCAGAATCTGGGAATTTAATTATAGAAGATTTTGAAGAAGTGCATAATAATCCAGAATCTAAGAAGACTCAAAGACGGAAGGCAAGGTGAGAGAAAATTAGGAGCAAATGGATTAGAAAAAGAGAGGAAGAGAAAGCACGCGGGATAGAAGACACCGAGCTTAAAGGAAACCAATTGACAACAAAGAAAGCTAACATAGTAATAAGTTTTTTTAACCATAAAGGAGTGATCGGGATCCTATATGCATAAAGTGGAGTTTATTTCTACCTTCAAATTTGCCATGATTTTTTGCAAGTGAACAAACTAGCAAAATTTAGATGACCAAAGCATGCTTACCAGAGCTTTTCATCTGAAATGACAGGAGAATCATGAATTGCACACACTAAGTCATTCTTAGATTCTGTGTAATTTATGGTCTTATACAATCCATGTCATCAAATGCCAGAAAAAATGATCACATTACCATTCGAGAGATCATGAAATGTACATCTGCCATCAATAAATTTGACAACCAAGACAATCTTGGCTAGTGTTGAAACTAATAACAAATTTTTCTTGAACTTGGTACATATATGAAATGATAAAATTACCATTAAAGAGATCATGAAATTTATATTTACCACCAATAAATTTGACAACCAAGAAACAGAAACAGACTTTGTAGTCGTTAATCTATTAAGGAGGGCTTGAGAGAAAGAGAGTTTTTTGTACATGTCAATGGTCATTGATGCTAAGTGTGTGAGCTATCTATGCCTACAAATATGTTGGCTTCAGAATTATTTAAGATGTATTCCCTTAGATGAAGAAAATAATATATCATTAAAAATAACTAAAGAATAAAAGATACTACTAAGCATACAATATTTTTGTTCCTTCCCTTAGTAAAAAATACCTTATTATAGTGTTAGTCATAAAAAATGTTCCTATTGAGCCTTAATTCAACAATAACTTACTCATACATCATGTATATGTATTCAATGGTCTTTTTGTAACTCACCTAGTGCTTTTGCACTCAACTCGTGTTTATGTTAATTCCTATACTCAAAATTTTGTACATGTGTAGCATTTGTGGAGAATCTTTAAAGTTTTCTGGGTTTTCTAAAGATAATCCCTACTTAAACAATGTTTATTCACGTATTAATGATATTGATAATCGTAGGGTGAATGTTGCTTAATATGTGCATATTCACTTACACATGCACAACGATACCTTTACCTAGTGATTAACCTTAGATGAGCTTGAGTATACATTCTTAGGTCCGTTAAATGAGTTGATTTTACATAAGAGAATCATCATACTGGCATTTAATTATAAGTGGTTTTCACATTGTAATAGTAAGTTAATAGTTATTTTCAACATGATGCATGATCTATAAAAAATTTTTCATTGGTATACATTTATACTTAGTAGTACCTCGTAGAGAGCTTTGTTGTAGTCATGATAGTACACTTAGATTGTTTTTAACTAGATATTTATATAGAGATATTACTTTTAAGACGTGCTTATAGCCTAGGTATATACATATGCTTTGTGGAAAAGTTTATGGAAACATTTTTTTATGTAACTTCAAATATAATCTCATTTGTGGAATGATGGTAGTGTGAGTTCATTCTTAGAGGTACTACGGAGGAATTAAATAGGCACTTTCTGTTACTCATTTGCCTTGGTTAAATGAATGTGTTGTACACATTTAGGCGTAAACTCATGGCACTATCACTCAAGTATATTTTAGAAAAAAAAGTATTATTTTATATTATGCTAGTTGTGTTAATAAAACGCTTGTTGTATATTCAATTAATATGGAATGAAACATTTTTTTTGTTCTTAAAGACGTGTCAAGGTGTGACTTGGATAACAACCATGCAGAGTTGTTGTACCTATCATCCCTTTCAATGTGTTTGTGTTGATATATTTGGGTAGTGATGTGTGTGAACACACTAGGACTATCGGGGCACTTTTTTCTCTCTTTAGGAGGTTTTTTTCCCCCGGCTTATATATACGCCTATTGCCCTAATGGGCTACTTATCTTTGTACATTCTCTAGTAATACATTCAGTATTGTGTGTTGTGTTCCAAGCTTCTTCTTCTTCCTTGTGCTGTTCGCGTGCTTCCACAGACGTCTAACTCCAACAATTGGTATTACAGCAGGTTGTCGCTTCATCTAGGGTGCCGTCGACACTCCTCTCTTTGCAGTCTCAGAATCACAAGAATTTTGGTGAGCATACTCAGCGTGTTTTGGAGATCAAAACGACTTCGCTTTGTGGTGCCAAAATCGCGATCTGAGCTTGTTTTGGCCTCCGAACGCACTATCACAGCGCTTGTGCAGGCTATTTTGTCTTTTTGTGCCAAAGTTATATACTAGTTTCTGTTCACCAATATAAGCATCTCGAAGTCTGCTACAGGTCTAGCGAAATATGTCTGGCCAATTGTTGGCGATATACGGGAAGAAGCAAGTACGGGCATACATGCAGATCTAGCACTAAGGCAACCCTCTATTTTTTTCAAAACCCTTACACCATTTAAAAGTGATTCTCATCACTAAAAACCCCTGTAAATACCATTTTCACCTTTTTGTAGCTCCATTTTGTACAAGCCGAGGAGTCCTCGAGCTTGAGGAGCCTTAGAAGTAGTTGCCTACCAATTTTCATATTTTTTAGATCTCGTTTGAGTCCTCAAATAAGCCCTGGAACCTAATATTTAACTACGCCGAACACTATGTCTGGACAGGGCCAAAGCTAGCCAAAAACTATAAATAAAGCTAGAGAGCTCATTTTTGGGGAGCTTCTTGTAGTTTTGAGCTTGTATGAGGATTTGGTTGCAATAGAAGTGATTCCATTGTCTTACTCTCTTTGTTCTTGCTGTGTGTGCACGTGTGTGTATGTGTGTGCATGTTAGTGTGCTTCGCACTCACACATTTGTGCCTTCACTTGCTCGAGGTCTTCATACCATCCTCATGTCTTCCCGGATTGACATTAAAGGAGGTGCTACTCATCACTGAGCTACACCAAATTTTGGCGCCGTTGCCGAGGATTCAAGCTTTGAGGACGAGCGTGTGATGGTAAGACGTAGAGAGGACGCGTTGGAATGGTATGTAGTAGGTAAATTTGTGATTTTTCTCCATCTCCATCTCCATCTTCATCTCCACCTTCATCTCCTTCTCCACCTTATATTCTCATTTCCAAACCATTTCCCTCATTTGCTTTGTGCGAGTTTGAGAGAGAGCGAGCGTGTGTGTTCTTGTTTTGTGTGTTTTTGCATGTTTCTTGCAGGTTTCAGCTCCATCATCATCTCCAGCAAGCTCAGCAGGTACGGAATCTATCAGCGCAAGCTCCGAGGCATCGAGCTCGACCTATCACGACACACCAAAAAGTTGCCCCAATCACGATTCTGAGTGCACCACGACACTGCGCAGGCCTAGAGCTCCTAGGATCACTAGACAGAACCGCAAAATTTGCCATAACTCGACCTATCACGACACCTCGAAGTATCGCGATACCCACGACCTATCGCGACACTTCGAAGTATTGCGACACACCGAAGTATCGCGACACACCGAAGTATCGCGACACACTGACCCCACCTATCGCAACACTCCCAGGTATCGCGACACTCCCAAGTATCATGACACCTTGACCTATCGCGACACTCCCAAGTATCGCGACACTTTCGACCTATCGCAACACCTCGACCTATTGCGACACCTCGACCTATCGCGACACTCCCAAGTATCGCGACACCTCGACCTATCTCGACACTCCCAAGTATCGCGACACCTCGACCTATCGCGACACCTCGACCTATCGTGACACTCCCAAGTATCGCGACACTTCGACCTATCATGACACTCCGACTTATCGTGACACTTTCGACCTATCGCGACACTCCCAAGTATCGCGACACCTCGACCTATTGCGACACTTCCACCTATCGTGACACTTTCGACCTATCGCGACACCTCGACCCGACCTATCGCGATACATGGGCTTAACGCATAAAATTTGAAGTGAATTAAATGAGTGAATTGAGGTACAATTGGGCTTAGTTTTGGGACACATTGGGATGATATTAGAGCGTTAGAAGTGGGCAAGGTGTGGTGATTAATTAGGGCTACGGTAGGCATGATTCAAGTCCAAGAGAACTAATCAACTAAGTGCAAGCATCAAGTAGGACTTAAGTGAGAAAACCTTAAGGGACAAAAGTAAACTTGAATTGATCACGTATCAAGTGCGAAAGTCACTTAAGTATTCCTGACGCCGAGATATCAGACAAGTTCATAAACACAATAATCCACTAAAAAGAACAAAGTGATTGGTGCAAAATAACCTGCAACATGGGTATACTTGGGACCAAGGGGGTAGATAAACCAAGCATATGAACCTTAGGTCAGGCAGACACCTAGGCCGAGACAGACAAAGCCTCAGATCTTCTGAAGCTAGTGTCAATCACACTGCTAGGTCTTGGGCCCAGCAGTTGAGTGATTACCTATACACTCCACGATCAGAAACAAGTGATTCTGAAATGTCCTATCACATGGAGAGACCAGTAGGTAGTTCAGGGGTGGCTTATCTAGAAAAGCCAGAAGGACATTACAAGACTCAATTGGAATACATCAGGACTAATCGTCTAGATGCTCCCATCTACGAAGACGGCCTGAGAAGATTTGTGGTCCAGATTAAGAACCCCGATCAACCCCATGGACTAGAACACCCGGTAGTTAAGTTCGAGAATGCAGCATACCTAGATAAAGAGGGGACTATATATGTAGTCACCACTCTTCCTGATAGAACAGATGAGTTTGGAAATGTGATTGCGGAGACCGACATGGGTGATATAGAGCAAGGGAATTTAGAGAGAGAGCCAAGAACCCCCCGTGGTAAATCTGTCTTGACCAGAATCATGACTCCAGAGTGGATTCCACAGGATAGTAAAAGCATAGATTTGCTTTTAAACCGAGAAACCGATGAGGCTTTTTGGAGATATAAACTTGCTCAACCTTAGGAGGTGAGTGCCCTCACAATCTATGAGTTTAAAGACCCTGATAGCCCAGGCAAAGTAACCTACCTAGACAATACATCAGAGAGAATCTTCATGGTCACCGAGCATGGCAGACATGCCTACACATGGAAGGGTGAATTTGTTTTTCCCCAACCACAGTCTAATGTGTCCTTTGGTCACCAAGGAGCCGGGACCTCCCAGGCTCATGGAGTCCAAGGAGATAGAAGTAGAGATAGACCTGAAGTAAGCTTTGCCAACCCCCAGGGAAGAGAAAGAAGGAGAACAGGGACGGATAGAGAGGAAATCGAGAGATTTAGAGACCCAAGAAACCAAAGAAATGCTGATGATTTTCCTTTGCCAAGGCCGAGAGAACACACTAGGACCCTGCGGCCAACTCAACTGGTGAAGTCCATGAAGAATTACTTCGATGGCACTGGTGACCCTAATGACCACGTGGTAGAGTTTAGGCAAGTCTTGAAAGCTGAACAGGTAGAGGACCTATTCACACAATATAATGCTTTTGGTCTAACCCTTAGGAACACTGCCCTCACGTGGTTCCAACCACTGAACGAGAGGCGTTTCAGAAACATAGACCAGCTCTTAGAGGCATTTATCATTGAGTTTTCTAAGAGTGGCATCAGGCACAACACTTCCTCACTAATTCATAGCTTCAAGCAAACACCTCGAGACGGTCAGACTAGCA
Source organism: Ceratopteris richardii (assembly GCA_020310875.1). Lineage (NCBI taxonomy): Eukaryota > Viridiplantae > Streptophyta > Polypodiopsida > Polypodiales > Pteridaceae > Ceratopteris > Ceratopteris richardii. Next base: position 60,691,805 of record CM035430.1, on the reverse strand, counting down.
GGAAGACGGTTTAGGCAATACCTAGAGAGATGCCCGATGCCTGAGTTACCCACACCAGCCAAGCAAGTGGCCTTGTTCTTAGATGGATTGTTGAGCACCAAGCTCAGGTCATATGTGTATCTGAAGGACCCAAGAACTATAGAAGAGTGCGTGCGCATGTGCATAGACATTGAGGATAATTTAGGCGAGGAGTTAGAACTGTCAAAAATCTATAAGGATTTTGATAGCTCTAGTAGCCTCACATCTGGTCAATCCACATCCATTGAGGAACTTGCAGAGAATGTAGCTCAAAAACTAGGTGTCTCTAGCAAACAAATTCCGAGATTTGCCCCAGTTAAGCGGTGCTACACTTGTGGCGGTGACCATATGGCAAATGTATGTCCCATTATGGCTCAAACCCAGGTGAATCCTAGTAGCCAGTACTGCACCATAGAGCGAAGGTACACCAACCACACGGCACAGGACTGCCCATATAACAAACAAACTATTAGGCAAAACTACCCTCAGCCATATCCACAACAGGGTAGATACCAGAATCAGTACCCACCACAACAATACAACAGACCACAGCAACCTTATCAGCCACCCTATCAAGGGTAGCAGAGACCTCAACCAGTCCTAGTACAACAACCCCCTGCTCCAACCAATGTGATCCCAGTGAAATATGCATCTGCTGAAGAAAATCCGAACAGAGCCATAGTCCCAGTCACCCCATTGCTATCAGAGAGTGATCCAAGTGACCATAGTTTTGACTCCACACATATTGATAGCCCACAGGCTTACTACATGCAGTCACCCGAGCATAACGAGCCATACTATTATGAGGACCCAAGTGAAAATAGTGGGGAGCCTGAGTATGCCAATGTCATGTACACAAACCCCAACTCTAGACCTCAACCTAGGCAGGTACGACCCCCATTTCCTAGAGGACCATGCTTCAGATGTCAGGGAGATCACCTTATACGTGATTTTCCACTGCCTGCCCCTACACAACCCCAACCAATGACAATTCAGGGTTTCTGTCAAGACTGCGAAAAAGAGCATCTCCTACGAGATTGCCCAAAGAACCCTAATAACATGCCTAAAATCACTCCTATCAATGTCGTTGGGTTAGTAGTAGACTCCATAGGGAGTGTGACTTCCACTGCACCTGTGCAAGTGATCACAAGAGCCCAAGCACTACAGCAAAACCAAGGTGTTGGTCAGGAAAAGAGCCCCGAGGTGAGTGAAACAGAGAGCATAACCAAAAAGAGGACTAGAGCCTGGAAGGATAGTCGTGAAAGAATGAAAAGGCAATGGGCAAAAAAGATGAGCGAACTTGAAGAACGCTTGAGAGAAACCAAAGCAAAGATAAGTGAACTCGGATCTCAAAACCACTCTCACACCACCCCTCCACCACCTCTCCCTTTAACCGCCAATCCATCTTCTTCCATTCCCCAACCTTTCAATACACCACCCTTAACCCACCCACCACCCAGAGTAGGATCCGTCCTAGCCGATCCCACTCCCGAGGACCTAAACATGATGCTTAGAGCATATCAGGCCAGAATCCAAGAAGGGCCAAACGTAACTGATCATGAAAAGTGTTACCCTAGAGCAGATATAGAGCTAGAACGAACCAAAATTTGTGGTAAGATGGTGGAATTGGCTCAAACTATGTTTGAAGCGAGTCGCCTCTTTAACATCTCTAGTTCAGCTAAGACGCAGTTACACTTTGATGGACTGCTAGAATGAATAGAGAGGCTAATTGCACAATCAGAAAAGGAACCCGCCTCTCAAAATAAGGGCAAGGCAAGTGAGAACGTGAGCCTACCTCCCCAGGAAGCCTACGTGCCTAACTCTACGGAGCCAGACACATCATCTTCTATGAATCGGTTCACACCAGAATTCCTACGAGAGATTCAAGAAGACAAATGGGCTAAAGAAAGTGAAGTCCCTCCTCCCATTGAACTTGTGGATGATGCACACGATCAATTTCCACAGGACATCCCATCCATTTATGAGGAGCACGAGAGCACCCACTCTCAAGAGAGATTAGACTTTGAGTCTAATTCTCTACAAGAATTACCACATTTCACAGGCCCATGGGAAACCAAGTCTACTTGTCTGAGAGCGCCCACATTCATGATAAGAAATGAAGATTCTATCATACCTAGGAATACAGAGGTAGTAAAGAACACTAAAGTGCAGTGCAATCTCACTTTAGAAGAGCTACTCAAAGTTAAGCCAGAAGTGTGGAAACATGTAGCCAAACAAGTTCCAGACATAGCAAAATCCCAAGTAGGATCTCATAGAACAATGCCTGAAATACCATTGGATAAGATAGGAGACATGAGTGAAGGAGAAGAAGGAAATACCTATCTCCCAGTTACCCATCAGGGTTACACAACCAAGGCGATTTTGGACTCAGGTGCAGGAGTTGCAATTGCTACAACTTCCCTTTGGAAGCATTGGGGCAAGCCAGCACTCAGGCCAACGAGGATGAAATTGCAGATGGCCGATGGTCATATTAAAAGACCCTTAGGCTTGCTGGAAGGAATAGCTCTCACTACATGTGGTGTTGAGTTCGAGCATACATTTGCTATATGTGATTTTAGCAAAAATCATGCCTATGAAATGATCTTGGGAAGACCATTTATGCGACAGTTGCAAGTGGTACAGTACTGGGGAACCAACTCCTTGTACCTGCAACACTTAGGTGTTACGACCAAAGTGAATCTCAAAGATTACTCTCATAGAGATGTCCCTCCTATCCAATGGAATCCCATCCATAGAGCCAAAGATGATACGGAATCTGTGCATTCCATAGGATCAGGGTCCTCATGGATGCATGAAGACACCCACTTATGGATGTGCAAAGTGGCAGTAAAAGAAGAGAAAAGAGAAAAAGCCAGAGAAATAGGTGCAAAAGAAACACATAGATCAATTCAAGACCCAGCCTATGCACCTGTAGTCTTTTCTGACGAGGAATTTGAACCCCATGGCTGGGCAGAAATCCTAGCAACAATGGACGTAGCCATCAATGAGGAACAATGGACACCCCACTGTGATGAAGATGGCTATGACATTTCAGTCTTCTCCATAGAGCCAATCATGGGAGAGGCAGTGTTAGAAGAGTGTGAACCTAGCCCTGATGCATTTGAGGATGCAAGTGACTCTGATCTAGAGTCAATCATTATGGACACGCCCTTTGCATCAGATGAAGAATACTTCTATGAAGTAGAATTTCAACCCCAGAGGCATGGAGAGCTTACAAATGAGGTAAGGCTAGCCACACATGTGACCCCGAAGGAAGAAGGAAAGAAAAGAAAGAAGAGAGAAGTCACAACAGAAGAGGAAGAATCTTTGTTTGAGGTCCCAGAAAATTTTAAGAAGTATGAGATAGATGATAGAAGAGTCATGATAAGAATGCCTAAACGGGAGGCACAATCAGGAGCGGCCTATGATAACAAAGAAACCACCAAAAAAATAGTGGTAGCCCTAGAAGAGGGAGAGGAGAGATGTATTTATATAGGACATGACCTGACGAAAGACGAAGAGCACGAATTGATAGCCTTGCTAAGAGAATACAGAGATGTATTCGCTTGGAGCTACAAGGATTTGAAGGGTGTTGACCCAGACATATGCTCACACACAATTCCCATGACCTCAGATGCTAAACCCTCTAAGCAAAAGCCATACACATATAATGATAACTATGCTGCTAAAATCAAAGAAGAGATAGACCGCTTGGTGGAAGCCGGATTTATCTATGAAATTGAGCACACTGAATGGGTATCCCCCATTGTAGTGGTGCCCAAGAAGAACGGCAAATTACGAGTATGCATTAACTTGAAGAAGGTTAATGTAGCCACTATCAGAGATAGTTATCCGCTTCCTATCACTGAGCATCTATTAGAAAGGGTAGCAGGCAAAGAAGTGTACAACTTCCTGGATGGGTTTTCGGGCTACAATCAAGTAGCCATTGCTCCAGAGGATCAGCATAAGATGACTTCTACCACGGAGTGGGGCATATTTGCCTTTCGGGTAATGCCATTCGGGCTTACCAATGCACCAGCTACCTTTCAAAGATTAATGTGTCACCTGTTTAAAGAGTTCTTGAGGAAAAATAGTCTATGTTGATGATCTTTGCGCTCATTCCAACATTAGACAGACCCATATACCTGAAGTCAGACAAATCTTTGATAAATGCAGAGAATATCAAGTCTGCCTGAACCCAGAAAAGTGTGTTTTCATGGTCAGGCAAGGCAAAATTCTAGGTCACATAGTGTCTAAGAACGGCATATCCACTGACGAAGAGAAAGTGAGAGCCATCCCAAAACTACCTAGACCAAAGAACGTCAAGGAAGTACAGGCTTTCATGGGACATTGTGGTTACTACCGTCAGTTCATCCACATGTATGCTGTCATTGCAAAGCCCATGTACGGACTTCTGACTAACTTTGAGTGGACTGATGAATGTGAGAATTCCTTCCAGGAGCTTAAACGAAGATTATGTTCAGCACCAATCTTGACCACACCAGATTGGAACAAGCCATTCCATGTTCATGTGGATGCCTCCAATTATGCGATTGGATGCGTACTTGCACAACCTACGGGTGAAGGTAATATGGATCTCCCTATTGCCTATGCCAGTAGACAATTGAATGCTGCTGAACGGAACTATACAACCACCAAACGAGAAGGATTAGGCATGGTGTACGCGGTTAAAAAGTTTAGACACTATTTGCTTGCAAATAAGTTCAAATTTTTTACTGATCACCAAGCTCTATTGTACCTGGTAAACAAGCCGTGTAATACAGGCAGATTAGTAAGATGGTTTCTTTTACTAATGGAATATGACTTTGAGGTAGTAGTGAGGAAAGGCAGAACTCATTTGAGAGCAGACCATCTCTCTAGGCTCACATCTGGAGAGTCCCCACAAGGAGTATCAGATGACTTACCAAATGCTTACTTGTTTAATCTGGAAGTTGTACCTCAGTGGGCTAAGCCACTGGTGCCAGTATTTACATACGGGCCTAACCACCCAATAATAACCACACAGGATAGAGAGGTAGTAAAAGCCCAAAAGTACCACATCATGGCTGGAAGTATGTACAAGCACACAGATCAAGGGATCTTCGCTTGTTGTGTAGAAGAGTACGAGTACACTAAGTGGTTGCAATTAGCACATGTAGGTGCATTAGAGCAACACTACTCAAAACAACGAACCCTACAAACCCTGAGAAGACTAGGAGTGCATTGGCCGACTATGGAAGCTGCTGTCCAGAAGTTATGCTAGGAATGCCCAATCTGCTGCACTAAACCACCTGTGGAACATGCCACTCTTTATCAAGTGTCCATAGTGCCGGATTGGAGTGAACCCCTAGTATCCTTCCTGAAGACGAAAACATTCCCTCCAGACATGACTCTGACGAGGCAAAGAAGTCTAGAACAAGAAGCCCTAGATTACTCACTCATTGGTGATAATCTATACAAGCGTGGTAAAGATGGTTACCTAAGATTATGTGTCCACGAGAGTGAATATCTCAAGATCCTGGAAACTGCTCACCAAGGTGTAGCAGGAGGGCATTTTGGAGCAGATCGAGTGATTAAAGTGATTCTATTTGCAGGCTTGTGGTGGCCGACCCTTCACATGGATGCACATACCTATGTGAAGAGGTGTGACGTCTGTCAGCGAGCTCAGCCTCCTATACGCAAAGATGAGATGCCACTGAAACCCATGATGGGTGGACGAGCATTCTCTAAGTGGGGAATAGACTTTGTTGGTCCTATTAATCCCCCAGCTAAGGGCTCCCATGCTGAGTATATCATTGTTGCCACGGACTATCTAACCAAATGGGTAGAGGTAAAAGCCACAACAAAGAACGATGCACAAACAACAGCTAAGTTCTTGTTTGAGAATGTGTTCACCAGGTATGGATTACCTATAGAGATAGTTAGTGATAGAGGGACTCACTTCTTGAATGAAGTTATTGAAAATCTGCTCCAAGAATTCTTGGTAGTACATAAGAAGTCTGCCCCCTATCACCCCCAAGCTAATGGCAGGCGGAGAGTACAAATAAGATCTTATGCAATGTACTGACGAAATTAGTAAATAATAAACGCTCTGATTGGGACAAACAGCTACACCATGCTGTTTGGGCATACCGAGTGGCCTATAAAACGGTACTCTAAGCCACACCCTTTCAGATGGTGTTCGGTCAGAATGCGGTGCTACCCTTGGACTTTTTGATACCTACATTGAAGGTAGCACAAGAGCATGACTGGACAGGCCATGAACTCTCCTCTCGAATTTTTGATCTTGAACGTCTAGGCGAGACACGATTGAGAGCGGCAACAGGAATCTATGCAGCGAAGAAGAGGCAAAAGGCATATTTTGATACCCATGTGAAGGATAAAGGCCTGAAAGCAGGAGACCTAGTCCTAGTCTACACATTGAAGCAGCATGCACAAAAATTAGTGAAAAGAGGCTATGGACCTATGATCATAAATAGGATTTCAACTAGTGGGGCAGTACAACTAGCCACTTTGGAAGGCGACATTCTCCCTAGCTACATAAGCGGATGTAGAGTCAAGTTATACCAAGAACCCCTGACTGAAGAGATGTTAAATCGGCTCAACACTGCCAAGAAACGGAAAGAGGAGGAAAAATGAATTCGAGAGGAAGCACAAGCAGAGGCCTTAGAGCGCATCCGACGAATGAAATTGAGGAGGCAAGGGAGAGATCAGCCTATGATCGACACTCAAGAGCCTCCAGGCTATCACATGGCCATGTGTGAGGCTTCAGGTGAACGTACCCATAGGATAGTGGATCGACGACCTTTTATGACCCTAGAAGTTGGACAAGGGGACAGTACCAGGACCGTAAGAGCTTTAATTGATTCAGGAGCAGCCACTAGTGCAGTTCGGCTCTCTTATTACCAGCAGCTACAATTGGAGGTAAAACCCCTAGAAGCATATCTGATAGGATTAGGAGGTGTTGAAACCCCTTGCATGGGAGAGGTGGAACTTCCCCTCTACATACAAGAGGTCCTCATGCCAGCAAAAGTGCTAGTATGTGAAGAAGAGGATCTTACCGAACCTCTGGTCTTGGGCCAAGACTGGATCTATGATCACGCAGTCAACCTCAACCTAAGAAGTGGACTTCTTCAGGCTTGGGTAGGCCAAAGCTGTCTTACGATTGAATTAGAAAATCAAGCACTCAAACCAATAGAACAGGCACCAACTCCTGGTCCCTCCAGGAATCCACATAAAGATAATGATGCTGTTCTTGTCCAAAGTTCTATGGTGCAGAGGATTGTCAATCTTACCAAAGGTACAAGAGTCAATGAGGAGTTCGCAGCTGGGCCAAAGGAGATTCTAAACATGCAGACCAAACATCATACAACACGAAGGAGGCCGTTGATCAAGAAGCAAGAGTGCCAACTAGTGCAACACGGAATACCTCGTGGCGTGAAGCAGATCTGGATACGCAAGGATGGAAAACCCACAGCTCTAGTAGCAGGCTCTCGAAGAGGAAACAAACAAGCCACACCATCACGGACACAAGTGAAGGAGTACCCTAGGCAACCTCCTAGGCACACCACATCTATTTGGGTCCCTAAGCGGTCAATGAAGGCTAGCCCCAATGCTAGACACATATGGGTTCCCAAGGCCTATTTACGAGCCCAAATAGCTCCAAATCTAGTCACTGGCATAATTCATCACTCACAAGTCCTCTCGAAAAACAATGCAGGAACGCTACCTAAAGACCACCCTAACCCACACTCAGCCAAACCGAGGAATGTCTGGAAATGGGTACCCAAAAGGTCCCAAATCCATCACAACCTAGTTCATAAATCTTTGCCTGTCTTTAGCTCTAAGAGCTACGAATCCTCCATCAAGGTTTGGAGACTTAAACCGTGTATCAAACCCCCTGACCCAATCGTGTAAATCCATCCACTCTGATGAAGGTGCATTCTGAGTCCATTGCATAACCAAAGTATGCATCTAGGATAACACTAACCTCTAATAACCACTCACATCTATCACAAACACTTCACCTCTAACCACTAACCATCGGGATTGTCATATTAGTATTGTGGAGGGAACACCGTTATATCCTGTTTCCTATGCAACACTAATGTGCTTTCTTCTTCCAGCAGATAAGCATCAGAAGTATCATGGCAGCAGTGGCAGGAACAAGCTCCCAGGCGGGCACTAGTAATCAAAGAAATTGGGATACCATGCCTATGGAAGCCCCACTGACAGCAAGGCCTGAAGAGCTTTTGAACGTGAGAAGAATTCCTATCTTAGATCCACCAAATGGCCTAACAGAAAGAGTGAAGGGGCATTCTCACTGGTTCAATGAGATGCCTGGAGACTTGGGAGATGCCGACCACATCTGGGAGTCAAAGTTGGAATTCGGTGGAGTCTGGTGGACATTTCAATTCTTCTCGAGAGAATTCGAAACATTGCAGAATGCAGATCCTCTTCAGAATATTTTGGCAGAAAGTGGGTTTGCAAGACTACTTTAGTGCAGCCTTGCCTAGGCCGGATTTTCTTAGGTGCTACTATTTGATAGCCACACTGAAGCCGACTGGAGATAAGGATCATTCAGGCACATTCCTGGTGCCCTCTCTATCAAACCAGGAAGAAATGAAGAAGTTTGAGTTGAATGTTACTTTAATCAAGGAAGCTCTTTAGATGTATGGCACCCATGTTCCCTCCTTTGATACCAGAGTCGATGAAGAACAACAAAATCAAGAAGTTAAAGGAAATGTGTGCCCTCATCCCCAACATCGCCATACCCCTGCGGATGTGCCTTCAGCACTTCGCATTTCCAGCTCAAGACCGCTTCACCCAACCACATAAGAAAATATGGTATGGATTGTACCTAGCAGAGACTGGAAGCTTGCCAATCAAAATGCCTGTATGGATCTTGGACCAGCTATATGAAGTAGGCAAGCGGGGCGTGAGGAAGCATACCTTGAATGGTTGCTGTGCGATTACCAGAATTATCTATAGATGCCTTGCATATGATGTGCAGATCGCAAGGGCCCTCAAATATTCACAACTAGAATTCTTCAAGGGGCGGAAGTCAAGAGTACAACCTACAAAAAGAATGCGTGGTTCGCTTTCCCAGGTTCTCATTCCACCTGAGGCCACCACAGAAGCCTCCCCCAGAGAGGAGGAACAAGTAGCCCCTTTCACCATCCATCTCCAAGGAACACAATCAGGGGATATGGTACAGCCCACTCCATCTGCCCCCCCACTACCCACCGATGCTGAGTTTGCATCCATGGCCACATTAGCAGAGGATCCCAATTTTGACTTTGAAAACTTCCTGCAGAATGCCAACCTATATGATAGTGAGTGTTTTTCTGACAATGCGGGTCCTGGATCATCATCCCAAAGAGAACAGCCACAAAGAGAGGCAAGAAGGGTACATTGGGAAGATGAGACACAACATCCTCATGCTCAAAGTACACAGAATCAGGAAGAAGCACGAGGAAATGAGCCAGAGGACAATGAAGAGGAAGCTCCTGCCTACACGGCACAACTCAAACGGCTCTACAAGACAATCAAGCAGGTACAGAAAAGACACAAGTTATCAGAAGAAGCAAATAGAGCACTAGTGAACTAGATGCTGCAAGCGGAGAATGTCTTCCCGCATTTTGTCGAATCATTGAATCTCTTGGCGGAAACATGTGGAATAGGAGAAGCCATGAGGACCATGGTCTATCGTGATACCCCTCCATATGACCAACGAAGGATCGATACAAGACCTCGACGGGGAAAAATGATTCAAATGGAAGTCTCTGCCGCACTGCCTACCACAACCTGAGAAGATGTTCACATGACCAGCCCAACTCCCAGTGAGGAACCAGATGTAAATACACAGATACCGTCTCCACCATCACCTCCCAGCCAGCCCTCAGAACCCTTCCCCACTAGTCTTCCTGAACAACCAATAACCACCCATGATGAAACCATCATACACACCACTACTCATTTATCCTTCCATTTACCTACATCCACCACTTCCACCCAATTTTCTGAATCCCATATAGGTCATCCTGCCACCGATCAAACTATAATAGGTCACCCTTCATATCTCCTAGCCCTCGGACAACCACTTGCCACTAGCCAAACCTTAACACACCCATTTCCATCCACCAATACATTTCCTCCCTCCCAACCCCTATCCACTGTACCCCTGTTAACCCCCTCAGAATCAACCCAAGTCACCCAACCTTCATTCTGGACAAACCTTGTAATTATACTCCAACAAGTTGAGAATTATAATAAAAAGTCCCTTCCCCAACCCACCTTCCCCACATTCACTGCCACCACTAACACACCACCTACCGTTCCCGTATTCACAATTCACACTTCACACACTATGACATCCGATCCCATGGATATTTCACCACCCACAAGAGAACCCACCACCACATCTGTTCCACCATCATCACATTATAGATAGATAGATAGATAGATAGATAGATAGATAGATAGATAGATAGATAGATAGATAGATAGATAGATAGATAGATAGATTTTAGGACATTTAATAAACTAACAAAAAAGATCAATTCCTATTGCTAATATTAGAATCTTTATTCAATCAATTCCATACGGCATAATATTTTATCAAAATTAGATCGCAGATCATGTTACCATATAGAATCAAGATGGAGGTTATTATAAGAGTTTCTTTAGGTTAGATATGGGCACTATAATTTTTTGGTGTTCCCATTTCTTCTCACTTATGATTGCCATGGTCATGTAACTCATGAGTCATGTACTATAATCCTATCTAGGTCAATTCATAGTAGAATTATTTAATGGCATCCTAGCCTATAGTAAGAATATTGCATGGAATACTTATAAAAAGTTGTCCATATGCTTAGAGATAATTTTCTCTTTTCCAAGGATTCCAAGTGTGAATTCTTAAATAAAGAAGTGATCTACTTAGGGCATGTCGTCTCTAAATAAGGATTCCACATGGATCCTCGTAATGTGTAGCCTATTATGCAAGGAAGAGATTCAAGGAGCCTAGAAGAACTAAAGATCTTTATAGTCTTATCAAGATTCTATAGAACATAGAGACTATGGAAAATCAGTTATACA
>CM035430.1:59973187-60073187 GCA_020310875.1 Ceratopteris richardii | reverse complement strand
AATTTGCAAAAAGTGAAGGATTTATAGAGGAAGACGATGTTGGACTACCCAAAGTCCCAAGAACCCTTCTCCACATGTTATATGATGTGTGTCAAGTAGGTAAGCATTGAGCAAGGCAGCCTTTCAAAAGAGGTGTATTACTTCTTATTCACTCTCTTATATAATTGGATAAGGTCCATTGACCAGTCAAGGAGCCATCTTTCAGACATAGCAAAATGTTATTACCTTCAAGGAGAAGTTTGATTTCTTGAGTGAGAATGGAATTACGTAGTTTACTTGCAAATACACTCCTCAATAGAATGAAGTGGAAGAACGGAAAAACAAATACATTGTAGAATTACGTCGAAGCTATGATTCATAAGATGAGTGTTTCATCCAAAATAGGGAGATGTGATCGTCACTTCATGCTACATCTACAATAAGTAACGCCCCAATGGATCCTTTAATGGAAGGGAATCAAATGTTCCTCGTATTCAGATGTTTGTATCATATACATTTCCCTTGTGAAATTAGATCAAGGCTTGATACTAAGGCAAAGAAGTGTGTGCATACCTCTTGGCCACTCTCTTGATCAAAAATGCTATTGTTATTGTAAACCTATCATAAAGGAACTAATGAGGTGTTAGCTTTGCTTTTGTTAAATGTTTTGTATGAATATCATGAAACATTGTAATTTGAGAACATGGATGTTGCAAATAGAAGGCATGATCGAGCAAGGATGCAAGAAAGCATGGAATGAAGTGACCCTAGCATTTTATGCAACTCTTTCACACTCAAAGACACATTATCTTGGGGTGGAAGATCAAGAGATAGGAGCTCTAACACCAATGGAAGCACCTCAAATCACCTAAAATGGACAAAACCAAAGGTAGGAAAAGAGCAATTGTGGATAGACATGGACATGCAAAAAGAAGGGGAAGATGTGGAATCACACTCAAAAGAGACTTAAACACCAAAGACAAGGACCTTCAATTCATCACCAAATGAGGTGAGAAGCTCCATGGAACTAAGGTATTATGTTCAAAGGTTACCATATGAATCGTCCATGGCTAAATGATTTGCCTCTCTCAGTCAATTCTGAAGCAAAAAGAACTAAAATCTTATGAGGAAGAATTCGAGCATCCAAAGCAAGGAACTTGGAAGGCCACAGAGAAAGAAATTGAAGATCTAAAATAGTGTAGTACATGGCCTTTGATAACTTGGGAGTGTAGGCATGAAGATGATAGGAGCAAATGGGTGTTCAACGTGAAGAGGAATGCGCATGGGTCAATCTCAAGGTATAAAGCTAAGTTAGTGGCCAACGAGTTCATAAAAACTTATAATAAAACATTTAGGCTTGTAGCTAAGGTCACCACTAACAGCCATACTATTTCTGAAAAATATCATGTTATTTCATCCCACACACGTACATGCATGTACATATTTTATCATGGCATGAACCCGTTTGGTCTTAACAGCCATACTATTTCTGAAAAATATCATGTTATTTCATCCCACACACATACATGTATGGACCCAGCACTACATGAGATATTTTAATCATGGCATGAACCCATTTGGTCTTCAACAGTCATACTATTTCTGAAATATATCATGTTATTTCATCCCACACACATACATGTATATATCTACCAACTATTAGGTGCCTGCCTCACTTGAAGTTGTAACTGCTCGCTGATACATACACACACACATGTATGTGCATATGTATGTCGCAACTATGAGGTGCCTTCGCATCACTTTTAATTAAAAATGTAACTACCTTCTACAGAGATGATGTATCATGATGTGTTCATCACATAGGCAAATATATTACTCTGAAATCTTACCTTTTACATCATAACTCAAACATAAGATTTTCTTTTCTCATGGCATGGCTTTTACCTCAACAATGAAAACAAGATTACTACCTCACATTTCATTTGGGAATTTTTTGGGTCAAGGTTTTAAAGTAATGTCTATGTCCTAAAAGACAACACCATTCAGAAAGACAAGTACCTCATAAACACCCTGATGCATCAGAAGCAGATCTCGACTCCCTGAGATCAACTGCCAGACTAATCCTCTCAGACAATCAGGTATTCCCTTCCGTATGCGCCTTTTAACGACATTGGGTTTCCTTCTCACATAATGCTTCCAGTCAGCCCCACCTACTCCTATCATTTTCCGCCATTTTCTTAACCTTTTCTCTTCTCTGCACAATGTACTCAGCACAACCAAAATAAATGACATGTTCATCGCCACAGAATTTAAAAGGAATAATAAAGACATTAACAGGCAATCAGCAAGATCATTCCCTATGAAGAATAGACAAAATCGTGCACATGGCAGCAGAGAACTTGATCATTACAACCTAAAGTGCCTTGACTGTGAAAAGATCATGTTAATATAATAAAAGCAGCATTTGACATTCGATCCATGAAGATTTCATAAACAAGTGGCAAATTTTGATGGTTGTGTGCATAGAGATGCGCTGTTAGGCTTCTAGACACGAAATGCACATTACTAGACGTCCCTTTCACCATGTTGTCTGTCTATAAAGGTTCGATTCAACAATAGGTCTCAATGAAAAATAATTTGGGAACAATGGAAAAAAGAAAAACCTCTCTCTCTCGTTCCTTGGCTTGCATTTAGTGGATACATCGGCAGGAACTGTTGCGACCTGTTCTGATTTTAAAAATCCATATTTATCCACAGGTTTCAGAGGTGGAACAGGCCCCGGTTCAAATTCAGCAACGTATATTTGTTTCTTTTCAGCATTAGAATCGATAACGGCAGCCTTCATGACTTCATGTAGACGGAAAAAAGGGCCCTAGAGATGGAGCTTCAGGCATGCACCGTGAATCGCGATAAAGGAAGAATGCAACAAAGCAGAGGGAAAAAGGTGAAATGTCTACGAGGCATCCAAACGCTTGCATCAAGTGTGCTAGGTTTAAGAGGAGCATTTGACAGTTTTCTTCTTTGTGAGATGATCATAGTCTTCTCTCTCCAACAGATACGCCCAAGAAGTAAAGACTTCCAATGGGAGGATCAACAGTTACCAGATTGCTAAAGGTGGAAAATTTGAGATGGTTTCCGGAAGTTTCACAGTTAGCCCGAGGATTAATCATACGTTGCCTGTTCTAGAAGGTTTTGATGGCAGCCAAATATTTGGTTGATGGACCATAACAAGAGGCCTCGAGCCCTTTTTCTCTCTTATGGACTGTTTCAGCGAGAAACTGTAATTTTGAGATGCTACTGAGAACTCCAGGGAGCTGATTTAGAAAAGCATGCAGATCGCCATGCTTCTTAGTAAGGATCTGCCGATCAAACGGTCTGCATAGGCACGGGATCTCTCAAACTTTCTTCAGCGCAGATCGTCGTCACTTGAAGCATAATTTCCTTCCAGCAGGAGCTGCGCCGGGCACGTCTGATGCAATTCAAGCAGTTCTTTCCAGGGCAGGAGAAGGATGACACGCAATGGGAAAAGAAAGGTTGGTCCGGGCCGGAGAACGCAAGGCGCGCAATGCCCATTTGAGGAATAATGGTCAACAGATTCGTCCTGCTGGGTTGATGAGAGGGCCTGCTATCCTCACAATGAAAGCCCACACTACTAGTGCTGCATGGGAACTTGGCTTTTGTTATTTTTGTGTTTGCCCTCCTTCCAAATGGGAAAGAACAATGTCGAAAGTACAAATCATGATCCAACCTTCTAACGCAAGGCGCCTAAGAGTTGCCTTACTAGGACCATGTGGCACATGACATACAAGAGGAATCACTCTCCTACCGTGAAGCTTACAAAGGCTTGAAATGAACCATGTAGCTTACAAAGGCTTAAAATGAACCACTCTCTTGAGGTAGAGGTAGAGATAGAGATGAAGAAAAGGGAACAGTTACGGAAGCATAAGAGACGAATCTTAGTTAGCTTTTGAAGACCATTGTAGACAATGCTTTCAAGTTTGCCAAGTGTGATTGCGTCAGAGAGTTGACCATCAGATAGCGCTCCATTTCTTTTTGTGATAGCCATTGATGGCCTCAGTTGCTTGGTTAATCATCATGCCCATCTTGCACATATCTTAAGTCTATAGCTTCCACATAGCCAAAACCAAATGTTAATGAGACTTTTGATCAACGACACAGATGCTTTTGTGCATAATGTCCTCGATAGTAGTCACCACCTTTTGGCAATGTCTAAACACATTCTGCATTGCTTCTGGATCTAGAATAAATCATGCCAAAACTTCGTTCAAGGCTATTTTTGGGTCCCTCCATAATTCTTGTTGAACCAAGGATGTCACGAGCTCCCCAATGGACAAATCTTTTGGCTATTGAGAATTCCGATGGGTTTTGATGTTTCAATGGGCTAGCGGTGGAACTGGGTTTTGGCCAAGCTGGATAATAATTTTGTTTACTTGAAAGGCATGCAGCTCAACCTAATTGGGCATGCCATTGTGATCAACACCTTCCTCCTTTCATCGATTATATACTTTTTTGTCTTTTCAAAGACCGAAAGACAAAGATTTAGCGAAGTTGGAAAGAACTCGTAGAAATTTCCTTTGGACTAGTGATCCCAACAAGGTGTGTGCCCAAAATCAAATGGGCCATTTCTATTAATCAAAAAGATTCTAGTGGGTTGGGCATTATGGATGTTGGAGAAATGGTAGGATGTTAGAGGAATGGCACATAAGTTGGCTTCCAAATGGATGATCAAAGCGTGGTGCAACATGGAAGCTTCATGGGCAAAATTGATTTTTGAAAACAAATATTCTCTTACACTAATAGGAATTCCTAGGTGGAAGGGGCTTGATTTGTTCACTCTAATGTTTTCACCGCTTCTTGTGAATCCCAAAGGTTTTGACCTAGTTTGCTCTGTGTGGAAGAGTTAGAGCAAGATGAAACATACATCAAGATCAATGAAGATTGGAAGTGGGCAATCCGGATAAGACAAAATGATTCTATTTGGTTTCCAATTAGGGGGATCAAAGAAATGGACGTGGAGAACATCCATAGGGCAAAGAGGCTATGGAACAAGGGGTTTTATACGTGGAAACATCTCTGGGGTCAAGAGAGAGGACACTAGATGAGATTTCAGGACATAGACCCAGGTAGGAGAGTGGACTACGAGAACTGGTGCATATTAAGACACATAATCTATTCTTGGGAAAACTTAAAGATATGCCTCCTTCTCAAAAATGATTCACTGTGAATTGAAGGATTAAGATGGATAACAAACTGCATAAAACATTGAGGGTCAGTAAGCACCTTGACTTGCATATCTCCCTTAATAGGAGATGGTGTTCGAACTGTCCCTATATCATATGGCAATTTAAATTCAGGTGTTGGAGATAGACGTCTGCGGAAGCACGCGAACAGCATAAGGAAGAAGAAGAAGCTTGGAGCACAAACACACAATACTGAATGTATTACTAGAGAATGTACAAAGATAAGTAGCCCATTAGGGCAATAGGCGTATATACAAGCCGGGGGAAAAAAACCTCCTAAAGAGGGAAAAAAGTGCCCCTGCGGTCCTAGAGTGTTCACACACATCACTACCTAAATATATCAACAAATCCCCCCTGGGAATGATGCGGTGAACAAGGAGTTGGCACTCATGTATAAGGAAGTGCCAAGCTATGTGGAAATCACTCCACAAAAGGAAGTAAGCCCAAAGCTTTGCGGAAAGCTTCAAACTTCTCCCTAGGAAGAGCCTTCGTGAAAAGGTCTGCAATGTTCTCCTGCGTGGGCACATATGCCAAGCTGATCTCCCAAGCAGAGAACCTCTCCCTGACATAGTGATAATGCACCTCAATGTGCTTAGTGCGAGCATGGAACACAGGGTTCCTCGCAACTGCCAATGCGCTCTGACTGTCAGTGAAGATGGTGGTGGCAGAAGACTGGCCAACACCCAAATCAGCCATAAGGCGTCTGAGCCACACACACTCAACAGTCGCTGTGAAAGCTGCCCTATACTCAGCCTCACAACTGGAAGTGGCCACAGTAGGCTGCTTCTTGCTCAACCAAGATATACATGAGCTACCAAACATGAAGCAAAAGCCACTGGTGGACACACGAGTGTCATAGCAACCAGCCCAATCTGAGTCAGAAAAAGCATGCAAATCTGGCGGTAGTGATCCCCCCTTGGGATAAAACAACCCAAGTAGTCGAGTACCACTCAAGTAGCAAAAGATGCGCTTAACTGCCTTCCAATGCGTGACTCCTGGGCAATGCATAAACCTGCTCATCTGTGAGACAGCAAACTGAATATCTGTCCGAGTAATGCATAAGTAAATCAAGCATCCAACAGCCTGCTGATAGAGAACAACATCAAATGCATCTCCAGCATCATGAAGACTCAATCGTAAACCTGTCTCCATAGGAGTGGCAATAGGTTTACAGTCTTCAAGGCCAAAACGCTGCAATAATGTGTCAATATGTTTCGTTTGACACAAAGCCATTCCACCATCAACAAATAGTAATGCAAATGCCCCAAATCAGACATCTCAAATGAGGCATGCAAATCAGCCTTGAAATCAGCAATATGCTTCTCAATAGGACCAGTGAGCAGCATGTCGTCTACATATACAACAATGATCAGAAGACATTATTAGCACGCTTAACATATAAGGTGCTTTCAGTTGGACTGTTCTCAAAACCATGTGCAATCAGATAGGCATGTATCTTCTCATACCAAGCACGTGGTGCTTGCTTTAAACCATATAACGCCTTCTTTAACCTGCACACCTGGTTTTCATGCCCTTTCTGCACAAAGCCACGGGGCTGAAAAACATACACTTCTTCATGCAAGTCACCATTCAGAAATGTTGTTTTAATGTCCAACTGATGTACATTCCAACCATGATGGGCTGCAAGTGCACAAATGCTCCGAACAGTAGTCATACGGCATGTAGGTGCAAAGGTCTCATCAAAATCAATGCCTCTTTCCTGCGCATAACCCTTTGCAACAAGCCTAGCCTTATACCTGTCAATTGTACCATCAGGTTTACGCTTCAGCTTGTATACCCACTTAGTGCCAATGGCCTTCTTGCCAGGAGGCAAGTCACATAAAGACCATGTACCATTCTTCATTATAGCATCATATTCAGATTGCATAGCAGCCATCCAATTTTCTGAATTCTGTGCTTCATCAAAAGAAACAAGCTCATTCTCATCACAGAGATTAGATGCAGCCATAGCATAGCAATCTGATGCAAAGGAGGCACTATGAGAGCCTGAACGAGTACGATATGACAAAGGTGCATCTAATTTGCTGTCACGCAAAGTCTGCACCAGCCATTTTGGCATAGTTTTTGCCTGCTCAATATCAGCTCTCTCATCAGCAAGTGCATCATGTAAATCTGCATCAGAAATGGAATGATCTGCATCATCATATGAAACCTGCAAAGGCTAAGAAGTTGCCTCATTAGGACCAGCACTAGACTGTCCACCTGTAAAAAGAGGCATCAAAGTATCATATATGTCTTTGGAGCTAACAGATGTCTCCTTAGTACATGAAAGCAATGGCTGAATAGCATCTTCCACAAAGACAACATCACGGCTAACCAGAATGCGTTTAGTCTGTGGATGATACAGACGATAGCCTTTACTTTCAGAACTGTACCCAACAAAAATACATTTTACTGCCTTATCATCCAATTTTCTGCGATGTTGTTCAGGCACTAATGCATATGCCAAACAACCAAAAACACGCAGATGAGCAACAGATGGCTTGCGGTCATGCCAAGCCTCATATGGAGTGATAGACTGCAACGCTTTAGTGGGACACATGTTCAGTACATATGCTGCACACATGACAGCCTCAAGCCAGAAACTATGTGGTAAAGCCTGACTTTTGACCATGCACCTCGCCATCTCCATGAGTGACCTATTCTTTTGTTCAGCAATGATACGGCACTGTACATTGGTGTTTTATCCCACGTTCAGTCAGAAATGCATTAAAATCTGAAGACATATATTCCCCCCCTCGATCAGAACGGAGGGTGCCCATTTTACATGCTGACAGATTTTCAGCCAAAACCAAAAAATGTTTGAAGCACATGAACACTTCGGACTTTGCTTTGAGTGGATATACCCATGCATGCCTAGAAAAATCATCAATGAAAGTCACGAAGTAAAGGTAATTTCCAAAAGAGGGTGTCTGCATAGGACCACATACATCACTATGTACAAGCTTCAATTTTTGCGTAGCCCGAACTGAACCATGTTTTGGAAAGGAAGAACACTGCATTTTGCCCAAAATACAGCCTTCACAAACATGTTTTCCATGAGCCTCAAGTTTGGGCAAAGAGGACACCATTTCAGATTTCTGCAGGCGTAGCAAACTAGCAAAATTCAGATGACCAAAGCGTGCATGCCAAAGCTTTGCATCTGACATAGCCTGAGAATCATGAACTGCACATGCCGAATCATTCACAGATCTTTCATAGTCTATGAGCTTATACAGCCCACGACATAAGATGCCAGAAGCAATAATCACATCACCATTTGAGAGATCATGGACTGTACACCTGTCATCAATGAATTTCACAACCAAGCCAATCTTGGCTAATGTAGAAACTGATAACAGGTACTTTTTGATCCCTGGCACAAATAAAGCATCTGACAAAGTGAAAGAACTACCATCAGCAGTAGTCAGAATGATCTTACCAACTCCCATAACAAGATAAGAGGAGTTATTGGCGCATGTGACAGTATTCCCTATAGGGGCAAGCTTGAGTGAAGAGAAGAAACTGTGCTGCGAGGTAATATGTTTGGTCGCCCCACTGTCAAAGTACCAAACATCTGAGTCTACTACAGACATGCACTGATCATGAGAAGATGGGTCAAAACTGCAGACAGTAGTAAACGCCCATTCTTCTTCCTGCACAAGATTTGCAGACTCTGTTTTTGGTGTAGAGGCCTCTGCAACAACCATTCCAGCCTCTTTCTTCTTTGCCTCTTTAGCAGCCAGTTTTGGACAGTTCTTTATAATATGATCATTTCCTTTACAGTACTTGCAGAACAATTTCTGCTTTTCTGATTTCTTCTCATCTTTATCCTGGTTCTTTGATTGTGCAACATTTGCAGATTTCTACTTACTAGTAGAAGAGCTCCATTTTCCTTTGCCCTTTTGACTAGCCAGGAAAGCTTGATCTGCAACACGCATAATGGACCTGTTCTGCCTGGACTGATCTTCCTGCAACAGAACAGAGACTAATTCCTCAAATGACAAGGCATTCGGATTGCCTTTCATCATCAACCGAAGAGTAGAGGCAAAACTCTGATATGAATCAGGAAGACATTTAGAACGGTCTGCACAAGTGAGCTATCTGGTATAACCTCATCAGCAGAAATCAATTGTTCCTTCAGGTCTTTGATCTTTGTAAGAAAATTGTCCATAGAATCACCTTCATTCATGTGCTCACTCTCCAACTGTTTTCGGAGGTAAGCAACACGAGCCTCATTCCTAGCCTGGTACAAAGTGGTAAGTGTATCCCAAGCATCCTTTGCTGTTCTGTAAGAGCGAATGTGAGGAATAATGGCACGTTTGACAGACAAAGCTATCAATGCATGTGCCTGGGCATCTCTGCCATCCTAACGAATCTGCTCTGCAGTAGGTGCAACAAAAACAACAGCACGAACAGGAATCTGTGGAATATCATCTTCGACACCATCTTCATCAGCTCCAGCACCTCCAGCACTTGTATTTGTAGTACCTGTAGTCGCAGGTGTAACAGGACGTCTTTCAACACCCTGCACAATGTTCCACAGTCCTTTTGCAACCAGTACATGTCGCATCATATAAGCCCATAATGGGTAGTTGGTACCATCCAACTTATCCTCAACAGCCAACATACAAAATACATCACTGCTTTCACCCATGGCCGGTGACTAAAATACCTTGATGCAGAAAATTGATTGTATCTCAAAAAGTTGAACGGAACTGCCCAGACGAGTTCTGCTAGACCTGTAGCAGAGTTCGAGACGCTTAAACTGGCGAACAGAAACTGGTATATACCTTTGGCACAAAAGGACGAAATAGCCTGCACAAGCGCTGCGATAGTGCGTTCGGAGGCCGAAACGAGCTCATATCGTGATTTCGGCCAAATTTCGTGCGAATCTGAGATTGCAAACGGAGGAGTGTCGACGGCGCCCTAGAAGAAGCGACGACCTGCTCTGATACCAATTGTTGGAGATAGACGTCTGCGGAAGCACGCGCAAGGAAGAAGAAGAAGCTTGGAGCACAAACACACAATACTGAATGTATTACTAGAGAATGTACAAAAATAAGTAGCCCATTAGGGCAATAGGCGTATATACAAGCCGAGGGAAAAAAACCTCCTAAAGAGGGAAAAAAGTGCCCCGGCGGTCCTAGAGTGTTCACACACATCACTACCTAAATATATCAACATCAGGGACCTGTGGCATCCTCTCATTGAGAATATAAAAATTGGTACTTATGGGGAAAATTCTTCATAGGGCAATTTGGACCAATGTCAAAGCTTATAAGATATGTGGGACCCCTCACTCATGTAAGCGCTTCCTTTCAGGTAGAGAAGACCTTGGTTGCTTCTGCTTTTCTTGTCCTACAAGTCACATAGTCAGACAAACTCTTACCAAGATTTAGAATTTACAAAGACAAATCAACTGGAAGCAAGCCCTACTTGGAGAAGCCATTGGATACTCTTCTGAGTTATGGAATGCCATTAGAGGGGAAGTGATTTGAAAGATATGGAAATAAAGATGTGCGGCCAACTTTGATAACCATCCAAAAGAATGGTCGATTGTGAAATCTCTAGGTACCTTGGGCAGAAGAATATGTAATTGTAAGAAGTCCCCTCCTTTCAGACATTATAGGATTTATGTCTTTAAAAACAACAAGATCAAAGGCAAATGGACCACCCATGAGGGCGACAAAAAAAGTGATCAATCTTCTTTGTAGATCTCTGTAAGCCATTGGTCTCCTTCTGAATCATTGATGTCCTTCCGTTTTTGGACCATCACTATTGTTGCACCTTTGTGTTGTCCTACCGTTGCTTTGTAGGATACAAGGGATCCCAAGGATACTATGCCCGTTCAGTGTACAATTGTTCTTCACTTAATTCAACCTAGGGAGACTAGGCCCCGATCAAACTTCCTCTTAAAAAAAGTGTGCCAAACATAATAGATTTCTCTAAGGGTGTTTTTTTTACATAAAAAAAAAGAAAGTATTAAGAGATATTTCCGTGCCATCGTAGCTATATCCATAGGATTATATTCATCAAAATCAGTTCCTCTTGAGTTTGTACGTAGAATTGAACCAGTGGTCTTTACAAAAGCATTGAAAGATAGGTGGCTTGATTGTATGAAAGAAAATAAAAAAACTCTTAAGTTTAAGTGTGAGTAAGATTGCCTTACATGTTTAATGATATCCCTTAAAAATTACACAAAAGTCGGTAGCACGTTGCACGCGGATTCGCTTTGCATGAGCCATTTGGGCTTGGATAACATTCAAGAAAGAGGATTTGTACTTTGAAGAGTGACTTGACAAGGTCCAATCCCATCATGGGACTACTTAGATTTGACCCTCTAAAAATTAGAAAATCTAACAAGATCGCCTTAGGAGTTTGCATAATCAAATATTGGAGGGGCCCTTGAAGAGACCACTTAGGTTTATACCGAACTAAAAAACTAAAGAAAATGCTTAGAGAATATAAAGTCTCTTACATGATTCATTGTTTTCCATTACATGTGAAATTTAATAAAAAATTATAGATTACAATTGTGTTTCCTTCAAGGATGATAAGCGAAGAAAATACTTTTTTTAACACAAGAACATGAATATGAGAATGAAGAATCACAAATATAGTTATAAGAAGATGGTGGTTGGCTTTCTTGCAAGTAGCTAATAAAATCTCTTTAATACATATTTCCATGCTCTATTTCATATAATATTAAAGACAGTGTGAAATTGATTGATATTAGGGGTGTTGACGATGATGGTACTAACAATCATAGGAATAATAGTACCAATACTAATAGTGGTGGGAAGAAGAAAAAGAAGTAGTAATAGTAGTAGTAGTGGTGGTAATGGTGGTGGTGGTGGTAGTGGTGGTGGTAGTAGTAGTAGTAGTAGTAGTAGTAGTAGTAGTAGTAGTAGTAGTAGTAGTCGTAGTAGTAGTAGTAGTAACAACAACAACAGAAGCAACAACAACAACAACAAGAGCAAGAGTAGTAATAGAAGTAATAACAATAGAAATAGGAGTAAGAGTAGCACTAAGAGTGATAGTATTATTATTATTATTATTATTATTATTAATAGTAGTAGTAGTAGTAGTAGAAGTAGTAGTAGTAGTAGTAGTAGTAGTAGTAGTAGTAGTAGTAGTAGTAGTAGTAGTAGTAGTAGTAGTAGTAGTAGTAGTAGTAGTAGTAGTAGCAGTAGCAGCAACAACAACATTAGCAATGATAGCAGCAGTAGTAGTAGCAACAACAGTAATAATAGGTGGTAGTAGTATTAGTAATAGTGGTGGTGGTGGTGATGGTGGTCAAAAGGCACTCATTTGAGCAAGCTTTTTCGATTGAAACTCGTAGAGCAGAGTGAAGAGTATAACAAAGAGCAAATTATTGTGAGGTACTCCAACATAGCACTCAGGTATTGTTTATTTTCTTAATTTATTTTCTTTTATATTCTTATGTTTATCATATAACAAACATTAGTTATGATTTGCATATGTGTCTCTTACATATGTGTGATTTGTGTTTGTGTAATTGTTGTTTATGTTTTTCTAATGATCATAAATATACATGTTTTGACTCTCAAATGCATTTCTTACTTGTATACTTTGATTAATTAAGTTTTAAAAACAATCAACTACTGTGATTGTCTGACTCATTGCATAGATTCTTACTCTAATAGTAGTATAGGTGATGTTGTAGTATACCCACACTATCTTGATGTTGTAGTATACCCACACTATCTTGCATGGAAGCAATGAGAAAGATCGAGGAGGATTGTCCTTTCATCCAACCAACCCTTCATCATGCTCAAACCATTGTTCATAAGCTCCATTGGTCATAAGCTCCATTAGATTAATTGTTCATCTGCTCTTACTTGTATGGAATGAGAGAGGATCAAATAACATTGTCAACAGATGCCTCCAATTACAAAGAGTTCATTGATTAGTTATGTGGAACAACCTTTATTAATATCTAAAACAAATTTGGAAGAGTATGAGGAGGAGCATAAGTATTACATGAGGAGGTGATCAAAGAGGCCACTCAAATATTTGGATAGATAGTTAAAGTGCTAGAATCTTTGGCATCAAATATCACAATAATGTCCTGATTTATAAACAAAATAACAATTGTTCATTCGCACTATCAGAAAATGAAGAGAGAAAGACGAGTGAGGCTAGACACTATCGATCAACCAGAGAGACCATCAATAGAAGAGGCTTCACAACCAGTTATAGATATGCATGTGAATATGGGAGATAAACATCAAATAATCTATCTTTGCTCCCATATTCAGCTATTTACTTCGAGCATGCAACCCTTATGGGGGAGGACAACATGGAATGATCCATAAAGTCATGATAATCCAACCTAGGTTTCACAATGAAATATTTGTAGCTAAATTATTAAAAGTACATGGTGCTAACATGCAAACAATAAAGAATGCAGCCCTGCACGAAGACACAATTTATGTATTACCCATAATGAGATCAGCACCCATCGCCTCTTGCTAGTCATCATGTTAAAAGCTCATGCCTCATTTTTAAACTCTAGAATGGCCGTACTCTCCACACATGTTTGAGAAAATGAAAAATTAATCGTTAAATGTGCCATGAAGCAAAGGGATCAAAGACATGAAAGGTGACATAGGGTGCATATATTCATTCAAGCAAATGGAAGGTCATCAATGGAATATGCAAACAATGTCATTTTTGCATACATGTAAAATATCACGTAATGGCCTTCATTTAGGGAACATATTATTTCATTTTTGAAGGAGATCACGTTTATATCAGATTGTGTGACTTTGATGGAGCAACATTATTACCAACAAAGAAATGCTTTTCAAAGTTACCAGACCTTGAAATATCCACAATGAATGAGTGGAGCCGAAAGTATTTGTGGATCACACCAAAGTACATATCCACATGTCCTCCACCAAATAATAACACTCAAGAGACACATACCATTTCTCCGCTTATTTTGAATCTTTTAAAGTTTGTAGATTTAGATAACTCCCCCATCGATAAAAGTGCAGTTTATAAGTTGAAGTATGCATTAGAACTCATTGTATATAAGATTGTAGAAAAAAGAGGAGACATACTTAAGCTACTTAGAGTATTTTCAAATCTAGCTTGATATGGCTTGATGATATTTGAATAAGTTCATTTTGAAGTGGATTTATGTAATGGAATATGTTTAATAGTCAAGCATCATTTTTTAATTCATTGTGTATAAATTCAATTGTTGTATTAATGTTATATGATTGATAACTTAAGTTGAAGTGTTCTGATGATATGCAAAGCGATTATGTGGATTTTAATGTGAAGTGATGATATGGATTTCAAAGGTTAAGATGTGTAATGATATGATATGGATTTAAAATAAAATGTTGATGTGGATTATGTTGATTAAGATGTGGATGATGTTCATTTGACCTATCTATATATCTACCTACCTATATATCTACTCATATGACTACCTACCTATCTATCTACCTATCTATCTATCTATATAATATCCATATATATATATATATATATATATATATATATATATATATATATATATATATATATATATATATATATATATATATATATATATATATATATATATATATATATTTATGTATATATCAATCTATTTATATAGCTATCTATATATCTATCATTCTATCTATTTATCTATCTATTTATTTATATATAATATCCATCTATCTATTGATATATCCATCTAAATATCTATCAGTCTATCAATATATCTATCTATCTATTTATGTACTTATCTATGTATCTATTGATCTACCTATTTATCTACTTATCTATCTATCTATTTATCTAACTATTTATCTATCTACCTCTCTATGGAGTGACGTGAATTGAATTGGATAATGTGGATTGAATTGAATAATGTGGTGTGAATGATGTAGATTTAGTTGAATCATATGGATTGATTTGAATGATGTGGATTAAATGATATGGATTTAATTGAATGATGTGTATTGAATTCTATCTTATGATATGGACTATTGTGATGTTATCATATGATTATTGATTCAAGTGTTATTATATTATTTAACATAAAATAATGATATTTTCTTTTTGGAAATTTATAAGTGAAGCATGGAAACAATGCCAATGTGAATGAATAACTTGATCAGGTTGAGTCACAAAGGATTTCAAATGAATAGAATGCACAATCTATTCAATCCAGGTTAGTGTTTCTATTTCAATAAGATTTAGAATTGGAGGGCTTAGAAGGCGAATTGTGTCGATATATTTCAATAGTGATGTGTGTGAACACACTTTGGACTGGCATAACATTTTTCCCTCTTTAACTGTTTTTCCCCTTGGGCTCGTATATACACCTAGAGCCATAACATGTCACTTATGTTTAGTACATTCAGTTGGTAATACATTTTGTATTGTGTTGAACTCGAAGCTTCTTCTTCTTCCTTATGTTGTTTGTGTGTTTCCATAGACTCAAACTCCAACAATTGGTATCAGAGTAGGTCACCACTTGCAAGAGAATGAAGATTACAACCACCACATTCTACAGATATGGATCTCCTCCCAACCATATGTCTCTATATATAGCTCTCTCCAAGGGACCACCTTCTTGGGCAGGTGGATTCTTACCATCCATGTGTCGTCCATGTAACTACATGTGTGCCAAGTGTCCCAGTTAACTAGAGTTAACTCAAGTGTATGCTTCTAGAAGGTTCTAGAGCTCTTTGGCCAAAAATATGCTCCCCATGCACCCCATGGGGGTTGAATCCAAGACCTTCTCCTTCACACCCTTAACACTTAACCACTAGGCTAAGTGGATCACATGAGCTTCTACATAAGTCTAGTCTCGATATCTTTGTTCATACACATGAGTGACCAAACAATGTTCAATTTCAGATTTGTCTAAACCGACCTAACCTGTAGATCATAGACTTACTTTATTACATTATTCCCCCCTTTGAAAACATTTTCATCCTTGAAAATAGATCTATCTAAATATTTTAGGCAACCCTAGAGCCTCATGTTCTAAAACTAGAAGAACATGTCTCATCTCGATGGTGGGATTTGTGCCCAAATGATTCAAAACACCATCTAGCTTTGAACTTTGATAAATGATCAAAGTACAAAGTATTGAATCAATAATAAGGGTGGACTAAAAACATCCCTAGCCAATTCACTATTTTTCTAGGTGTGATCTGGGCACAAACATGTAAAATGGGAGGATTCCAATTACTAGTCCATTTCTGGGCATGGCTGATGCATGGACGTAGTAGCTAAGGTGGGATTCTTATCCCTTGCAAGCCATTGAGAACTCTTGATTCACTTGAATTTGATTTGGAAAACTAGAATTTTAGTTGGCCCAAACATCTAACTTGGATGTTTGTACTATGGTTCACTCCCAACCAACATTTTCTTGATTTTTTCACTTTAAATTGAACAAGTCAAATCCAAAATGAGAGTTATCCAACTTAGAACACTTTTGTCAAAGACTCTAGCTAAAAGTTATTGGGAATTGTCAATCTGATAAGCAATTCCGTACTTCTTTGTTATAGAGTGTACTGAACCCTAGAAAGTCAGAAGAGTTATGCTAGATTAACTTGAAGCAAAATCAAATGAATAAGTCAACATAGACTTAGCATCTTTTGGAGATTGAAAAGGTTCTTGTACACAACATCTATCTAGAATGTTTAATTTAGTTATTTGGTTCCAACCGACTAACCCCGGACTTTTGTGAAAAGAATTAGATTCCATGTCTGAGTCAAATCCAAAAAGATTCAGAAAGTGTAAAGAAAGAATTAAAACTCTGTACAACCAATTCAAACTTAGAAGATACGTAAACTTGTGGTGAGTTAACTTCTAGATGACTCAAGACTTTAACTAATCAAAGATCTGTTTCAACAAGGTATTGAAACATTTTTTATATCTGTAAGAGAAAACTAGATTCTCAAAAAGGTTCATGGAGTCAATCTAAAATGCCTGCCCACAAGATACTAGTGTGGTATCCAACATTAGTGTGTCAAATTACTAAGGTTCTATTCGTGATTTTTTTCCTCAAATAATGCTTTTCTTGAGACTAAGTTCATGCCTATATTCAATCTTTATGACTTCTTATTGGGGATGCAATTCTTGCACATTGCTTTGAGTTAAATGATTGAATTTATTGAGTTACACTAGGTGCTTGAGTTAGTCAGTATAATCCTTAGTTGAAAGGATCATTTCAAACTCAAAGTCTAATGCCTTCATAAATTTATCAAATATTTCTAAATCAGCAACACTTTATCTTGAAATGTCACATAATTCAAATAAGAACATGTTTTGCCATATTTAAATTATGAAAGAAGGTCTTGGAAGTTAATTACTTCGTGATCTTCTTACTTGGACTTGAAGTATCTTGAGATCATGCGTTTATACTCCTTGAATTAAAATTTCTCCTTTGAAGTTTTAATTCCCCTGAAGATCAAATCTAACTTCAAGAAGACTAAAAGACAATTATCATTCCATGGCCTGATTCCCCATACCATCTTTCCTACATCAGTCTGAGTATAAAATCTAGTATCCCATACTACCCTATTTTATATTCACATTGATGTGTGAGTGATACTTATCATAAATTCTAAAAATATCTTTATAAAGTACCTTCTCAGTTCAATTATTTTAAAAGAATTTTGAAGTTATAGGTATTACCTCTAACTTAATTTATAGGTTTTGATTCCTTCAGGGGATCGTTTCATGATCTCTTTTTTCTACCCGGAAACTTGAAAACCTTTGGATAGAACATCCATCCTTCTTTTCTAGGGTTTTCAAAAGAAAACCAGTTATAATTCCTGGTGATATATTTAGGTAGTGATGTGTGTGAACACACTAGGACCGTCGGGGCACTTTTTTCCCCTCTTTAGGAGGTTTTTGTCCCCAGCTTGTATATACGCCTATAGCCCTAACGGGTTACTTATCTTTGTACATTCTAGTGGTAATACATTCAATATTGTGTATTGTGCTCCAAAATTCTTCTTCTTCCTTGTGATGTTCGCGTGCTTCTGCAGATGCCTAACTCCAACAATTGGTATCAGAGCACGTCGTCGCTTCATCTAGGGCGTCGTCGACACCCCTCTAGTCACAGTCTCAGAATTGCACAGAATTTGGTGAGCATACTCAGGCTAATTAGGAGATCAAAACAACTTTGCTTTTTGGTGTCAAAATCACAATCTGAGCTCATTTTAGCCTCTGAATGCACTATCACAATGCTTGTGCAAGCTATTTCGTCTTTTTGTGCAAAAGATATACATAGGTTTTGGTTCACCAATTTTTCTATTAATTTTCATATTAATTGGAGTTATGAGCTGAGAGCAGTACTCTCTGCAAGTAGTGTGTGTTCTTGGGTTCACCTCTGCTGAAGGTCTCCAGTAAATCTCAAAATTGTAGAGGTAATATCTCCTTGTCTATTTATCCCATTTGAGTGTTCTTTATCTCATTGGAAAGTTCTTAGTGTCTAGTATATGTGGTTAAAAGAATTTTTTAAAATTTTAAGTGGTTAAAGAATAAAAGCTCTACAATCATGATTGGTTTTTGCACATAAGTTTGTGAGAAGGTCAAATAGTTCCTAGGGGGTTCCACCTACTTCTAGCTATACTTTGGAGTTCAATAAACTCCAACATTGGTATCAGAGCAAGGAATTGAAGATTGGAGAAGTTTTTAATACCTTGATGAAGAATTGGAAGCTATTGGAGTAGAGCTTCATCATCAACACTACACGAAGCTAGAAGGAGATAGCAAGGAAGGATCTCAAGCAACATCAAAGCAAATAAAGGTGCATAAACTTCATTACAAAGGCAAATATCATACTTATTATTATAACATATATCCAAAAGGGCATACACACAAATGCATATGCATACACACAATGCATATGCATACACACAATGCATGTGTGTATGCATATGCATTGTGTGTATGCATATGCATATGCATATGCATTTGTGTATGGATATGCATTTGTGTGTATGCATATGCATGTGTATGCATATGCATATGCATGTGTATGCATATGCATATGCATGTGTATATGCATATGCATATGCATGTGTATATGCATATGCATATGCATGTGTATGTGTGTATGTGTGCATGTGTGTATGCATATGCATTGTGTGTATGCATATGCATTTGTGTGTATGTGTGCATGTGTGTATGCATATGCATGTTTGTATGCATATGCATGTGTGTATGCATATGCATTGTGTGTATGCATATGCATATGCATTTGTGTGTATGCATATGCATGTGTGTATGCATACGCATCGTGTGTATGCATATGCATTTGTGTGTATGCATATGCATTTGTGTATGCATATGCATTTGTGTATGCATATGCATGTGTGTATGCATATGCATTGTGTATGCATATGCATGGTGTATGCATATGCATGTTTGTATGCATGTGCATGTGTATGCATATGCATGTGTATATGCATATGCATATGCATGTGTATGTGTGTATGTGTGCATGTGTGTATGCATATGCGTTGTGTGTATGCATATGAATTTGTGTGTATGTGTGCATGTGTGTATGCATATGCATGTTTGTATGCATATGCATGTTTGTATGCATATGCATTTGTGTATGCATATGCATTGTGTGTATGCATATGCATTGTGTGTATGCATGTGCATGTGTGTATGCATATGCATGCTTGTATGCATATGCATGTCTGTATGCATATGCATGTCTGTATGCATATGCATTGTGTGTATGCATATGCATTGTGTGTATGCATGTGCATTGTGTGTATGCATGTGCATTGTGTGTATGCATATGCATTGTGTGTATGCATATGCATTTGTGTATGCATATGCATGTTTGTATGCATATGCATGTTTGTATGCATATGCATTGTGTGTATGCATATGCATTTGTGTGTATGCATATGCATTTGTGTGTATGCATATGCATTTGTGTGTATGCATATGCATTTGTGTATGCTTATGAATGTGTGTATGCATATGCATTGTGTATGTGTGTATGCATATGCATTGTGTATGTGTGTATGCATATGCATTTGTGTATGCATATGCATTGTGTGTATGCATAAGCATGTGTGTATACATATGCATGTGTGTATGTGTGTATGGATATGCATGTGTGTGTTTATACATATGTGAGTGTGTATGTACATGTATCTCTCTCTCTCTCAATCAAAAACAAAACAATTACTTACATCGATGTAATTGTTTGAATTGTGGTCGTCAAAGTCCACTTGAAGTTGTCTTTCGTCGAATTTTCAAAGATTTGATCCAAAATCTCTTGCAAAATTAAAGAGAGACTTGTGTATGCATATGCATTTGTGTGTATGCATATGCATTTGTGTATGCATATGCATTTGTGTATGCATATGCATTTGTGTATGCATATGCATGTGTGTATGCATATGCATGTGTGCATGTGTGTATGCATATGCATGTGTGCATGTGTGTATGCATATGCATGTGTGCATGTGTGTATGCATATGCATGTGTGCATGTGTGTATGCATATGCATGTGTGCATGTGTGTATGCATATGCATGTGTGCATGTGTGTATGTGTGTATGCATATGCATATGCATACACACAATGCATATGCATACACACAATGCATATGCATACAAACATGCATATGCATACACACATACACACATGCACACATGCATATGCATACACACAATGCATATGCATACACACAAATGCATTTGCATACAAACATGCATATGCATAGACACATACACACATGCATATGCACACAATGCATATGCATACACACATGCATATGCATACACACATTGGATCAGATGGGATCTTCACATTGGATCAGATGGGATCTCCATGTACACCTTGGGGAGCGCATGACCATGACGACTCCAAAATATATCATATACATAATGGAGCCGGAAGTCAATGCATCAATACATTCGATAACTTTGCTCCATAGAGTTTGGACATTCTGTAATGCTAAAATGGAGCGAACAGGATAGGGATTCTAAAAACAATATCACACAATCGATATATGAAGAGTACTAGCTAGCACCTGGGAATCCTATTGTGAGTTCAGAATGGATTCAGCATATGGCACGCAAGGTGATGTCTCATCGACGATCGGAAGCTCGCGATGATTTTAGAGCAGGCTTATCGAAGCATGTGTGGTTAGATTTTGAAGAGTGGGAATCGATTCAGGAGGAGCAGCAACATACTCCTGATCGATATCGTCAACAGAGAGATGTGGCGGCCACACGTTTGGATACGGTTGGAACGTCGTATTTAGGTAGCGGCGGATACGACAGTATGCGCTACCAATTTGTAAGTATCATGTTAATTATTGAAATTTTTGTCTTCAGCACATCATGTATGTTCATCTAACATTTTGCATATTTATTATAGGAGTTGGCAGTGGGTCGTCCTCTGACGCAAACCGAAGAATCTTACGGATATCGTCATGGATTGGCTGCACTATTGCAAAACTTAGAGGGACGTGGTGCAATCATTTCATGGGAGAATATTCTATGATTAGGTAAACTTATAGCTTGGTTTCGTATTTTTAACTGTTGTTTATAAATGTCATGTCAATTTGTCTCATTTTACACATGCTTTGTTGCAGGATTGAAGGTTTAAATGTTTTGATCCCCTTACGTATATGCTTTGCCACAATTTTGTATTACACTCCTATGTGGCAATGATGTACTATAATTTGTATTCAATTCCTATATGGAAGTTCTTTTTCACATTGCCACAATTTTGTATTACATTCCTATGTGGCAATGATGTACCATAAATTTGTATTCGATTCCTATATGGAAGTGCTTTGTCACATTCTTGTACATCTTTCATTTATGGAATATACAACTTTTTGTACATGATTCATGGTTCATTTTTGCTCATATAAAATCATGTTTTGGTTGCCATTAGAGTACATAACACATGTACTCGGTATAGAGTTGGGCAGAGTGTATTGTCTTTTGCTAAACAACATCATGTTGTAGCAATAGACAACACACTTTGTCCAAAAAAAATTATGCATATATAGTCGTCGGTATGGGCATCGGTACGCTCAGTAGAGTCGTCGGTACACCCAACAGCGCCGTTGGTATGCGCGTCGGTATGAGCGTCGGTAATACTGATGATTATATTGATGGTCATACCGACATCTATACCGATGCCCATACCGGCACCCATACCGGTGCCCATACCGACGTTATGTTTTCGACACGCATACCGACCATAACACCGACGTCGCAAAAAAATTATGCCCGTTCATTTTCCTCGGTAGCAACCTCGGTATACCCTTGATATGTTGTAGTGCTTGTGGATACATATGTGTGTAGATAGCAAAATCTTCCATATGGGATTTGTGCATGTGTTATGAGAGTGTGATTGAATGCCACTAGTGTGATTTGTGCATGTGTTATGAGAGTGTGCATATAATGGTGGTTAAGTTGTGAATCTAGAAGCACCAAACAAGGTTGGATGCATATGTATGTCTATGTATGTATATAATCAGCCTCGTTCATATTATATAGGAGTCTTATTTTTCACCATATTATATAATATGATAAGATAGCACAGACATCCTTAGCTCTTTCTACACGAGGAAATATGAGG
This sequence comes from Ceratopteris richardii, assembly GCA_020310875.1. NCBI lineage: Eukaryota > Viridiplantae > Streptophyta > Polypodiopsida > Polypodiales > Pteridaceae > Ceratopteris > Ceratopteris richardii. The sequence continues at coordinate 60,050,362 of CM035430.1, read as the reverse complement.
AATAATGGAACGTTTGACGAACAAAGCAAACAAGACATGTGCCTTTGCATATTTGGCATTCCATGAAAAGCTTCTTGGTAGTAGTGGCTGGGGGTGTTCATACTGCATATTTGGCTGCGATAGTGGTGGCGTTATAGAAATGCATAAAATGCAAGGCGCAAAAACCTCCTAAAGAAGGAAATTTGACATGGTTCGCACACATCGCTATCATATTGCCCAAATAGCTCATAGTGGTTCAATTCATTGCATAACTTCTATAAAATAGGAGGGGCGAGGAAGCAAGAGGAGATGGATAGAGAAACGGGGTAGGTGGAGGAAAGGTGGGGTTGGTAGAGAGAGGAGAGGGGTGGCGAGAATAGAGGCAGTTGATGGATGTGAGGCAGGACTCATAGAGGGAGAGGAGGGGTGGTGGGAAGAGGGGGTAGGGCAAAAGAGGAGGAGGTGGAGGGCAGAGGAGAGGGTGTAGCAAGAAGAGGATATGGTTGGGGGGGGAGCAACAAAAAGTATGGGTGGAGGGAGAGGGGGAGCAATGGGGAGAGGGGAGAGGAAGGCGAGTAGCAAGAAGGGATAGGGGCGGGGGAAGAGGGAGGCAGGGGGCATGCAGAATAGGTGGAGGGGGGAGAGAGAGAGAGAGAGAGAGAGAGAGAGAGAGAGAGAGAGAGAGAGAGAGAGAGAGAGAGAGAGAGAGAGAGAGAGAGAGAGAGAGAGAGAGAGAGAGAGGAGGACGTAGGTGTGGAGGGCATGCACAATAGCTCAGGAGGAAGAGAGAGAGGGAGGGCATGCACAACAGGCCAAGGAGGAAGAGAGAGAGAGGGTGGGGGGACACAGGTGTGGAGGGCATGCATAACATGCAATGGGGAGAGAGAGAGAGAGAGAGAGAGACAGAGAGAGAGAGGGAGAGAGAGATGTTAGATTGTAGGTTTTGATGATAATGTAAAAATCCAATTGTTAAAGTTTTAATGTGTTGATGTTCAATGTAGTGTAATCATGATATAATGTGGTGTAATTCAGTTTATTCCAATGTAGTCATGCTTACTGTTGTGTAATATGGTATAATGTGGTATAATCTAGTGTAATTATGTTTAATGTGTTGTAATGTGGTGTAATATGGTGAAATGTGGTGTAATGGTGTTACACAAATGGTGATTATTGTTGGAAGGTCAAGCTTGCACTATGTTTGAGGTGGATATGATCTTCATCAAATCCATCATTTGGATGGTGCCATATATGTACTTGAAGAATAGCACTTATGTGCACATTATTTCTTTGTATTGATTGGTTGATCACTTATGATCATTTCTTATAAAGTTCAAGGTATCTACCTTTGTAAAAGGAAAGAGTAAAAAATCCTAAAAGCCACGAGTGAGAAGTGGTTGAGATTGATCCTCAATCAATCAATCAAGAAGTAGATATGACTTCATTTTTCTCTTTTCTTAGATTGTAGGAAAATATTCCAATTAATCTAAAGTACCAAACTTGCCTAATTTGAAATTTGAATTCATGAAGAAAAGGTGTGGATAGATCCTCAAGCGTCTATATAAAGACTCCAAATCATTTGTACATAGAACAAGAGTGTTGATTTGAAGCAATACATATACTCTTTGATCATTTTTTGGTGCCACTTTATTTCTCTTCTCCTTCTTCCTCAGACTTAGTCAACTTGCAGAGATTCTTGGTCTCTCTACAAAGCTCCAAATCACGTTTTTAAGCATTTATTTGAACGGTATATCTGTGCAGTTTATGTATACAAATTTTTAGGTCATTTGATTCATTAGATTCAGAGAAATATGAGTTTTACAGTCTTGGGGTCATTGTCCACACATCCTTGAAAAACTAGGATGATATACAACCAATGTTAAGGTGATTGATCCTTGATTGGTTGATATAAATTAGGGATTTTATGCATTTTAGTAATCCAACCCTATGTTTGACACTATCTAGAAGAGCAATTTTTCCAATTGTAATTGTATTGGTTGCTATCGGTGTTTGAAGTCATAACTTCCATACATTTTTAGAAGGTTTCTATGAGCTAATCAAGGTGCAAGTTATCTGTTTTGCATCAACTTGTTCTTGTTGATGTTCCAAAGTACCTATTGGGTTTTATTGCACTAACCACAACCCTACAAGGTCCAATTTACATATGCAAAGAGGTAGGGCTGATCCTATGCTGGTTTGTTGGACCAAGTTCACCACTTGACAACTCAACTTTCCAAGCCTCTCCAAGCTTCTCCAAGTTCTTTCAATTATAATAGACCAAAAACTATTGTGTGCAAGATCTTCCTTGTCTTATAAATTTTTGTAAAAGGAGCTCCATATATCCAATTGAGGTGATCCAAGGGTCAATTTTAGGATTTTGACATGTTTCAAACACATTGGCATGCTCATAAATTCCAAATTGTGGCTTGGCAATGAGGGGGGTTTATCTCGGGGTTCAAGGAGTGATGGAGAGAGACCCAAAAATAAGGAATGGAGTTCATTAAACAGACCAACAAAACTAACAACCATATGAATAAACTAAGGAAGACAAGCAAATGCACTAGTCACAAATGAACTATCCTTGACCCACACTTACAAGAAAAAAATGAAGTCGTGGGTGTACATTTTGCAGTTCTACAAAAGAAGGGAACTTCTTGTTGTGTGCTTCCTGCTTGAGTGTGCTTGCTTAGGAATGATATGGTTTAAGCCAAGATAAATTGACTAGTGCCAAGGGGTGGCCTTCTAATGTGACAAGTCGTGTGTCTACTTGGTTAAGGAGGGTTTCTTCCTCATATGGAGATTCCCAAATGGGGTGAAACTTCCCATGACTCTAGATGTCCTTTATGAGGTGATAAATACGGACTAGAAACCCCATGCAAATCTAAGTAAACAAAGGCCTTAGACATATAACCTCAACCAAGATTAGAGGTGAGATACATAAATTATTGGTTATTGGTTTCACTTATGAAATCAAGCACACGAAGTGGGTATCTTCAATTTGATAACATCTAAGAAGAGTGGAAAATTAAAAGTATGTATCAACCTGAAGAAGGCCATCACAACAAGAATGCGAGATCGATATGTATTTCCATACAAAACCATCTCTTTGAAAGGGTGCCAAATAATGAATTTTATGGCTTCCTTGATGGCTTTTTAGGTTAGAGTCAAGTAGCTATAGCTTTTGATGGCCAACACAAGACAAGTGGATGTTATGGCTTCCTTGATGAATTTTTAGGTTATAATCAGGTAGGTATAGCTTCTGAAGAACAACACAAGAAAAATGTTTCCACTAAGTTAGGAATTTATCAAGAAAAATGTTTCTTGATAAATTCCTTGAAGATGTAAAATATTAATCATAGGAAAGACCAAACGGCACTTCCAAAGTGCCGTTTGGTCTTTCCTATGATTAATATTTTACATCTTCAAGGAATTTATCAAGAAGAGCTTAGAAGTGCACATGGAAAATCCATGTTCATATTAAAAGAAGGAAGCATCAAGCTCACATTACAAAGATCGAGTGGATTTATGAAAAGTATCAAACATATAGAGTATGTATAATCTAGAAAAATATGTAAGACAAGGGAAAACCTTGGGACATATTGTGTCCAAGGATGGAATATTTACTGATAAAGATACAGTGGGAGTTATCTTTAAAATGCCCAACCCTAAGAATGTAAATGAAGTAGATTTTCTTTATGGGGCATTGTGGGTATTATAAAGGATCCATACATATGTATACTATAATTGACAAACCCCTGTATGGGCTTATTACTAACTTTGAGTGAATTAATGAGTGCAACAAGGCTTTTGAGGAGTTAAAGAAATGCTTTTGATTAGGTCCCATCCTCAAAATAGTAGATTGGAAAAGAATATTTCATATAGATGTGAATTCTTCCAATATGGTTATTGGTTTTGTATTGAGTCAACTAGTGGAGGATGAAAACTTGGATTTCCCTAAAGCCTGTGCAAGTCAACAACTCAAGAAAGTTGAGAAAAAAATCATAACACTATGGAGAGAGAAGGATTAGAAATGACATATTAAACAAAGAAGTTTAGAATACCTATTAGCAAATAAATTAAGATAGTTGTGGATCATTAGGCACTACTATACTTCGTGAATAAATTTAGTAGAGGGAGATTGGTGCAATGGTTCCTACTCTTTTTCTCATGGAATTTGAACCCAAATTATCATTTAAGAAAGTGAACATGCATGTAAGGAAGAATCATCATTCAATATTAACTAATGGAGAACCTCATTAATGTTGGAGGATAAACACTCCTATGTGCACAACAAAAGCAAATGAACCCTCTTAGGATCCTAAATTTTTTTCACAAATTGACTCTGTGTTTTCTATGTTTCTTTGAGCACATGTAGAGAACGAAAATGAAACCTTTCCAACCCAAACTAGACTTAAAAAGCTTTCTAGTGAGAGTAAAGTCACTCCATTCGGATATTGGATGATGCCTCAACTAGCTACAATAAAATAGATTACTTGATCTCTTTACAAAATATTAGCTAACTACACAGACACTATTCTGGACATTTCTCTAAGCTCGTGTAGGAACTGATCCCAAGACTTATATCACTCAAAGTAGAATTTATAACATTTCCAAAAAGACAAAAATCACTAGAAATGGATTCAAATCAAGGAGAAACAACAATTAAATAATCAGGGGGGTCTGGAACAATTATCTTGAGAGACATAGTATGTAAATGTGAAATCTTTGCAAAATATGTAGAGACTGGCAAGTAGGGGGTGTGCTTAAGCAATGGGGTAGCTTGGGCATGTATTTTCACAACTCTAAGTCATAATACAACTCATTATAGGCTTTAAGGGTCACATTCCAACCTCTTTAACCAATCAAAAGCATATACATATCAAAAAATGAGGTCCAATCATATCAAGAGGTGACCTATTTTTTCTCTAATCAAAATATTTCCATTATAGACATGATTTGATCCCTCCAACTCGTGGAAGTCATCTTTCTTTGATTGTGGATGATGTGGAAGGTGAAGTTTGGGGCATGTTCCCACACTTGAGCTTGAAATGCAAAACTTTCAATAGTTAAGGAGTCATAGACAAAATCCTAAATTCATCTTTGTTTAATCTATAAATCATTCCTTCTTAGGGAGAAAGACTAGTTCCTATGTTGACATATGGCCCAATGCATATGATTGATCCCTATGAGTGGAAAATGATGGATCCCTATGATAGATCCTTGTGAGTGAACAATGGCTAAGTGAAACAAGCTATTGTAACATTTTAGCCAGAAATATATAAAAAAGACAATGTTGGTATCTTATGGTGGTTTTTAGCTCATGACGAATGGAAAACTTTGGTGATTAATGCACATCCAAGTTTTAGGAGGGCATACATCTAAGATAATAACAACTTAGAGTTACTAGACAAAAATGGAGAATGATATCCATGATAAACGTATTTCAGCATGGATAATATCCATAGGGAATCACAAATACAAGATGAAGAGCATTGAAAGAAGAGTGAAAAGACTATGTGATATTCGAAGATCAATTATGAAAAATGGGATGAGCTAACTTTTTGATATTGTGCACACATGAGAATGAGTATCCATTAGAAATTGTACATGTAGGAGTGGCTAATGGTCACTGTTTAATTGAGAGAGTGGCTAATGTATGAGTATCCATCCATTAGAAATGGTACATGTAGGAGTGGCTAATGGTCACTGTTTAATAGAGAGAACCACAAAAATTGTTTCTTTTTCCTTGATTGGGGTGGGCGAACCTCCATATGTGATGCAAAGTATCATGTAAAAAGGCGTGATACGTGCTAGAGAGCCAAGCACCAAATTAAATAAAAATAAGTTGCCCTTGCCTATAATATGAGGAACATCTTTTGCAAAATGGGGCATACACTTGGTCCATCAGCATTTTCAAAACAAAATACATCATAGTGTCTACATAATATGTAACTAAGTGGGTGGATGCCAAAAATACATGTATTTGGTCTACCAATATACATTTACGTGATAGGAGTACACATTTCATTAATTAAGTAACTCAAAATTACTTGATGAATTTCTAGTAGTATATAAGAAGTTCACCTCTGATTACCCACAACTGAGTAGACTATGTGTTACCATTAGTCTCCATGTGAAAGGCCAAATGGCCACTGGACACTTTTGTATATGTTCTTTAATAAAACATATAATGGCCTAGTCAGCCACAGATTGTAAGTTTGACCGCATTTGTAATACCTAAGAAGTCTATGTTGGTGCTCCCTGTGTACTGTGTTTTTCTACGTATTTTGCAACCTGTGTGTGCAGTATGGTGTGTGATGCTAGGAAGTCATTCTCTACTCCAAGGATATTGCCGTGGGGCTCTCAAGAAGAAGAGCACACTGTGGTGCATCACCATCAAAATACTTCACTGCTATTAAACCATTTCGATGCAAAAGCTTTGTTCCTTTTGTGTGAGTGAAGCGAGCACCCACCACCCAAGGCATTCGACTAAGGCAACAACCAAGGCATAGACCTTGGCATACCTTGTCATCTGAGTCACTGAAGTCACCGTTGGCTACACACGAGGGAGGACCTCAATGATCAAAGAAGACGGAGGTTCCTGGTACTTCCCGGGAGGTCACCCATCCCAGTACTATTCCCCTCGTAGCTCGCTTAACCATGGAAATCTCTTACCACTAAGATACACTCTTGTGGTGCTTAAAGAAGGGGAAAGAATAAGCTTGACATTATCTTCAACAAGTTTTGGTTCCTCAAAGCTTCATTCATTGCTCTCAAAGCCTATCTTTGAAGCATTTTGGGGTGTTTTTGGAGCCATTTTGGAGTACTTTCATGGATAGTTCTCTTCATAGAGGTCTAAGAACATCAAGAAGAGTGTTCTTTGTATTTCTTCAACAATGAATGTTCACCTTGGGGCCTATGTTTTCAGCCACACAAGTTAATCTACATGTTTCTTGAAAGCTTTTAGTTGTGGTGGGAGCACCCACCACAAGTCTATGCAGGTTTTTGAGCTTAAAGAGTAGAGTTGATAGACACTTGTAGGTGTTGTTGGATAGTTTCTGGGATGTGCATTCAGCCTTTTAGTCACTTTACTACATATATTGAGCACATATACACTATGTCCACTTCTGTGGATACCACTTATGTACGTCCATGTGGTCATTGATATAGCGGTTACGTTTTTTGCATAAAGCCTTTTACATTTGACAAAGAGGGTCATGGTGAGGTTTTCTTAACTGGGAGACACCCAGATGTTGGGGTCTCTTTGGTAATGCAGGTGGAAGACTTACTCGGCCTTGCCATAGGAGATGTATGAAAGTTGTTCATAGGTGCTCGATAAGCCTAGTTGGCTTCTTTTGGGTAACTGATTATAAGCAGTGGAGTCAATGGTTCACTATGCAGGTAAACATGTCAATACTTGCAGTTTTATGAGATTTTGACATTAGTCATATGCTCATTGTGTAGAGGATACTCTGGAAAATTTTTTCCAGATTTTCAATTTAGTCAACTATACAGTGGTCGATTTACTCCTTGGTACACTTCTTCTTGTGAGCACATTTCTCCTCACATACTCTTTTTGGTTGGTCATTAATGTTCATTAATTCATTTTTCTAGGAAGACTGCTTAATTCTCTCTTAGAATCTAACACTTGGTCATCCTTCTTTGAGCCTTAGTGGGGTTTGGACTCTTCTAGCTCCATTATCATTCTATTCAGTTCTCTATCATCATGGCATTAGAGGTCTCAAGCATGTCTAGTGGATCAAGGTCTAGTGCTATTGTTTCGAGGAGGAGCTATAACTTGCAAGGTAAAGACCATTTCTAGATCCAGAAATTTGATGGCACAAACTTTGCCCTATGGAAGAATCAGATTAAATATGTGCTAATTCAGAGGAGGCAATGGAAGCCAGTAAATGAAATCTCAAAGAAGCTTGCTAACATGGATGAAGATGTTTGTGATGAGTTAGATGAAATGGCTAGGTCTACCAATTGATTGCACCTGGTAGATAATGTTTACTTTACAGTATTGGACTATGAAAGCGCAAAGGAGCTTTGGAAGTAGTTATGAAATACATATGAAAAAGAAACAACATGAAACAAAGTGTATTTGATGAGAAAGTTATACGATCTTTGCATGAAGGATGCAGTCGATGTTGCTCCTCATCTAAATGAGTTTAATGCTATATTCTCCAAGTTATAGGCTCATAAAATGGACATGGATAATGAAATGAATGTAGTCTTGTTGCTATGCACCTTGCCATCATCATGGGATACATTTTGCACAACTATTAGCAATAGTGCACCCAGTAGTAAACTAGTCTACGATGACATATGTGGGACACTCTTGAGTGAGGAGATTCATAGAAAATCTATGGTTGGCACTCATAGTGGAGATGCATATAATGTTCATGGTTCTTACCAAGGAAAGAATCAGCAACATGGCAGGAGAAAGAACAAGGAAAAAAATGATCAATAGAATAAGAGTAGAAATAAATCAAGGAAGAGGGATATCGAATGCCATTATTGTCATAAGAAAGGACACATGAGTGTTATGCATTAAAGAATGATAAAGGTAAAGGACAGAATGTTGATGGGCATGTTAAATAGTTACCTGCACCATCTACTTCAATCGTGAAGATTGAAGAAATCAATGGCATTTTTGATGATGCTGATGTCTTAAGACTTGACAGTATTGTGCCTACTGAGGCTCTTATGGATGATTCTCTTTCCCACACATGGTTGCTAGATTCTGTTGCTTTTTCCATGTGTCACCACATATAGAGTGGTTCTCTACTTATGCAACAAAGTCTCTTGGTACTGTGAGACTTGGTGATTCTTATCATTGGGGATGTGGTTGTGCAATTCATTGATGTTTCAAGATTTACTATGCAATAATGTATGCCATGTACCTCAATTATCACACAGTTTGATGCCTTAGTTATAAGGTGGTCTTCTATGTTGGTCCTTTCGTATATCAAAGGGCAATATGGTTATTGCAAAAGGAAGCAAAAGTTGGCTCACTTTATCCTTTATTTGTATTACAAAAAGAATACTTGTTAGTTGTTACACAACAGCCTATGGCTTGTATTTGGCATGGTGGTTTGGGCCATATATCTCATAGTGGAATGGAAAATCTTTCTCGTCCTGGCTACTTACCTATGTTATCTTTCTCTGATTTTTCATTTTGTGAGCATTATCAATATGGAAAGCAAACCAAAAATGTGCATAGAAGGCACATTGACTCTTCAATTTAGTCTTTAGATCTCGTTCATACAAATGTGTGTGGTCCTATGCCCACAAGGTCCTTTGGTGGTTCTCTTCGTTTTGTCACTTTCATAGATAATGCTACTAGAAAATTTTGGGTATATCCTATCAAATTGAAGGATGAGGTATTCCCTACTTTTAGAAAATGGCTTACCTTAGTTGAGACTAAAAAAGGAACTAAGCTCAAATCTTTACATTCAGATAATGGGGGTGAGTATAACTCACATGAATTCAACCTTTTCTACTAGTCTAGAGGAATTCATAGAGAGCTTACAACTCCTTATAACCCAGTATAGGATGGTGTAATTGAAAGGATGAATAGAACTATTCAGGGTAGAGTAATTTCTATGTTGGATCATGCAAACCTTTGACAAGGCTTTTGGGCAGAAGCAATATTGACTACAGTTCATGTGATTAACCTTTCACCTATTACTCCCAAATATCTGAAAGTGGCACAAGAGTTATGGATTGGGAAGGCACCATATTATGATCATCTTGGAGTTTTTGGGAGTGAAGCATATGTTCATATACCAAAGAATCGTAGGCAAAAGTTGGACCATAAGTAAAAGAAATTCATTTTTCTTGGATATGGTTGAGAAGGACAGTTTAGATATCGCTTATGGGATCCTGAAACATGGTCATTGATAAGAAGTAGTGATGTTATTTTCAATGAGTCTAAGATGCATAAACAACCCATTAAGGAGGTTGAAGTGAGAAGAGTGGTGCTTGAGGATACTAGTCCTCTAGTTAGCATGAATAAAAATGTTGCACATAGGGACATTCAAGAGAATGTCTGATCAGACTAGGCTGCAAATGTTCTTGTTCAAAAACGATTGAGATGCTCTACACGTGTCTCACATCCACATGATAGATATGTTCTAGGTTTAGATTTTCTTATGCTAACAGATGTCGGTGAGCCTTCTTGCTACAAAGAGGCAATGCAGATAGAGGATCATGTCAAGTGGGAGCGTGCCATGAAGAGTGAGTTGGATTCTATTCACAAGAATGGTACTTGGGATTCAGTACCTTTATCAAAGGGCAAGAAATATTCACCATGTAAATGGGTATATAGGCTGAAATTCACATCAGATAGTGCTTCTCCAAAGTATAAAGCATGACTTGTTGCAAAGGGTTTTAAGCAACAACGTGGTGTTGATTTCGATGAAATCTTCTCTCTAGTGGTCAAGATGACTACCTTGTGCATGTTAATTGGATTCCTTGCAATGGAGGACTTAAAGCTTGTCCAAATGGATGTGAAAACTCCTTCCTTGCATGGAGATCTTACAAATGAGATCTATATGGAACAATTAGAGGGATATGTAGTTCCTAGCAAGGAAAGTCTAGTTTGTAAGCTCAAGAAGAGCTTGCATGGACTTAAACATTCCCCTAAACAATGGTAACAAAATTTTGATGCTTTCATGAAGTTTCAAGGCTATTCTCAAAGCAATGAGGATCATTGCCTCTACACAAAGAGATGCTCAAATGGCAGCTTGATATGCTTGATACTTTATGTCGATGATATGTTGATTGTTGGGAAGTATTCTTATGACTTGTCAATTCTCAAAAAGAAGTTGAGTCGAACATTTGATATGAAGGATTTGGGGGATGCTAAAAATATTCTTGGCATGCACATTACTCGGGATAGGAGTAAAAGATGCATATACTTGTCTCAAAGTGAGTAAATATCCAAAGTACTTCACATTTTCAATATGGAGGGTGGAAAGGCATTGAGTACACCTTTACCCGCATATGTGAAAGTGAGCAAGGATGATTGCCCCAAATCATATGAGGAAAAGTAATTCATGACCAAATTTCTTTATTAGTCTACCGTTGGTAGTCTCATGTATGCTATGGTAGCTACGAGACCACACATTACATTTGTTGTGGGAGTTGTGAGCAGATATATGTCTAATCCTGGCAAGAAACATTGGGAAGTGGTCAAGATGATTTTGAGATATTTGAGTGGAACTAAGGACAAGTTTCTATGCTTATGAAGAGGGAAAGCATCCATTATTGGTTACACAAATTTTGACTATGCTAGTTGTGTAGACAATCATAAGTCTACATCATGGTACATTTTTCATTATGTTGGAGGTGCTATCTCTTGGAGATCTCGTCTTCAAGAATGTACAATTGTTTCCACCATAGAAGCAGAGTATATTGAAGCAAGTGAGGCATGTAAAGAAGCATTGTGGCTTTCTCATCTTGCTTGTGATATGGGTCTACCTCAACATGTACCTCGTTTGCTCAATGATAGTCAGAGTGCCATTGCTTTGGCTAAGAATCCGGTCTATCATGCAAAGACCAAGCACATTGAGGTGAAGTATCACTTCATTAGAGATTGCTTAGCCATTGAGTGCATTATTCTTGAGAAGGTTCATACTCGAGATAATGCTATAGAGGCTTTGACTAAAGCTCTACCACAGGATAACTTTTGACATTGTTTGTCACTTGATGGGGGTTGCTTGATTCATGATCTTACACAGTCACTTGTATACTATGTAACATGCCCATCAGGTGGGAGGTATAGTTTGTATACTTACACTCAGGTATTCTTTATCATTCTTCATTTTTTCTCCCATAGTTACTTTGGCCATATTGGCCTTTAGTGGGAGATTGCTACCGTTAGTGTCCATGTGAAAGGCCAAATGGCCATAAGACACTTTTGTATATGTTTTTTAATAAAAGATATTGTGGGCTAGTCAGCAAGAGATTGTAAGTTTGATTGCATTTGTAATACCTAAGAAGTGTGTGTTCATGCTCCTTGTGTACTGTGTTTTTTTGCATATTCTATAGCCTCTATACAGAGTATCGTGTTTGGTGCTAGGAACTTAGTCTCTCCTCCAAGGATATCATCATGGAGCTCTCAAGAAGGAGAGTGCACTATGGTGCATCATCGTAGAAATACTTCACTATGAGAGATTGCAAAAAATCATTCACACAATAGTAACAAACACCTAATTTGGGTCAACAATTATATCATCCTTTTGGCATACTATGTTGCTTGCAAGACGATGTTAGGATCTACTCTTTTTAACATGGTATATGGACAATGCCAACTTTCCCATAATTTTTTTAATACCCATTAGCTGAAGGATGTGAGTGGATGGGAGATGAGTGTTGGAGTTTTAGGTATGCAAAAGCACACAAACAACACAAGGAAGAAGAAGAAGAAGCTTGAAGCACAATACAAGATATTGAATGTATTACCAAGTGAATGTACAAAGATTAGTGACCCATTAGGGTTATAGGGATATATACAAGCTAGGGGAAAAAACATCCTAAAGAGGGAAAAAAGCGCCTTGACATTCCTAAGTGTGTTCATACACATCACTACCAAAATATATCAAAAAATACCCCTTAGGAGTGATGCAGTGAACAAAGGAGCTCGCACTCATGTATAAGGAAGTGGCAAGCTATGTGGAAAGAGATCAATCCACAAAAGGAAGCAAGCTAAAAGCTTTGTAGAAAGCTTCAAACTTCTCTCAAGGAAGAGCCTTTGTGAAAATATCTACAATGTTATCCTATGTGGGCACATATCCCAAAATAATCTCCCTAGTAGGTGGACACTTTGGTCCTAACCGATTAATTAAGACCATTCTATTCTCAGGACTTTGGTGGCCCACTCTTCATATGGATGCACATACCTATGTGAAGAAATGTGAGACATGCCAACATGCACATTATCTTATTAGAAAAGACGAGATGCCTTTGAGGCCAACGATGGGAGGACGTGCATTTTCAAAGTGGGGTATAGCCTTTGTAGGTCCCATTAACCCCCTAGCGAGAAACTCCCATGCAGAGTACATTATTGTAGCCACAGATTACCTTACCAAGTGGGTAGAAGTCAAAGCCACGACAAAGAACGATGCTCAATCTAGGGCTAAATTTTTATATGAGAACGTGTTCACTAGATATGGGCTACCAATAGAGTTAGTAAGTGATATAGTCACGCACTTCTTGAATGAAGTCATTGCAAATCTTCTCCAAGAATTCTTAGTGATACATAAGAAGTCTTCCCCCTATCATCCATAGGCTAACAGACAAGCCGAGAGCACAAACAAGATCCTATGTAATGTATTGACAAAATTGGTAAATAATAAATGCTCTAATTGGGATAAACAACTTCATCATGCTATTTGGGCTTATCGAGTTGCCTACAAAATGGTACTCAATGCCACCCCATTTCAGATGGTCTTCGGGCAGAATGTTGTGCTACCATTGGACTTCCTAATCCCAGCTTTAAAAGTAGCACAAGAGCATGAGTGGAATGGACACGAGTTATCCTCTAGGATCTTTGATCTAGAACGCTTAGGTGAGACAAGGCTACGAGCGACTGCAGGCATCTATGCTACAAAGAAAAGGCAAAAGGCATACTTCGATGCACACATTAAGGATAAAGGATTGAAAGAGGGAGACCTAGTGTTGGTTTATACACTAAAGCAACATGCCCGTAAATTGAAAAAAAGAGGATATGGACCCATGATCATTAATAGAATTTCCACTAGTGGTGCAGTTCAATTGGCCACACTAGAAGGTGATATCTTGCCAAACTATATCAGTGGATGTCAAGTCAAGTTGTATCAAGAACCTCTTACAAAGGATATGTTGATGAGACTCAACACTGCTAAGAAGCAAAAAGAAGAAGAGTTCAGGGTCAGAGAAGAGGTACAGGCAGAGGTGAGAGAGCACATTAGGCGAAATAAGTTAAGGCGCCTAGGGCTAAGTGTCAATCTTGAGGCCTCAGGATACCACATGGCCATGTGCCAAACATCAAGTGCAATTGGTTCTCAAATAATTAACTGACGTCCATTTGTGACCATAGCGATAAGATAAGGGAAGAATGTAAGGACTGTGAGAGCATTGATCGACTCATGTGCAACAACTAGTGCAGTTACACTTTCATACTCCGAAGATCTACAATTGAACATCAATTCCATTGAAGCCTATCTCATAGGATTGGGAGGTGTACAAACCCCCTCTTTGGGCGAGGTAGAGCTGCCCATCTATCTTCAAGATGTTCCAATGAGAGTCAAAATGCTAGTGTGTGAAGATGAGGACCTTACAGAACCACTTGTCTTGGGTCAAGACTGGATCTATGACCATGCAGTCATCTTAAACCTTAAAAGCCAACAACTTCAAGTTTGGGTACATGAACAATGTATTACATTAGAATTAGACAATTGCATGCTCACAAATCCAGAGGTCACACATTCTCTTAGTTCTTCTGAGACTAATCTTCACGAAGAAAATATTGTGTGTGTCAATAACCCTACGAAGCAAAAAGACTCAATCATGGAAGAACAATCTCGAAGGAGGGAGGACCCCTCTTCTTTTTCAAAGACTACTGCAATCACAACAATTCAACCAAAGAGGCAAGCAAAACAGTACAAGAGAACTGCTACATCAAATAGACAAACAAAGTTCAAACAGCGAGAAGCTCAGGGCATGAAGCAGATTTGGGCAAAAAAAGGAGAGCAATCACCAGCTTTGCCACAACCACCCCCATCGAGGCAGGCCAACCATGCTAAAAGAAGCACCAAGAAATGAGAACAAGCTCAATCCCAAGGTCTCCAACAAATTTGGGTACCGAAGCAATCAATTAAGGTTGAACATAATACCATACAAATTTGGGTGCCTAAGAAATTAGTTGCAGCTCAACAAGGACAATTACACATGTGGGTGCCCAAGGCACTCCTACATGCACAAACACCATTGATCTCCCTCACAAGAAAAGTCTCAACAAAGAAGCAAAGGAGAAGCAAGGGTCAGAACCAGGCACAAAGAGCCAAAGAAGATCAACTCCCCTCTTCGACAATAATAAGAAAACAACCATCAAGAATATGGGTTTGGAAGCCCAAAGCACTAGTGGCACCCACAGAACCAAAGTGCCAACCGCGAGGGATACAAAATTTAAGCAACCACTCAAAGATGAAGACGTCAAAAGTGATCTGTACACAACCAAACACAGTCCTAAGATGGATCCCTATCAGGAGGAATCAATTGTCATTCGAGGACCCTACAGATGCCTCCAATAAAGGCTACATCAACATATGCCAAGAACATTGCAAGCCTCGACGTGCAACCACCATGTGTCTTTGGCATAACTTTGTCTTTTGCACCATTCAGGTCATGCACTTCCAAAGTATGCATCAATATAGGGCCACATTACACGGCCGTGCATAGACACAATTGAGAATCCCAAGCACATGTGACACATTGGACATATGTAAAATATTTTTGATGCTAACATGTTTCTCTTTGTTTTGTGACATTGTTCCAAAAAAAAAGAGAAAGAACAGGACTGCACGCTGAAGAATCTCCGACGTGAATCATCAACAAGGACATCCATCAGCAATGGAAGATAAGCCGATGGTCAATCACCATGCTGGAGCATAACATGAAGAGGTGAATATCGATGGACCTTTGACCATGGTAAGAATGACCTCGTTCAACACATTCTAACCATGATAGATTAGGAAACCTCTTCATCTGCATACCCCGGAGCACTTTGCTCAAGAACCAATTTCTTGCACCATACTTCTTCTAATGCATTTTCCAAGTACGTATGCACAGGGCCACATTCCAAGGCCGTGCACAAGGCACATATCTTTTTCAACCCATGCACTAATGCACTTAACCGTCAGTCAATATGGGTCAAAAGTACTTGGAATCCTATTGTGAAACTCATGTTCAAAGATCCAAGGACATCAAGGGTACAACATCAGTACCTATGAAGCAATTCACAATCAAAATATGCGCATGATCAATCTTGACAACCTCTTTTGAGCAACTAGCAATCTTTGAAAGCACAAAAATACACCATCCAACTCAAATCCAAAGAAGTATTATATACAATGAGATCAAACCTCGCACAAGCTAGCAGTGGAAAACTGAAGAACGAGACAATTGGACCAACCTACATTTGGAAGATGGTCCGGTCCTATTGATACATGAAGGAAAATACCTCTCAAAGTACTACATGGAACAACCACTCCAACAAGGGTCTGTTAAGGACGACAAGCTCGAGAGGGGGGGGGAGTGTTGACACTCAAGGTCAAGCACAAGCATGGAAGCACATCAAGGAAGTGGACACACAAGAAGAAGGAGCATGTAGGGAGCTCCAAGAAGCACATGTCAAATTCTCAAAAGAAAACCCTATAAAAATAGTGATTTTTATCACTAAAAACCATTGTAAATACCATTTTCCATTTTTGCAACTCCATTTTGTTCAAGCAGAGGAGTCCTCAAGCTTGAGGAGTATTAGAAGTATCATCCTACCAATTTTCATAATTTTTAGACTCCGTTTGAGCCCCCAAATAAGCCCTGGAACCTAATTTTTAACTAGGCCAAACACTAAGTCTAGACAGGGCCAAAACCACTCAAAAAACTATAAAAAGGGCTTGAGAGCTCATTTTAGAGCTAGCTTGTTGTAGATTTGAGCTTTGTAAGATATTTCTTTTGTAATCGAAGCTTTCCATTGTTCCACTCTTTGCTCTTACCTTGTGCGCATGTGTGTGTATGTGTGTGCATGTTTTTGTGATTTCTCCCACGCACTTGTGCCATCACTTGTGCATGGTCTTCATACCGGTCCTCACATCTCCACGGATTGACATTTATGAGGTGAATCTCCTCACATTGGTACTTGCCATTGTGCTAGAGTGACAACGAGGAGTCCTTTAGCTTGAGGAGCATAGATAGAATGCTCACACTAAATTTCGTAATTTTTGGGCCTCATTTGGACTTCCAAATGAGCCTTAGAACCTATTTTTTAATTAGGCGAGACACTAGGCTCAAAACTGGTCAAAAGTAGTAAAAAAACTATAAAAAGAGATAGTGAGCTCATTTTTTAGGTTAGCTTGTGGATTGTTAGTAGAGAGAGTAAAGAGTATTGTAAGAGCTATTTCTTGACTAATACAAGTGTGATTCTCACCTTCAATTGTATCTCGTCTTTTCTCTACCTTGTGTGTAAGTGTGAATGTGTGTGTGCACTCGTGTGCTTCTCATCTTCACCTTTGTGCACATTAATCGTTCATGATCTTTATATCACCCCACCTCTTCTGTGGATTGACAATTAAGGAGGTGGAGCTTCTTGACGTGATACTTGCCATTGTCTAGAACAACGCTAAGGCTTACAGATTGTACGATCTTGTGAACCAATGCATCACAATTTCAAAAGATGTAATCTTTGATGTAGCTTCAAAGTTCTCAACCAAAGATCCAATTTCAATTTTGAGCCCACCATCTACACTTCAAAGGGGAATACAATTATTTCTAAGCAAAACCCAAAAGGAAGTACTTCTCACAAACCTAGGAGATCTCAAAGGCTCATTGAGAAGCAGCAATGTGAGCTAAGTCCCTATGTGAATCATGCACTTATGCACCACATTCAACAAATTCCAGAGTCTTCCAACTTTAGAGAAGCTCAAGGTCAACTTGAGTGGGAAGAAGCTATGCAGACAGAGATGGATGCAATAAAAAAGAACAATACTTGGACACCTGTTTTAAATCCTACAAATCATCAAGTTATTGGAGTTAAGTGGCTATACAAAGTCAATTAGAAATCAGATGGTACCTTTGACAAGTACAAAGCAAGACTTCTAGCTAAGGGTTATAAGCAAAAGCATAGAATTGATTATGAAGAAACTTTTGACCCTAGTGCAAGGTTTACAACTATAAGAGTCATTCTTGCACTAAGTGCACACTTTAAATGGACCATCTACCAACTCAACATCAAAAGTGCTTTCCTCAATAGTGATCTTCAAGAAGAGGTATGCATACGACAACCTAAAGCTTTCAAGATCAAAGGCAAAGAAAATCATGTATACAAATTCAAAAAGAACTTTATTGACTTAAGCAAACTCCCAGGGCCTAGTAAAAAAATATCCACAAGTTATTTGAAGATAATGGATTTAAAAGAGCACTACTAATGCTAACTTATAGATATACCAAAAATATTCCTTAGTTGCAATCATCAACCTCTATGTACATGACTTGATCTTGACACGTTTAGATGATGAATGCATCCGATTCATCATCACACACCTTCACCTTGAGTATGACATATCTTGGTCTACGTCACTACTTCTTAGGAATGGAAGTATGGAAAACAAAGAAGGTATATTTCTCTTCCAAAAGAAGTACTGCTTTGATCTCTTTCCAAGTATAACATGGAACAAGGTTGCTCAATATCTACACCACTTGATCCAAACATCCAGCTCACATTGGAGGAATCATCATCACTAGTGGATGTGCATGCTTATTTATAGCTAGTTGGATCTTTACTTTACCTAGCTAACATAAGACCAGATATTGCCTATGCAATAGGTTTACTCAGTCAGTTTGCACACAAGCCTCATCAGGGTCCATTTCAAGCTAACATAAAATTGGAAACCATGATAGGATAAGAGTTTCTAAGAAAGGTGGTGAGAACCACGTAGGATACTAGGATACAGAGAGCCAGATGGAGGTTGCAACATGCTCAGGATGCATTATGAACTAGTGTATTTGCTATACATGGAAGATCAACTAGGTGACCCAATTGAATGAAGGGAAGCACCAAATAAGAAAGGCATTGCATCAACAATTTCAGAAGGTTTTCTACATTTCCTTTTTAATTTCATAGTAGAAATTAAAGATGAAGGTAATAGTTTCAATTTAGCAAGAAAGTCTCAAAAAGTGTTACTCCAATGGTTGTCAAAAGTCTACAACAAACTCCACGATCTTTTCCCAAGATTCACAAGACAAGAATCATAAAATTTGAATTCCCCTAAAAATTCATTGCACTCACCCAAGCTTTCCCCTAAAAAAACCCAAAACTTTCCCACATTCACCCAAAATTTCCTCAAAACATCACCGAAATTTGTCGCATTCACATAGAATTTCCCCTCAAAATTCTTGAAGTTCCCCGCATTGGCCTAGAATTTCACTTGAAAATCCTTGAACTTCCCCACATTCGCCCAAACTTTCCTCGAAAAATCCTTGAGCTTCCTCGCATTCTCCTAAAATTTCCCTTGAAAATCCCCAAAGATCCTTGCATTTTCCCAAAGTTGCCTTCAAAAATCCCTAGAGTTCCCCATATTTGTTCCTTGATAGCCCAGTCCAAGAATTGATTAATTCTTCTACAAACTCTTTAGGACTTTTTGTTAGAAAGAGTTGAACTTTTTGAGACACTTGATTACCTAAGTGGGATTTTGTGTATGCTCTTTCTACATTCAAACCTATTGAGATAAGGACTGAGTATTTGACACTCCACCAAGCTTAGTAGTTGGAAATATTAAGATGGAAGCTTGAGGAGGACATAACTTTGTTCGAGGCAATGAGGACCCTCACTACAATGAAGCCCCACCTAGTCATATCATAGGATTGCCATACAGTAAGTTTGTAGGACATTATACTGATGACCACGATGCACATATATGCATGTTTGAAAATCATTACAATGCTTTAGATGGAAATAGGGATACTATTTACAAATGTAGACTTGTTCAAGGCATTCTTACAAATGGAGGAATTAAGTGTCTGAGAAAATTTGATGCCACCCATTTTCAATATTACAATTTCTTGAAACACGAATGTTTAAATCATTTTAGATGCACAAAGTCCACCTCTCGATTGTATAATATTCTGCAAAACCTTAGATAGAAAACTCATCAACTTATGTAGAGCTACCCCATGGGCTTAATTTCTAGAAGACAATCAATCACCACTAGATGTAGTTGATGGATGATTTATCAATAGCCTCTCTCCCTAACTATGAGACATCATGTGGATCTATGGCTTCAAAAAAATTTTATTAGATGAAATCATATCCACTACTTTAAAGTTAGAGAGAAAATTAAGATTGACCATGGCTAAAGGGGACCAGTGAACTAACAAAGTATTTGGAGCTTGTAGAAAGATAGCTGGCCAATGTCCAAGTAGATCCCATATAACCATTGACACCTATCTATTGTAGTTGTTCCAAGAATGAAGGTCATACAA
Organism: Ceratopteris richardii; assembly: GCA_020310875.1. Classification (NCBI taxonomy): domain Eukaryota; kingdom Viridiplantae; phylum Streptophyta; class Polypodiopsida; order Polypodiales; family Pteridaceae; genus Ceratopteris; species Ceratopteris richardii. Next base: position 60,030,142 of record CM035430.1, on the reverse strand, counting down.
ATAATTCCTATGCTCTAAATCAAATGCATTGTGGAATATGTGATGTTATTGACCATGCCACCACTACTTACATCTAATCGATCACATCTCGAACCTCAATCACACACATATTAATTACAATTTTTTATGCCCAACCTCATCCACCCAATGCCCCCTTCCCATGTCCCCCTTTACCTAGAATATCTCAATATTCCCAAGGTTCCTTAAAAAATTACCCTTATCCTTAGGCTCGTAACCCTATTTGGCATTAACCCCAACTATAAGTCCAACCAATCTTGAGCAGCCATACACACCTGTTCAGGAGAACTTTAAGTATCCCCCTCTCTAGTGTGCTCCAGAATCCTTTAATATACAACCACAGGCATAGTGAGGTCAACAAATGTCACCAAGGCAAAGGCCAAACTTCCCCAATCATTTTTAACAAAATCAAAGAAATCAAGACTTTAGATATAGAGAGGAACCACCAAAACAATAGTAGTATTATAGGCAACCTCCACAATGCAAATTTTGTTTAAAAACATGACATATCTGTGAAAATTGTGAAAATTCTGGGGAATTTTACCAAAGAAGACAATAGCAATCCCCTTCCACTAACATGGTAAAGCTAACTTATTTGGAACCAAACATTATGGTGGTACATAAATGGTCTCACAAAATTGTACAAGCCCTAGAGGAAGAACTTTGACCTTCATGACAAGAACAAGAGGAATTTAGAATAAAGGCAACAAAATGGTTGTAGGATCATGTTGGAGTTTGAGGTCTGCGAAAGCACGCGAACAACACAAGGAAGAAGAAGAAGCTTGGAGCACAACACACAATACTGAATGTATTACCATTGGAATGTACAAAGATAATTAGCCATTCGGGTAATAGGCGTATATGCAAGCCGGGGGAAAAAACCTCCAAAGAGGGAAAAAAGTGCCCCGACAATCCTAGAGTTTTCACACACATCACGACCTAAATATATAAACCAATCCCCCCTGGGAGTGATGTGGTGAACAAGGAGATGGCACTCATGTATAAGGAAGTTCCAAGCTATGTGGAATCAATCCACAAAAGGAAGTAAGCCCAAAGCTTTGTAGAAAGCTTCAAACTTCTCCCTAAGCAGAGCCTTTGTGAAAAGGTCTGCAATGTTCTCATATGTGTGCACATATGCCAAACTGATCTCTCCAATAGGGAACCTCTCCCTGACATAATGATAGTGCACCTCAACATGCTTAATGCAAGCATGGAACACACGGTTCCTCGCAAATGCCAATGCGCTCTGATTGTCAATAAAGATGGCTGTGGCAAAAGATTGACCAACACCCAAATCAGCCATAAGGCATTTGAGCCACACACACTCAAGAATCGCTATGAAAGCTACCCTATACTTTGCCTCACAACTAGATGTGGTCATAGTAGGCTGTTTCTTGCTCAACTAAGATTTACATGAACCACCAAGCATGAAGAAAAAGCCACTAGTGGACACACGAGTGTCATAGCAACCAACCAGGTCATTGTCAGAAAAAGCATGTAAAAATCTGGCGATAGTGATCCCTCCTTGGGATAAAACTGTCATGGACAAAGGAAACCATCTTGAATCTCAGATTCCATGTGAATCCTATATCCCATGATTGGTTCAGAATTTGCAGAAACTAATGCTTCCATTCCGTCCGGAACATCCCAAAACCCTAAGATTGACTGTCTTCTTGCTTGATTCTGACATCCAGAGATCATGCTTCGAGTCGATGACATCATGATGACATCATCAAGTCGCAACCACCCTTGGGAACCGCCCTTGAAAACCTATATAAGGAGGGGTTGGCCACATTCATAATCAGTCTTGCCAATACCAGTCTTGGGAGCTCAAGGAGTCGTGACCACCAAGTAAGTACTCTCCAAGTTCCAGTTCCTCTTCTTGTCTTGTTCCTTGTTCCAGTCTTGTCTAGTCTTGTATCTTGGACATCTAGTATTGTCCTCTTGTAATCTCGTAGTACGAGATCTTGTCGAGTTCTTTCTTGTATCTAGTTCATCTCCCGAAAGGGAGTTCATGTAATCTAGAGATCTTGTTTCATACTTACGATCCCGGGTTGTGGAATCTCCTGTATCATCTCTAGTCGAGTTATTCATACCTATCAGTCCCGGGTTGTGGGACATCTTGTATCAGTCACATTCCCCTTTGTGGGTGATCTTGCAAGCAGAAGTGTATTTCCGAAATCTTGTCTATTGTAGTCAGAGAGCACAATCTAGTGCTCCCCTGACATTTTGGCAAGACTATCGTCTATCCAAGACCAGGCATCATGGAGAACGCTTATGAACAGATTGTAGCATCACTTCAGAGTCTCCAACAACAAGTCAAAGACCTAAGTCATCGACAGACGCAAGTCGAGATGGGACATCAAGTGCATGTAGGTGCACTCCTCCAAGAATTACAAGAACAAATCGGGAGTCTTCAAGCAAATCAAGGGAGTATTCAAGTGAATCAACGACCTAGTACATCATTTATGAAGGAACCCAAGATCTGCATGCCAGAAAAGTTCGATGGTGATCGCACAAAGTTCCGAGGATTCTTGCAACAAGTCAAATTGTACATCCGCATGTAGCCTGATAGATACCCTGATGATGCATCAAAGGTCGGTTTTATTGGAACCTTGCTCTATGGTCAAGCTTTATCATGGTTCACCCCAATCTTGGAGAAGGATATGGCCGTACTTCATGACTATGAGGGGTTTCTTAGAGAGCTCATCGCCACATTTGGAGATGCAGACACGAGTCGAGTGGAAGAAACAAAACTTCGGAAGCTACGTCAAGGTAACCGCCCTGCCTCTACCTATGCATCAGAATTTAGGCAGTTGATATGTGACCTCACTTGGCAAGAAAATTATTTTATAAGCCAATTTTGATAAAGCTTAAGAGATGATGTGAAGGACCTTCTACTCACGATGCCAGAGGTGAAGGCATTGAATGAATACATCAACCAAGCTATTCAATGTGATAACCGCCTTTTTGAAAGGAAACAAGAAAAACAAGTAGAAGGAAGACCTCGCCAATGGAAACCTTTCCAGTCCACTCCTAGAGATGAGTCTATGCCCGAACCTATGCAGATAGATGTAACTCGGTTCCAGCCTCTAACACCACAAGAGAAACAAAGAAGGAGGGACAACAAGTTATGCCTGCATTGTGGAAACCCTGGCCACATTGCAGTTAATTGTCCCAACAAGAGAACGAACTCCAAAGTCGCAGCCACCCTTGTAGAGCAGGGGAATCGAGGAAGTCCAGTTGTAAAAGAGACTGTACAGCCGGACCATGATATAAGAAAGGGTCTCATAATTCCAACCACACCCGTAGAAACATGTCTTGCCCCTAATCATGTGTGAGAAGACCCTTTCCCTTATAGCTCTGGTAGATTCAAGAGCCTCCTCATGTTTCATTGATGAAGGACTCGTTAAGAAACATGGAATTCCAGTACTTTGGAAGAACATACCAGTAGTAGCTGAAGTAGTAGATGGACGGCCTCTAGCATTAGGGAATATAACCATGGAAACTATACCACTAAGAGTATACCTTGGTGACCATGATTCACACATATGTTTCAATGTAATATCAAGTCCAGAAAACATGGTTATCATCGGAATGCCGTGGTTAAAGAAACATAATCCAGAAATTAATTGGGAGAATAATAAAATCGCCCGTTGAGATACCCAGAAGAACGTAAAATATGTTGGAGCCAAAGCCTTCATACATGCAGTAAGGAAGGAACCGACATATATGATCTATGCCATACCAACTCAAGAGCCCAAGAAAGATGATTCAATGAAGCTACCTGACCAATACTGTTGCTCTAGCACAATGGTAAATACCACGTTAAGAAGCGTCACCTCCTTAATGTCAATCCGTGGGAGAGGTAGGAGTGATATGAAGATCGTGAACGTGAGATGATGTGAGAGTGAAGGTGAGAAGCACAAAGATGCACACACACATGCACACACACAATGAAGAGACAAGCAAGACACAATGGAAGGTGGGAAATTAGCTCTATTACTCAAGAATGCTCTTACAAGCTCAAACTAGCTCTATGCTCACACTAACCAAAATGAACCAACCCCAAAAATGAGCTCTCTAGCTCTTTTTATAGTTTCTAGACTAGTTTTGACCGGTTTCACATCTAGTGACCGGCCTAGTTAAAAAATAAGTCCTAGAGGCTATTTGGAAGGGTAAACGATGTCTAAAAATAACGAAAATTGGTACGAGCATTCTACCTAAGCTCCTCAAGCTCGAGGACTCCTCGGCTTGCACAAAATGGAGCTATGGATTACAAAATGGGGTTTTCTATGATACATATGTTACAATTAGTGATAACAATCACTGTTGAATGTTTGGAGAATTAATAAGAAATATATTTGTTTGAAAAATTGATCCGCCTGGCTCCCTGCTCCTTCTTTACATGCTTCCGTGGCGTCTGTGCCTCTGGCTGCTTCCAACACCCCCCTCCCTCTCGCTTCTGTCGTCCCTGACAGAACCTTGTTGTGAGGTCTGCCGGATGTAGTTCTGTAGGAGGTCTTGAGCGAGGGTGTGCTCTGATATACGAATGCCTCGGGCTAGATCAGCCTCGAGTTTCTCCCATTCGATAGGTTGTGGCTTGTCTGGTGGTGGGAGCTGATAATGTGTGGAGTACACCATTCGTTCACAGGCGAATAATTGCAATAAGTGTGTGGGCCTGCTTATAAATACCTCTGAATGGTACTCCCAAAAGCCGGTGGTGAACATTTCTTCGAATGTCTGCTTGTAGCATGCCGGTAGGTATTTGATCCTGCAGTGCCAGGCATAACACACCCGTAGCGATGGCGTTGTGCTCATATCATAGACTAAATCAAAGTTGCCATGCTCGAAGCCCGGGGTGTTTACATGGGGAGCCTTGATGCGTCGGAAGACTTTAAAGATCATCTGCATCATGTCAAAGATTTTGACAGTCATGTGTGCGGCAATATCATCCATATGCTTTAACCTAGGGAGCCAGTGGCGGATCGTCGCCATCATGTAGCCTACTGTGGGTAACTCGATTGGTGGCTTGAAGTAGGGATAGTTCAACCAGTCTTGGCACTGCTTATTGTTTTGTACCTTAATAGCGAATGCAGTCCAAGAGCGGCGTCGTGGGACTGGTCCCCAGCACGGGTTAAATTTTAAGTGCAGCGGCGCTTTCACCCACGTGCTCATCATCTCTGGATAGTTTTGCAATAAATCTTTGCGCCAGTCTGGTTGAAGGATTTCACCTCTCTGTGCCCTTGGTGGCAAGTCCTCTGGCTCGAATTGAGTGGCATGCGTTGGTTTCATACCTGTTTCTTTCTCTATGGCTAACTGGTATTCAGCCATTAACATGAAGTACGGTTTATATTGGAGCTCATGCCCAGATATGTATCATCGCGGGGCCAATTGAGCAAAGAATGGTGACTGTAAAATTTTCTCTTCAATTATGGCCATGGCATGTAGCTGTGCCTCTACTCTGGCCGAGTGTGTCGTTCCGAGTTCTTCAACTGTCTTCATCCACGCGGGGGTAGGTAATTCATAGGTCATCTGGCCTTCGGCCGTGACACGTCCGCCTGGGATGGGTATCGGTTCGTATGCCTCTTCAAATGTCTCCTCCACCGGGATAGTGACGGTTTCTTCCTCAGCTGGTAGCTCAGGTGGGGAGTCTGGCCTTGGTGGTGCTTCATAGATTGCAATTCTAGATTCAAGATTTGTTACCTGGGCCCGGAGTGCGTTGAGTTCCTCTAAAATTTCAGGGGCAGGGTCCGTAGGTGCTGGTAGTTCTGCTGCTACTTGTACTTGTTGTGTTGCCGGTTCCCTCAGTTGTAGTAACTTATGATCTTCCTTTAACTTTTGATGTTCTTCGTTCATACGATCATAGTCCTCGAGCAATCGCACATGATCATCTAGCAACATCCGCATCGATTCAGATGGGATTGCCTTGAATCTGCTCGGACTTAAGGGTTGTTCTGGATGGTCCAATGCCGCTTCCAAGTTCTCTCTATTCTGCTCTTGGAGTCTCTGGTTCTCCTCTTTTGCTGCGGCTAAGTGTCTTCTTAGTAAGCCCATATTTCTAGTGAGCGTTGCATTGCGGACGGTCTGGGCTCGAAGTAGGTTGTCCAAATCCGCCGTGGCTTCTTTTGTTTTCTCCTCACTTTCTAGTTCTAATTTGTGGTAGGCCTCTCGTAAATCTTGGTATCGGCTGTTCAGTGAGGCGTTCTCAATTGATAACGAATTAAGCTGCGTTTGTAGTTCATTCGTCGTTTTCTGCAGCTGTTGATAGTTGGTGCCGAGTGATGCAAACTCATCGCGGACTTGTGTCATGCATGTGAACATGTGTTGAAATGCGGTGTCTATGGTGGGCGATAGTAGTAGTGAAGTGCTAAATGAGGATGCAGTGGGAGTAGATGCAGCGGGAATGGGAAATGGGGTTGGGACAGTGGATGCAGTGGTGATCGTGGAAAATTGTGATGTGTCTAAAAATGTTTGTGCCGGGAGTGAAGTGAGTGGTGGTGCCGTGGGTGGTGAGATGTCCATGTCACTGGACGTGTTTAGTGTTGTGACTGTGAAAAGTGGTGTGATTGTGGGTGGTTGTGTAGGTGTGAATACGGGATTTACAAAGGTAGAGTAGTTTACAGGGGGGATGGTTGGAGCAGCTTGGTGAAACGGGGAAATAGGGGTTATGGTAGGTTGGGGAGGTGAGACTGGTGAGAAGGTTAGTGGGGTTAGAAAGGGGAATGGGGTTCTTAGAGGTGGGGGAAACGCTGGGAAGGATAAAGGGGTGAAGGGGTTAACATATGGATGCGGAGGGTTGGGTGTGGGCATGGTGGTATGAATGGGTAAGGCGAAGGGTGTGGCTATGCTGCCTTGGACTAGTGTGGATGTGGGGGGAGCAGGTGGGTGTGCGGGGGATACAGGATGGGTTGGTGAAAGATGAGGTGAGAGGGGAGTGGAAGGTGTGGATGTTATTTCGAGGATAGTGGTGGTATGTACAACAGTGGTACGTGGTGGGGAATCTACAAGGATGGGTTCTGCGGTCAATGAACTTTCGGAGACGAGGCGTGCCTCCCTGGCTTGTGCTGAAGACTGAGCTTCTGTTGGTACGCGAATATACTCCCCGGGTTTTGAAAGTAGTCGCACTCGGCGGGGGTCAAACTGTGGTAGTTGCTTTCTTTGTAAAAACCTGAGTGCTTCATGGGAGCCTACTGATTTGACTAACTCTCTGAACCCTCTGATGTATGCGTCTTCGAATCCTCTGGAGATGAGTTCCTGTTCAATTAATGCCTGGCTCTCCTCTTCAGTTAACTTTTTCCGTGCCCAGACTTTCTCCATCGTTCGATATAATTTCTTTATGGCCAGCGTGTATGCTGCGGCTTCGAAAGTCTCATCTTCGTATGTGCTGGTGTCGCCGTGTGCTTCGGTTTGTTGGCCTTGGCCCTCTGTCTGTCCGTCATGTGAGCCCTGGCTGGCTTCATCGTCGCCTTCCTCGTCGTCTGTTTCGGTTCTTTCTTCTTCAGAGCTCGACACAGCTTGTCCCTGTGGCAGATCTCGTGGTGTGGTAGGGTAGCTGGGCGTTCATATTCCTGGGAGAACAGTTGTGCTTCTGAATACTGGAATTCGTTTGAGAATGCATCAAGCATCTCAAAATCAAAGGTCGTGTTTATTGGGTCGGCCTCCATATGTGGTATCGGGAAAGAAAACGCTTCCGCACCAATAGTGGTGGGAGCTTCTGCTGTTGTGGTGGTGGGTTCTGTGGTGGCAGCTGCCTGAGGTGCAGCGGTACTAGTGGTGCCCTCCGTAACCACTGGTCTGGACAACCTGATGCGAATAGGTTGTACTGTGGGAGCAGCTTCTGTCTGTGGTCGCTCTGGAGAGGGTTGTGGTGATGGCGACTCTGGCACTTGAAGGCAGGGGATGGTGCCTCTCATGCGCTTACCTGCCCGTGTTCGACTGGGCTTCCTGGCTTTCTTCGTTGTGCCTTTGAATGCCTTCAGTTCTTCTCCTGTTAATGCACGCTCGATTGGCAAGTCATAAGCCAAACACATATACACAATTCTAGTGAGTGCACAACATCCATTAAGCACTTTTTTGCGTTCCCATCTGTGTTGTGCCAGATACATTTGATCTATGATCCAGCTTGCTAGATCAACAGTTTGAGGTCCCGTGCATGCCAAATACAATCCGAACCAGATTCGTTTATGGGGCATGGTAAATCTGTCCTGAGCTGGGAATGCGAAATGTTGCATGCATATCCTTAGTGGCTTTGACAGCTCAGGTGTGATTGCCGAAATCTCCTCCCACTTCGTGACATCCCCATGTTTCATCGGGTCTGGAATTAATCTCTCTCGATCTGTGGGTGTGTGGGTGCCATGAATTTTGATGGCCGCTCTGATTAAATCCTTAGATAGGTAAAACCTTTTGTAAGGTGGATCATCCACTAGAGTAGGCAATATGAAGGTTCCTGGGATGTCCTTATTCTCTGATGCCAGCAAGGTAGTGATTAAGTAATAGCACCTGTAAAAATCCGGTTTGGGCAGAGGATCACTGAAATACTCTGTGAAGCCTGCTCTGGCCCAAACGTGAGTTAAATCTTGGGTGCTCTGTAGGGCTTCGAACTCTCTGGAGAAAAACTGGTACTTTCCCCACGTGCGGTCATCAAATGTCAAAGAGGATTCAAATAGAAAGTCCGCGTCCGCAAGGGGTCCTGCAAGGCCCTGAAACCAATGAGAGTTCCTGTGTATCTTTTCGGTGTAGCCCATGGGAGGGTTATCGATAGGCATGGGTCCTGGAAATCCCTGAAATTCCGGCGGTGGAGCATTCGGGTGGGATTCTGCTCGTAGCACGTTGAGGGGCACTGCCGCTACACTGGGGCCTGCTCCTGATGTTCCTTCGTCGGTTTGCATGGTGACGGATGCGCTAATGAGAAAGATCTGCTACAAAAGATTAACACATTAGCATGGAAATTAATTATGATCCCATTAAAGTGAGACCGCAATCCCTTTCCATAACTGATGCATAACCCGTGTAGCCAAGTGATGTGATGTGATGGATGCAATGTTTCTTGCAGCACTAGTGCAGGTCTCTAGACACCTATACGTTTCAGATCATGCATACATTTCTTGATGAGATGAGATTACGAGTGATGTGTGATGATGGTGGGTGAATTTATACAAGGTTTAAAGGTTAGTGATTTAGTACAAGGTTGTATGTTAGTCGGGGGGGTAGTTTTATCAGACATGGGGTTAGGGGGAGACGGTTGGACACGTTTCGGTATCCATTTCCTAAGGATCTTGGAGTGGGTGGTGGGTTTCTGCTGAGGGGCAAAGGGTGGTGTCGGGTGTGGTGGTATCGAGGGATGGAAAGATTTGTGAGGGGTGTATATTACATGGTTTAAGGGTTGAGCTATGATACATGGTTTGGGTACCCAAATCTGCGTGGACGTGGGTCTATGGGTAAGGTACTTCTTGGCGATCCACATTTGTCGGATGCTCGGACCTGTAGAAGGAGGTCGAGGGGATGGTGGATATCGATTCTGTTTCTGCACTGCCTTTTTCTTGTCGATTTCTGTTTGGTTGGAGTTCTTCAGTGCTCTTTGCCCTTTTGGCACCCATATTTGTCTGGTGCCGCTTCCTTTGGGTGGCCTAAACTGCTTTCCTTGTTGTTTCCTCGGATACTGCCGTCGGTCTGGGTTCCTTCGTCGTGGTTGACTCTGTTGTTGTTGAGGTTGAGAGGTCGGATGGACACTCTGCTTTGGAAAAGAAGGGAGATCCAACACTTGCGTGACCTGCCCATTAGGAAGTGATGCCTTATTTAACTTTAATCTAGGCCAGTCCGCAACAAGTTTGGAAGGATGAGCACCGCAGGGTGTCGTGCTCATTTGTCCGCTGATGCAACCCACCTGACCGCAAATTGTGCCCATCTGCCCGCTGATTGTGTCCATCTGCCCTTGTGGGTGGGTAACTGTCTCTTCTAGTTTGCAGGAAGTCCCAGGGAAGATCTTCTGTCGTCCTTCTGATTGACAACTGTCTATTGCCAAGCCCGAGTGGGTTGGTGTAGACTTAGCGTGACTGGTCTGCTTAGAGATCTTCCGGTCTTCCGTCGCATGGATTTCATAGGGTCTAGGGTCACAACCGTCAAGCGGAATGCCGTTAGGGAAGTCAAGCGGTATCACTCGCTTCTGCTCTAAGGTTCCAATCTGTAAGGAGCCTTGTCTAAGATTTAGGTCCACTGAGTGATCGTATAGCCAATCTTGGCCAAGGATTAGGGGTTCTATCAGGTCGTCATCATGGCACACTAGTAGCTTCGCCGTCATGGTCACATCCTTTATGAGGATAGGAAGGTCCACCTCACCCATGCAAGGGGTTTCCATACCTCCTAGGCCTATGAGGTATGCCTCAATTGGCCGCATTTCTATTCCGGAATCCTTATAGTGGGACCATCTAATCGCACTAGTTGCAGCACCTGAGTCAATTAAAGCCTTGAGTTCTTGGCAAGGGTTGCCGTGCTCTAGCCTAACTGTAATGAATGGTCTCCTGTCCACTATGCTAGGATGAGTGGTTGACCTTACTTGACACATGGCCATGGGATATCTGGGTGAAGTTTCCAGATGGTTATAATGTTCTCTCCCTAGTCCTTGTCTTCTTAGCTTCATGCGCTTAATGCGTTCTATGGCTTCTGCCTGAGCTTCTGCTCGTATTCTATTTTCTTCCTCCTTACGCTTCTTTGCCAACGTGAGTCGTCTAAGCATATCCTCAGTAAGAGGTTCCTGATATAGCTTGACTCTACAGCCACTAATGTAATTAGGCATTATATCTCCTTCTAAGGTGGCTAACTGTACTGCTCCACTTGTTGAAAGTCTGTTAATGATCATAGGTCCATAACCTCGCTTTTCTAACTTCCGTGCGTGCTGTTTCAGCGTATACACTAGAACTAAATCTCCTTCTTTTAGGCCTTTATTTTTCACATGTGCATCAAAATATGCTTTCTGTCGCTTCTTTGCTGCGTATATTCCTGCTGCTGCTTTGAGCCTGGTTTCTCCTAATCGTTCCAAGTCCATTATTCTTGCTGTTAATTCATGGCCGGTCCACTGATGTTCTTGTGCAACCTTAAGGGTCGGTATCAAGAAGTCCAAAGGAAGCACTGCATTCTGACCAAAAACCATCTGAAAGGGAGTTGCATTGAGTACGGTCTTGTAGGCCACTCTATATGCCCAAACAGCGTGGTGTAACTGTTTGTCCCAATCTGAACGTTTGTTGTTCACGAGTTTTGTCAGTACGGTACATAATATCTTGTTAGTGCTTTCAGCCTGACCATTGGCCTGAGGATGATATGGTGCAGATTTCTTGTGAATCACCATAAAATCCTGTAACAAATATTCAATGACTTGGTTTAGAAAGTGAGTGCCTCGATCGCTCACTAACTCTATAGGCAGTCCATATCTTGTAAAGACATTTTCAAATAAGAATTTTGCGGTCGTGTGAGCATCATTCTTTCTTGTGGCTTTTGCCTCTACCCATTTGGTTAGATAATCTGTGGCAACAATAATGTATTCCGCATGTGTACCTTTTGCAGGGGGGTTAATGGGTCCTACAAAGTCTATACCCCACTTAGAAAATGCACGTCCGCCCATCATGGGTTTCAATGGCATTTCATCTCTGCGAGTAGGAAACTGAGTTCTTTGGCACACATCACATCTCTTTACATAGGTCTGTGCATCCATGTGAAGAGTGGGCCACCATAATCCTGCAAAGAGGATGGCTTTGACTATTCTATCTGGTCCAAAATGACCTCCTGCAACACCTTGGTGTGCAGTCTCTAGTATGCTCAGATAATCGCTCTCATGAACACATTGTCTTAAATATCCATCTCGTCCTCTTTTGTATAAATTATTGCCAATAAGTGAATAGTCTTGAGCTTCCTGCTCTAGACTGCGTTGTCGAGCTAAGGTCATGCCTTGAGGGAATGTGTTCGTCCTCAAGTATGTCACTAAAGGTTCACTCCAGTCTGGTGTGAGAGACACGTGATATAGTGTAGCATGTTCTACTTGCGGTCTTTCACAACACACCTGACATTCTTTACACAACCTGTAGACATCTGCTTCCATCGTAGGCCAGTATACTCCTAATCTATGCAGAGTCTGTAGGGTCCGATGTTTTGAATGATGTTGTTTTAGTGCACCTATGTGTGCTACTTGCAACCAATTCGCATGTTCTGATTCATCTACACAACAAGCAAGAATCTTTTGATTATCCTGTTTATATATGCTTCCTGCTATTATTTGATATTTCTGAGACTTTGTAATCTCTCCTTCTCTGATCTTTATCCTAGGATTCTTGGGTCCGTATGTCAAAATAGGGACTATAGGCTTAGCCCATTCTGGTGCTACCTCAAGGTTAAACAAGTATGCATCTGGTAACTCATCCGCTATTCCTTGAGGAGCTTCTCCTGAGGTTAATCTTGAGAGGTGGTCAGCTCTAAGATGTGTCTTTCCTTTCCTGACTACCACTTCAAAATCATACTCCATGAGCAATAGAAACCAACGTATCAATCGTCCTGTGTTACATGGTTTGTTGACTAAATATAATAGGGCTTGATGATCTGTAAAGAACTTGAATTTGTTGGCCAACAAGTAGTGCCTAAACTTCTTTACAGCGTAGATCATCCCTAATCCTTCTCGTTCCGTCGTGGTGTAATTTCTTTCTGCTGCGTTCAGTTGTCTGCTAGCGTAGGCTATGGGGAGATCTATGTTACCTTCATTCGTGGGTTGTGCTAACACACATCCTATGGCGTAATTGGATGCATCCACATGTACATGGAATGGCTTACTCCAATCTGGGGTAGTCAATATAGGTGCTGAGCACAAGCGTCGTTTAAGTTCATTGAATGAACTTTCACATTCATCTGTCCACTCAAAGTTGGTTAAAAGAGAGTACAAAGGCTTGGCTATGATTGCATACATGTGTATGAATCTCCTATAATAACCGCAATGGCCCATAAATGCCTGTACCTCTTTCACATTAGTTGGTCTAGGTAATTCTGCAATTACCTTCACCTTTTCTTCATCCGTGGAGATTCCATTCTTTGACACAATGTGTCCTAGGATTTTGCTTTGTCTGACCATGAAAACGCATTTTTCTGGGTTCAAACAAACCTGATATTCTCGACATTTGTCAAATATTTGTCTTAACTCTAGAATATGTGTCTGTCTTACATTTGAATGAGCACATAAGTCATCGACATAAACTTCCAAGCTCTTGCGTAAGAATTCCTTGAAAACATGGCACATGAGTCGCTGGAAAGTGGCGGGTGCATTTGTTAAGCCAAATGGCATTACACGAAATGCAAATATACCCCATTCAGTGGCAAAAGCCGTCTTGTGTTGATCTTCTGGAGCAATGGCTACTTGATTATAGCCTGAAAAACCATCAAGAAAGCTGTAAACTTCCTTGCCCGCAACTCTTTCCAATAGGTGTTCCGTGATAGGAAGAGGATAACTATCTTTAATCGTGGCGGCATTAACTTTTTTAAGGTTAATACACACACGCAATTTTCCATTCTTCTTGGGCACAACCACAATGGGGGATACCCATTCGGTATGCTCAATTTCGTAAATGAATCCTGCTTCTATCAAGCGATCTATCTCCTCTTTAATCTTCGCAGCGTAGTTATCATTATACGTGTACGATTTCTGTTTTGTCGGTTTTGCATCTGGAGTCATAGGGATTCTATGAGAACATATATCTGGATCTACTCCTTTCAAATCTTTATAACTCCAAGCAAAAACATCTCTATATTCGCGCAATAGGGCAACTAACTCTTCTTCTTCTTCAGTCGTCAAATCATGCCCTATGTATGTGCATTTTTCTTCTTCTCCTTCTATGGCAACTATTACTTTCTTGGTTTTCTCTCGGTTATCATATACTTGTCCGTCCTTCTCTTTTCTATTAGGCATTCGTACCATGATTCTTCTATCTTCGATTTCATATTTCTTGAAATTCTCGGGTACTTCGAATAAAGATTCTTCTTTTTCTGTCATGGTTTCTTTCTTCTTTCTCTTCTTGCCTTCACTCTTGGTAGTCACTTCTGTGGCTAACCTCACCTCATTCGTAATTTCCTCATGTCTCTGAGTGTGGGTCTCTACTTCGTAGAAATATTCTTCCTCTGATGCAAAGGGTGGGTCCATGATAATTGATTCTAAATCAAAATCGCTTGCATCCTCAAATGCATCAGTGTTCGGTTCACACTCTTCTAAAATTGCATCGCCCAAGATTGGCTCTATCGTGAAAACTGAAATGTCATAGCCATCCTCGTCACAGTGGGGTGTCCATTGTTCTTCATTGATGGCTACATCCATGGTTGCTAGTATTTCTGCCCAACCATGGGGTTCAAACTCCTCGTCTGGGAATACTACAGGTGCATAGGCTGGATCTTGAAGGGTTCGTGGATGTTGTTCCGTACCTAAGGTCCTGGCTTCTAACCGCTCTTCCTCTTGTTTGGCTACTTTACACATCCATAAATGGGTATCCTCATGCAACCAAGAAGGGTTTGATTCTAATGAGTGCACGGATTCCGTCTCCACTGGAGTCTTATGGATGGTATTCCATTGTATTGGGGGTACATCTCTATGTGAATAGTCTTTAAGGTTGACTTTGGTAGTCACTCCTAAATGTTGCAAGTACAAAGAATTAGTTCCCCAATCTTGTACAATTTGCAACTGACGCATGAATGGTCGTCCCAATATCATCTCAAACGCACGATTTTTCGCAAAGTCACAAATGGCAAAAGTATGCTCAAATTCCACACCACAAGTGGTGAGGGATATGCCTTCTAGTAAGCCTAATGGTTTTTCTATGTGTCCATCGGCCATTTGTAGCTTCATCCTGGTGGGTCTGAGTGCTGGCTTACCCCAACGTTTCCACAAAGCGGTGGTAGCGATGGCTACTCCGGCTCCTGAATCTAAGATGGCTTTCGTGGTGTAGCCCTGATGGGTTATTGGAAGATATGTGTTACCTTCCTCTCCTTCGCTTACGTCTCCAATCTTTTCCACGGGTATCTCTGGTACCTTCTTATGTGATCCTATCTGAGAGGGTGTGGTAGCTAGCTCAGGGAATTGATTTGCTACATGCTTCCACAATTCTGGTTTTACCTTTAACAATTCCTCCAAAGTGAGATTACATTGTACTTTCGTGTTCTTGATCACTTCCGTGTTCCTAGGGATCACTGATTCTTCATTCCTCACTATTATCGTGGGTGCTCTCATACTAATAGACTTTGCTTCCCAAGGTCCTGTGAACTGAGGTAATTCTTGTAGAGAATTAGATTCAAATCCTGTGGGTTCACTCAGTTGTTCCACCTCTACATCATCATATATAGAGGGGATGTCTTGGGGAAATTGTTCCTGCAAGTCGTCTATTTCTTGAATAGGAGGATGAGTTCCTTGTTCTTTTCTCCATTTCTCTTCTTGGATCTCCCCCAAAAATTCATGTGAGTACCTATGTATGGAAGACAAATTGTCTTGAATTTCTGTATTGGGTACTTGAGACAGGGATGGTGCATTCCTTTCCTGTGTCTCTGGGACAATAGGGTTCCTAGAATGATCCTTTTTCTCTTTGCTTTCTATCAAGTGTTCTAGCCTCTCCATTAGTCCTTGAAAGTGTAGTTCCGGTTTTGCCATGTTATTCCAATTAAGATATTTAGAGGCTTCGAACAAAGCTTGTGCTAATTCTACCATTTTCATACAAAGTTTAGTTCTCTCAATTTCTAGATCAGCTCGAGGGTAGTTTTTACTCATTTCCGTTACTTGAGGTCCCTCTTTTATTCTAGCCTGATATGCACGAAACATCATGTCTAGATCTTCCGGTATGGGTTCCGCTAAGACTGATCCTGATTCTTGAGCAGGGTTTTCTTGATTCACTTCTCGTGAAGCCAATTCTTGTATTTTGGCTCTAGATTCCCTTAAACTTCCTTCCAACTCACTTATCTTTTTACTCCATTTCCTCTTTATCCTTTCTCTAGAATCTTTCCAAGATTTTGTCTTTTTACTACTCGATTCTGCAACTTCATTAGTTACGGCTACTTTCTCTTGATTAAGCTATTGGTTTTGTAAGAGCGCCTGGGCTCTGGTTATAGCTTGGATAGGCACGTATGTAGGGTTGGATCCATCTGCGTTGTTTACAATACCTATCACGTTGATCGGTGTCACATTCGAAGCGTTGACTGGGTTCTTAGGACAATCTTTGATTATGTGCTCTTTGCCACAATCGGCACAAAAGCCTTATATGTTATAGTACGGTGATTGCCTTGCTATTGGGGGATGTGGACAATCCTTTATGAAGTGATCTCCTTGGCACCTAAAGCATGGTCCTCTAGGGCCCTGTGGTCTCTGTTGTCTCAGTTGGGGCCGTGGGTTTGGGTTTGTGTACATTACATTAGCATAATCTGGCTCCCAACTAGGTTCCATTAGAGGACTATCATAATGATATGTCTCCACATGTTCTGGTGACTCCGTGTAATAAGCGGGTGGACTAGTTACATGAGTAGAGTCAAAACTGTTTGAGTTCGGGTCGCTTTCTGTGATCAAGGGTGAAGAAGGCACTAAGGCCCTACTTAGGTTCTCTTCTGCAGCCGCGTATTTGACTGAGATGACATTCGCTGGTGGGGGTGGCTGCTGAGCTAAGACCGGTTGAGGTCTCTGTTGAGCCTGGTATGGGTAGTTCTGAGGAGGCCTATAGTAATAAGGCTGAGCATTGTATTGGCCTTGATACCTACCTGGCTGCTGGTATGTTTGCGGGTAGTTCTGTCTCACTGTTTGTTTGTTGTAAGGGCAGTCCTGAGCCGTATGATTCGTGTATCTTCTCTCAATTGTGCAATATTGGCCACTAGGGTTGACATGAGGTTGAGGTGCATTGGGACACACGTTTGCCAAATGATTTCCACCACAAGTGTAACAACGTACATTCGTTGGTAGCTTGGGCACCTGTTTACTAGAAACTCCTAGTTTTTGGGCCACTTTTTCTGCTAGGTCCTCTATCGAATTAGACAATTTTGTGGATGCTAGAGAAGAACAATCTGAGTCCTTATAGACCTTTGAGAGCTCTAATTCCTCTCCTAGGTTATCCTCAATGTCTATACATATTCTTACACACTCCTCTAGCGTTCTGGGTTCTTTTAGGTACACATACGAGCGTAGTTTAGCGCTCAACAAGCCATCTAGGAACAGTGATACCTGTTTAGCTTGTGAGGGTAGCTCTTGCATTGGACATCGCTCAACATATTGTCTAAACCTACGTCCTGCCAGTCTTACTGTTTCCTGAGGGGTTTGTTTAAAGCTATGAATCAACGAAGACGTGTCATGTCTAATCCCACTTTTAGAGAATTCAGTGATGAATGACTCTAAAAAGTGATGGATGTCTCTGAATTGCCTTTGTTGCAAAGGTTGGAACCAAGTTAAAGCGGTATTCTTTAACGTTAGTCCAAATGCATTGTATTGCGTGAACATGTCCTCGACTTGTTCTGCTCTTAGTACTTGCTTGAATTCTGCGACGTGGTCATAGGGATCTCCTGTCCCATCAAAGTAATTCTTCATTGATTTTACTAATTGAGTGGGTCTCAAAACTCTTGCGTGTTCGCGTGGTCTTGGTAGAGGAAAATCATCTCTACCACCTGGTATTCCATGTTCTCTTTGTCTATCCGTCCTATTAGTGTTCGTGGTTGTTCTATCTCTCCCTATGGGGTGATTAAAGCTTACTTCCGGTCTCTCTTTAATTCCTTCTCTTTGATTTCCATGGGCTGAGGAAGTTCCTGCCCCTTGTTGATTTGCATTCATGTTTGTTCTGGATGGAGGGAATATCAATTCACCTCTCCATGTGTATGTGCTTTTAGCGCGCTCAGGCACCACGAAGACTCTTCCTGAAGTCTCATCCAGGTATACAACCTTTCCAGGTGTATCTGGGTCCTTGAATTCATAAATTGTAATGATGCCTACCTCACCAGGGTGTTCCTTTCTGTATCTCCAAAAGGCTTCATCTGTCTCTTTATTTACAAACAACTCGGTGCTCCTGTTATCTTGAGGGATCCATTCTGGGATGAGTACTCTCGTTAATACGGATTTCCCTCTCGGTGTTCTAGGTTCTTCTAACGGTTCTTTTCCTTGCAATTTCACTTCCGTTTCTAATTGAATTGTGCCAAACTCATTAGTATCGTTTGGCTGTGTACTTAGAATGTACATGGTTCCTTCTTTGTCTATGTAAGCGTCTCTCTCAAATTTCACCACTGGTCTTTCCAATCCAATGGGTTGATCAGGGTTGTGCAGTTGCACCACTTGCCTTTGCAAACCATCCTCATAGATGCGAGCACCTAATGGGTTGGTTCGGAGAAACTCTAGTTGCGTTCTATAAGGTCCTTCGGGTTTTTCTAGGTATGCTACATGAGACCCTCCTTCTGGTCTGTCTGCGCTAAATGCCATTTCTGAATCACTTGATTCTGAGCTCAACTCGTAGGGATAACTACTATTCAATTGCTGAGCCCAAGATCGAGCGGTAGTTCTCACACTAGCCTCTGATGATCTAAGGCTTCTTCTGTCCGACTTACCTATATGTTTGCCCGATCTAAGGTTCATTAATTTTCTTCCTTGCACGCTCAATTACACCCTTAGATCGTCAATGGTCCTTTGTGATTACTTTCTTGATTCTTTTTAATTTTCTCTGGATTCTTGTCTTAATATATGCGTCAGGAATTCGACTTTCCGTTATAGTTTTGAGTTCTCGTTCCGTCAGACTTATGTTCTTTTTCTTTAGGTTTTCGTCACACACACTTTTACCTTAAGTCTTAAACTTGAAAGAATTAGGTATCTTGAACTTGAGGCGTTCCTATCGTCGTTAATCCACAACTATCGTTTAGCTTAAGCTAAGAATTGACTGAGGGGGTTGAGTAATCTTCCAACCTCGAGTCGGCTTTTCTGTTGCTCTGATGCCCTGTTGCCCAAGAAGCCGTGCTTCCCAAGCTCTGCTGTCTTCACTGCCTTGCTTGCTTGCCTTTGATTGCCTTTGCTAGACCTGGAAAAATTCCAATATTAGACCAATTCACAATTGGATGATCACAGACTTGAGCATATACACCTTTTTAAGTCCCTTCCCTTTTTGCCCAAATTTTCAATACTTGCCCCTTGGCTTCCTAGTCCCCAACTAAGCAAACCTCAAATTAGCTTATCCAAAAATAGATGTATCCTTTATGAAAAAAACAGTTGAGGTCACGTAGTACTCGTCACGAGCTTTCTAACGAGCTATTAAGCTCAAAAAACGGACTTCGGATGAAAGAGTTATACGCTTTCAGGCCCTGGGGGGTAAAAATTGACAATCCAATTTTTCTTCTAATATAGGCTAAGGGGTCTCCTATGAGTCTAATGGTCCAAAAATTTCTCAAAAATTCCCTCAAATTTGGTCAAAAATTGAAGTCCAAAATTTGCGATGGGGGTGGGTAATCGCGATGGTTTGGGACCGTCGCGATGGTCCAAGCGAACCGTCGCGATGGCGTGGAGTTTGGACAATCGCGATGGCGCGAAAAAGCGAACCGTCGCGATGGTTCGAAGTGAACGATCGCGATGGCGTGAGGTCGAACCGTCGCGATGGCGTGATCAGGCGGACAATCGCGATGGCACGGTCAACGGTCAACGGTGGACAATCGCGATGGTCCGAAGTGAACCGTCGCGATGGTCCGCGATGCGATGGCTTGAGCCAATCGCGATGGTCCGATTTTGGGCTGTCGCGATGGTCCAAAAAATGAACCGTCGCGATGGTCTATCGTGACACGTGGCACTGTCGTGGCGATGGCATAAGCCAATCGCGATGGTCCGGGGTCAGCTGAACAATCGCGATGGTCCAAGTGGACCGTCGTGATGGCTCAAGTGAACCGTCGCGATGGTCCGAAAAAGCGAACTGTCGCGATGGTTCGGCCGAGCCGTCGCGATGGCGTGAGCCTATCGCGATGGTGCGACACAATCGCGATGGTCCGAGCCAATCGCGATGGTCCACCAAACAACGAATTTTTGAAATGCAACTATGGTGCCGTGTGTGCGCAAGGATCGCCTACTTCGTGGTGTGGTCGCCTACTTCAAAATCCGAAAGTTGCAGACCATCGCGATGGTCCACCCTACTCGGAAATTTCTGACAGAAAGTACATGTTTTACCTTTTGGAAGCTCTCCTGATGCTCTGAAGCTCTGTACCTGCAAGAAAACTCAAGAAAATGCAAGCACATACAATCGCAAAAACTCTCTCTCGTTCTCTCGCATGCACAAATGAGGGGAAATGAGGTGAATGGGTGGATATGGTGAATTTTCTGATTTTTTTGGAAATGGAGATGATGATGCGATGATGAAGATGGAGTATGGGGAAGGTGAAAAACACTAAAAACTAAGTAAAAACAACAACAAAAACTGAAATTTTTACCTTCCAACGCCACTTCTTGCTATACTCTTACCATCACACATTCGTCCTAGACTCGATCCCCGGCAACGGCGCCAAATTTGGTGTTGCTCTAGCACAATGGTAAATACCACGTTAAGAAGCGTCACCTCCTTAATGTCAATCCGTGGGAGAGGTAGGAGTGATATGAGGATCGTGAACGTGAGATGATGTGAGAGTGAAGGTGAGAAGCACAAAGATGCACACACACATGCACACACACAATGAAGAGACAAGCAAGACACAATGGAAGGTGGGAAATTAGCTCTATTACTCAAGAATGCTCTTACAAGCTCAAACTAGCTCTATGCTCACACTAACCAAAATGAACCAACCCCAAAAATGAGCTCTCTAGCTCTTTTTATAGTTTCTAGATTAGTTTTGACCGGTTTCACATCTAGTGACCGGCCTAGTTAAAAAATAGGTCCTAGAGGCTATTTGGAAGGGTAAACGATGTCTAAAAATAACAAAAATTGGTACGAGCATTCTACCTAAGCTCCTCAAGCTCGAGGACTCCTCGGCTTGCACAAAATGGAGCTATGGATTAAAAAATGGGGTTTTCTATGATACATATGTTACAATTAGTGATAACAATCACTGTTGAATGTTTGGAGAATTAATAAGAAATATATTTGTTTGAAAAATTGATCCGCCTGGCTCCCTGCTCCTTCTTTACATGCTTCCGTGGCGTCTGTGCCTCTGGCTGCTTCCAACAAATACCAAGGGTTTGAAGATGTCTTTGAAAAAAAGAATGCAGATATGCTCCCGGAACATAGACCTTATGATTGTGCCATAGAACTTCAAGAGGGAGCACAACTACCCTTCGGGCCAATCTATAGACTATCCCTAGAGGAAATTCAAGAATTACGTAAGAATATTGATGAGAATCTAGCCAAGGGGTTTATCAAACACTTGAAGTCCCCTACTAGAGCCCCTATCCTATTTGTAAAGAAGTGTTGAAAGTTTTTCAAGCTCAAGAATGTGGGAACATGCTCTAAATTGAACCTTCCACATCATCCACAATCAAAGGAAGCTGATTTCCACGAGTTAGAGGCATCAAATTATGCCCATAATGGAACGAAGTTGATTAGAGAAGATTTAGCTCACCTCTTGATGTGATTGGACCTCGCTTTTGACATGTATATGTTTTTGATTGGTTAAAGAGGTTAGTATGTGGTCTTTAAAACCTCTAATGAGTTGTATTATGACTTAGAGTTGTGGAAATACGTGCCCAAGCTGCCCCCTTGCTTAAGCATACCCCCTACTAGCTGTTCTCTGCATATTTTGCAGAAATTTCACTTTTACACACTCTATCTATCTAGATGTTTTTGGCAAACCCCCTGGTCTTGTAATTGTTGTTTCTCCTTCATCTGGAATCCATTTGCAATGATTTTTGTCTTGTTGGAAAGCTTATAAGTTCTACTTTGTCTGGTATAAGTATCAGGCTCAGTGCCTACATATGTGCAGAGAAATGTCCAGAACAGTGTCAGTCTAGTTAGCTCATACTTTGTGAAGAGATCAAGTTATCTGTTTTGTTGTAGCTGATTGAGGCATCATCCAGTGTCCAAATGGAGTGATTTTACTCTCATTTGAAAGATCGTAGAGTCTAATTTAAGCTTGCAAAATTTCGTTATCAGTCTCTGCATATACTCAGAGAAACTCAGAAAATACAGAGCCTAAGTCTGAAAAATTTCATGATCCTAGGAGGGTTCATTTGCTTTTGTTGTGCACATAGGAGTGTTTATCCTCCAACAGTGGTATCAGAGCTATAAGTGGAGTATCAAAGAGAGAAGAAGGAGCTACGGAAGTTAAGTAAAGACTTCATCAAAGTTTGAAGGAAGGAAGCAAAGAATGGGCACGTCAACAAGGGGAAGCAAATACATCATCAAATCAAAGACGAAGCTTCATCAAGAGGAGTAGCTATATTTTTTGAGGTAAAAGCCATCTTTTTCAATTTCATTACATCAAGGGGAAGGTTCAAGAGAGCTAGGAGGCACCATGGCTGATCTTAATGCTCAGATTGAGAAGCTCAAAAAAGGAAACTACCAACCATGGCGATTTAGAATAAGCAATTTTTTGATGGGGGAAGGTTTGTGGGGACTTGTGAGTGGTGGAGAGCCAAAACCCTACATAGATGAGGTAAATCCAACCAATGACCAGAGAAGAGCAGTAAGAGAGTGGGATGAAAGGGACAAAAGGGTCATTTTCATTTTATCTCAGCATATTAGCAATTCTATGGTAGGGCATATTCAAGATTTGGATACATCGAAGAAGGTGTGGGAGTGCTTGGAGAGATTGTACTCAACCTCCACAAAAGCTAGAAAAATTCAGCTCAAGAATGAGCTAATCTTAGGAAAAGCCCCTCTCAAGGTGCTAATGATTACATATTAAAGGTTAAAGAGCTTGCAGATGCACTAGGGTCAATCGGTTGTGCCCTAGATGATGACGATCTTGTCGCCCACACCCTAAATGGACTTAGGGATGATGAAAAATGGAGGGCTTTCACAACTTCAGTGTATGTAAGGGACTCTCTTCCTCATTTTGATCAACTAATCACTCTCATGGTGATAGAGGAGATGAGCCTTGGTGGTCATAATGCCAAGGATAGCCAAGGGCAATTGTTGTATGCAGGTAGAGGAAGAGGAAGACATATCCGAGGTGCTACAAGAGGAAGAGCAAGATATCAAAGCAACCAAGGAGGTCAAGGACAACAAGAAAATGCAGGTCAAAGAGGTGGAAGAGCCACAAATAGAGGAAGAGGTGCAAGATTTGGTGGAAGAGGACAACCCACTTCAAATGGATTCTTTGTATGCGGTAAGCCCGGTCATTTAACAAATGAATGCTATCATAGAGCTCAAAGACAAGGGAATCAAAGCAACAACAATAATTATAGAGGGCAAGGTAATCATGCAAACACATCATCCAGCCAAGGGAATGATTATTTACTTGCCATGAGGTATGGTGAAGATACAACTCAAGCTAGTGAAGATGTATGGTATGTAGACAATGGATGTAGCAATCATATGTCATGTCGAAAGGATTTTTTTAGTAATTTGCATGTCCCAAAGCATCAAGGGCATGTGGAAATAGGTGATAACTCAAAGCATATCATTCAACGTGTGGGAGATATCAGTTTGGAAGGAAATCAAAGAGCAAAGTGCTTATCAGAGGTATTACATGTCCCTACTATTACCAAAAACTTGATTTCGGTAGGCCAAATGGTAGAAAAAGGCTATCAAGTTAGGTTCAATGAAAGAGGATGTTTTGTTGAGGATCCAAGGGCAGGTTTCAAGCTCATAGCAAAAGGAAAAAAGCAAGGGAGAATGTTCACAATGGACATAAATCAGCCACACCATTCAATGTATGTCACATATGGAGACAAGAGGATAGCATATTTGGATCTATGGCATAAACGAATAGGTCACATCAACCTACAAAAGCTCAAGGACATGCAAAGGAGGAGCTTGGTAAGAGGCCTACCAAATTTTACATCTAAAATGTTGCATGAAATTTGTGTAGCTTGCCAACAAGGAAAACAATCAAGGCTGCCCTTCAAGAAGAGTACCTATGTAAGTGCAAATGTTTTAGACCTCATTCACACGGATATTTGGGGTCCAACAAGAGAAGCATCCCTTGCTAGAAAAAGGTATTTTATAACCTTCATTGATGACTTTTCAAGAAAAGTGTGGTTGTATTGCATTAGAAACAAATCAGATGTGTTCCACTACTTCAAGAAATTCAAAGCACAGGTGGAGAAGGTATCTGGCAAGTTTATCAAAAATTTGAGATCCGATGGAGGGGGAGAATACTTCTCCCATGAATTTTTTGAATTTTTGCAGGTCAATGGCATCAAAAGACAGTTTACATGCAGGTATACCCCTCAACAAAATGGGGTAGCAGAGAAAGAACAGACACATAGCAAAGGTAGCAAGGTGTATGCTCAACGAAATGAATATGCCGCATTGTTATTGGGGAGAGGCTACATATACAACCACATACATCATGAATAGATGTCCTACATCAGGTATACATCATCTAACCCCTGAGGAAGCATGGAGTGGAAGAAAACCTTGCATTTCACATCTTAGAGTCTTTGGTTGTATATGCTATGTACATGTACCTCAAGAGTTGAGGTCAAAGTTAGATGCCAAATATGAAAGGTGTATTTTTTTGGGATATTCTATGGAACAAAAGGGGTATAAATGCTATAATCCCATCACCAAGGAGCTGAAGGTAAGTAGGGATGTTGTCTTTGATGAGTTGAAGCCTTGGTATGCATGCACGAGTCCATTGCAGGTTGAAGACATAGGTGAGACAGATTTGAAGAATGATGATAGAGTTCAAGAAAGCATGGATTTAAGTGGTCCAAGCAACTCATGCAACACAAGGACACCCTCACCATGGAGTGGAAGGCTTAGGGAAAGAGAGACCAGCTCTGAAGAAATCAAAGTCAAAGGCAAAGAGAAGATTTCAGTTGAAGACGGAAGCTATGTGGACGAGAGCATGTTGGAAGATGAACAGATAGAAGAAATTCAAACTCCAGGAGTGACGAAACAAAGAAAGAAGATGGCAACCACACCTAAAGGAAGTGAAAGAAGGTCTTCAAGAGTAAGATATCCAGTACAAAGGTTAATGTATGATAATTTCATTGCAAAGCATTATGCATACATGACTCAGGTAATCAAGGACAAAGAACCAACTAGTTATGAAGAAGTTAAGGATTGCAAGGAATGGCAAGAGGCAATGAAGGAAGAGCTCAAAGCACTTGATGAGAACCATACTTAGATCTTGGTACCAGCTCAAGAAGGCATGAAGGTGATAGGTAATAAGTGGGTTTACAAAATTAAAAGAAATTCAGATAGTTCCATTGCTAGGTACAAAGCAAGGTTGGTGGCGAAAGGCTTCTCCCAAAGCTATGGGATAGATTATGATGAAACTTTCAGCCCCGTAGCCAAGATGCCAACAATTAGGACTTTGATTGCAGTGGCCATATCAAGGAAATGGAGTTTATATCAGTTGGATGTGAAGAATGCCTTCCTCAATGGAGAGCTTGACGAAGTAGTCTACATGAGCCAACCTCAAGGATTTGCTAGTATGAGGTACCCAAATCATGTTTGCAAGCTAAGGAAAGCATTATATGGACTAAAGCAAGCCCCAAGGGCCTCGAATCAGAGGTTAGTGGATTATTTATCAAGTTGTGGATACAAAGAAAGTGTCGCAGATCCATCACTTTACATGAAGAAGCAAGGAGACAAGACGGTATACATATGCATCTATGTGGACAATTTGATCATCACAGGAAGTGATAGTGCAAGTATTAAATATATCAAATCAAAGCTAGGAAAGGAGTTCAAGATATTTGATCTTGGAAGACTAAAATACTTCTTGGGAATAGAGGTAATCTATGCACACAATGGCATCTTCTTGATTCAAAGAAAATACTTGTTGGATGTGCTATACATGTTTGGTATGAGTGGTTGTAAGCCACTTTCTCAGCCCATGGAGCCCAATACAAAGTTGGTTGTAGGTCAAGGAGAGGTTATACAAGATATTACATTATATAGAAGCATAATTGGTTCATTAATTTATGCTACATTCACTAGACCTGATCTTGCATATGTAGTAGGTGTTCTCTCTCAATTTTTGCATGCACCTACTCATGATCATCTTATGGCGGTAAGAAAGGTGCTTCGATACATCAAGCACACCATCAACCAAGGTCTATTTTACTCATATGATGCTGATCTAAGTGTCAAAGGATATAGTGATGCTGATTGGGAAGGTAGCAAGGATGATCGAAGGAGTACATCAGGTTATGTTTTTTTTCATGATAGGTACAAAAGTGATCTCTTGGAGCTCTAAGAAGCAACCCACTGTTGCTCTTTCATCCACAGAGGCTGAGTACAGAGGTTTAGCATTGGATACATGTGAGCTATTATGGCTTAAGAAGCTACTTAAGGACTTGGAAGTGGAAGTGGAGGAGTTTCCTCTTTATGGAGACAACATTTCAAGCATCTACCTAGCTACCAATCCCATGTTTCATGCAAGGAGCAAGCACATAGAGGTTCATTACCACTTCATTAGAGAAAAGGTGATGGAAAAGGAGTTAGATATAAGGTATGTAAACACTAAAGTGCAGGTTGCAGACATGATGACAAAGTTTCTTGCAGGTACAAAGCTTGGAGGATTCAAGGAAGCAATCAACATAAGAGACATAGGCTGAAGCAACGAAGGAAAAAGACTTGAGCTTGAGGGGGAGTGTTGAAAGTTTTTCAAGCTCAAGAGTGTGGGAACATGCCCCAAATTGAACCTTCCACATCATCCACAATCAAAGGAGGCTGATTTCCACGAGTTGGAGGCATCAAATTATGCCCACAATGGAAAGAAGTTGATTAGAGAAGATTTAGCTCACCTCTTGATGTGATTGGACCTCACTTTTGACATGTATATGTTTTTGATTGGTTAAAGAGGTTAGTATGTGGTCTTTAAAACCTCTAATGAGTTGTATTATGACTTAGAGTTGTGGAAATACGTGCCCAAGCTGCCCCCTTGCTTAAGCACACCCCCTACTAGCTGTTCGTTGCATATTTTTGCAAAAATTTCACTTTTACACACTCTATCTATCTAGATGTTTTTGGTAGATCCCCCAGTCTTGTAATTGTTGTTTCTCCTTCATCCGGAATCCATTTGCAATGATTTTTGTCTTGTTGGAAACTTATAAGTTCTACTTTGTCTGGTATAAGTCTCGTGCTCAGTGCTTGCATATGTGCAGAGAAATATCCAGAATAGTGTCAGTCTAGTTAGCTCATACTCTGTGAAGAGATCAAGTTATCTATTTTGTTGCAGCTGGTTGAGGCATCATCCAGTGTCCAAATGGAGTGATTTTACTCTCATTTGAAAGATCTTAGAGTCTAGTTTAAGCTTGCAAAATTTCATTATCAGTCTTTTGCATATACTCAGAGAAACTCAGAAAATATAGAGCCTATGTCTGAAAAATTTCAGGATCCTAGGAGGGTTCATTTGCTTTTGTTGTACACATAGGAGTGTTTATCCTCCAACAAGAAGAAGGATGGAACTCTTCGAATGTGTGTGGACTATCGTGGTCTGAATAAAGTTACAATAAAGAACAGATATCCTCTACCACTTATATTAGAACTCTTGGAACGCCTCGAAAAAGCAAAGTTCTTCACTAAGATTGACCTTCGAGGAGAAACAATCTTGTCAGGATCAGAGAAGGAGACAAATGGAAGACAACATTGCGAACAAGGTATGGACAGTTTGAATATGTAGTTATGCCATTTGGTCTCACCAATGCTCCAGCAGTGTTTCAACATATGATGAATGATATCTTTCGAGAATATTTAGATGACTTTGTGGTAATATATCTCGATGATATCTTGATATTCTCCAAAAATCTAGAAGATCATGAATGTCATGTGAAGATAGTCCTAGAGAAACTAAGAGAAAAAGGGTTGTATGCAAAATTGGAGAAGTGCTATTTCCATCAGACAGAAGTAGAGTTTTTAGGGTACATTGTATCAGAGAAAGGAATCTTTATGGATCCTAAGAAGATCGAGAGAATCCTTGATTGGCAACCACCTTCATGTGTTCGAGATGTACATGTTTTCTAGGGTTTGCCAATTTTTATAGGATATTCATTAGAGATTACTCCAAGATTGTGACACCTCTTACCAAGCTTACAGGAAACTCAAAATTTTCATGGAACGAAGAAGCAAAAAAAGCCTTTCAGAATTTGAAATCAGCATTCACCACTGCCCCAATTCTAGTTCATCCTGATTCGAGCAAGCCCTTCTTCCTAGAGACAGATGCATCAGATTTTTCCCTAGGGGCCATTCTTTCCCAATATGGAGATGATGGACACCTACATCCAGTTGCATATCATTCAAGAAAATTTTCTCCTCCAGAAATTAATTATGAAATTAATGACAAAGAGCTTCTTGCCATAGTGGATGCCTTTGATACCTGGTGCCACCATCTGGAAGGAGCAGCTCATAAAGTTATCATGTATACTGACCACAAGAACCTAGAATATTTCATGACCACCCGCATCCTCAACAGAAGGCAATCTCAATGGAGTAACTTTTTATCCAGGTTCGACTTTGTCATCACATATCGTCCATGACGGCAACAGTGTCAGTCAGATGCCTTGTCAAGAAGATCTTACCTTACACCAAAGAAGGGTGAAGAGGCCTTTGATCAACAGGAGAGCGTATTACTCAAACCTGAGCATCTCCAGTTAGCAGCTATCTCATCCACCCATCCTGAAGATTCAGCCTTGAATCATTCGATTCGTGAGAATCTACCACAAGGTGAATTATTTTGTAACGTTAAGCAGAAAACTCAAGAAGGAAAAGTCCAAGAAGTAAATGAATTCCAGGAAAAGGACGGGTTATTATTCTATAAGAACCTATTGTATGTCCCTCTAGGAAAGACCAAGATCCAAGTACTTCAACAACGTCATGACAACCTTGTAGCAGGACATTTTGGAGTAAATAAAACAATACAACTCATATCCGGGGATTTTCGGTGGCCTCAAATGTGGAAGGAAGTCAAAGAATATATCTGAACCCGTGACACTTGCAATAGATCTAAGGTACTGTGACATAAGCCTCATGGCCTCTTGCAACCTTTACCTATTCCAGAAAGGCCATGGGCTTCATTGTCTATGGATTTCATCACAGATCTACCAAAGTCAGATAAGTATGATGCCATTCTTGTTATTGTGGATAGACTCACAAAGATGGCACACTTCATTCCAACTACAAAGGCAATCATAGGTGAAGCCACTGCTAGACTTTTTCTCAGACACATCTTTAGGCTTCATGGATTGCCTCATGATATTGTTAGTGATCGAGGTCCACAATTCATATCCAACTTTTGGAACAGTCTTTGCAAGCTCCTTGGTGTTCAAGTCAAACTATCTACAACAAATCATCCACAGACTGATGGACAAACAAAACGAGTGAATCAAGTCCTAGAGCAATATCTTCGTTGCACTAGTAACTATCACCAAAATGATTGGTTTGAGTTGTTACCCTTTGCAGAGTTTGCCTATAACAATAGTGTTCATGCATCTACTAAGCAAACTCCCTTGTTTGCAAATTATGGACAACATCCAAGGATGGATATACAACTCTCAAATCATGTCAAGAACCCAGCTGCCAAAGACAAGGCCCAGTACCTGATGGACATTCACAAAGAACTGAAGGAAGAGATCCATAAAGTTCAACAACAATATAAGTACTATGCAGATCAACATCGTGTCCAGAATCCATCGTATCAAATTAGGGATAAAGTATGGTTACTCCGAAATAATTTGCAAACTTCACGGCCTTGTGCAAAGTTAGATCATCAAAGGTTTGGTCCATTTACCATCTTGGCCAAGATTAATCCAGTCAACTTCAAGCTCCAGCTACCAAGTACTATGAGAATACATCCAGTTTTCCATGTATCCATGTTGGAACCATATCAGATGTCACCATTGAGGGGGGAGAGACCTAGTCCTTCACCACCTATCAAGATTGATGATCATGAAGAATTTGAAGTCGAGCATGTCCTAGATTCCAGAATATCCCGAGGAAGATTGGAATACCTTATTCATTGGAAAGGGTATGACATCAGTGATCGTACTTGGGAACCTGCAGAAAACCTTGAGAGAGCACCAATCAAGGTTCGAGAATTCCATAAGAGAAATCCAATGAAGCCGAGACCAGAGAACATGACCGCTCCTCGTGGAACTCGTCGCTTGACGGGGAGGTAATGTCATGGACAAAGGAAACCATCTTGAAACCCTAAGATTGATTGTCTTCTTGCTTGATTCTGACATCCAGAGACCATGCTTTGAGTAGATGATATCATGATGACATCATCAAGTAGCAACCGCCTTTGGGAACCACCC
The DNA here is from genome assembly GCA_020310875.1 of Ceratopteris richardii. NCBI lineage: Eukaryota > Viridiplantae > Streptophyta > Polypodiopsida > Polypodiales > Pteridaceae > Ceratopteris > Ceratopteris richardii. The sequence continues at coordinate 59,999,760 of CM035430.1, read as the reverse complement.
TTGAAAACCTATATAAGGAGGGGTTGGCCACATTCATAATCAGTCTTGCCAATACCAGTCTTGGGAGCTCAAGGAATCGTGACCACCATGTAAGTACTCTCCAAGTTCTAGTTCCTGTTCTTGTCTTGTTCCTTGTTCCAGTCTTGTCTAGTCTTGTATCCTCGACATCTAGTCTTTTCCTCTTGTAATCTTGTAGTATGAGATCTTGTAGAGTTCTTTCTTGTATCTAGTTCATCTCCCGAAAGGGAGTTCTTGTAATCTAGAGATCTTGTTTCATACTTACGATCCCGGGTTGTGGGATCTCCTGTATCATCTCTAGTCGAGTTATTCATACCTATCAGTCTCGGGTTGTGGGACATCTTGTATCAATCACGTATTCTTGTATCATTTCCCCTTCGTGGGTGATCTTGCAATCAGAAGTGTATTTCCGAAATCTTGTCTATTGTAGTCAAAGAGCACAATCTAGTGCTCCCCTAACAAAAACAATCCAACTAGCTGGGTACCACTCAAGTAGCAAAAGATGCACTTAACCACCTGCCAATGCTTGACACGTGCGCAATTCATAAACCTGCTCATCTGTGAGATAGCAAAATGAATATATGGCCAAGTGATGCATAAGTAAATCAAGCATCCAATAGCCCGCTAATAGAGAACAACATCAAATGGATCTCCAGCATCATGAAGAATTAATTGTAAACATGTTTCCATTGGAGTGGCAATAGGTTTGCAGTCCTCAAGGCCAAAATTATGCAATAATGTGTCAATATACTTGGTTTGACACAAACCTATTTCACCATCAACTTGGATAAACAAAATGCCTAGATAATGATGCAAATGGCCCAAATCTGACATTTCAAATGAGGCATGCAAATCAGCCTTAAAATCATCAATATGCTTCTCATGAGGACCAGTGAGCAGCATGTCATCAACATAGACAACAATGATCAGAAGCACATCATTAGCACACTTAACATATAAGGTGCTCTTAGTTGTACTATTCTCAAAACCATGTGCAATCAAGTAGGCATGTATTTTTTCATACCAAGCATGTGGTCCTTGTTTCAGATGATATAATGCCTTTTTTAACCTACACATTTGGTTTTCATGCCCTTTCTGTACAAAGCCATAGGACTACAAAACATACACTTCATGCAATTCACCATTCAAAAATGTAATTTTAATGTCCAACTGATGTACATTCCAACCATGATGAGCTGCAAGTGCACAGATGCTATGAACAATAGTCACTCCTCATGGAGGTGTAGAGGTCTCATCAAAATCAATGCCTCTTTCTTATGTATAGCCCTTTGCAACAAGCCTAGCCTTATACATGTCAACTGTTCCATCAGGCTTTCACTTCAACTTGTATACCAAATTAACGTCAATGGCCTTCTTGCCAAGAGGCAAGTCACATAAAGTCCAATTACCATTTTTCATAATAGCATCATATTCTAATTGCATAGCAGCCATTCAATTTTCAGATTTTCTGCTTCATCAAATGAAACATGCTCATTCTCATCACAGAGACTAGAGGCATCCATTACATAGCAATTTGATGAAAAAGAAGCACTATGAGAGCTTGGACAAGTATGATATGACATAGGTGCATCTAATTTGTTGTCATGCAAAGTTTGCACGAGACACTTTGGCATAGTTTTTGCCTCCTCAATATAATTTCTCTCATCAACAAGTGCATCATGTAAATCTGCATTAGACATGGAATGATCCACATCATCATATGAAACTTGTAAAGGCTAAGAAGTTGCCTCATTCAAACTAGCACTAGAATATCCAACTCTAAAAAGAGGCAGCAAAGTGTCATACATGTCTTTGGAGCTAATTGATGTCTCCTTGGTACATGAAAGTAATGGTTGAATAGCATCTTCCACAAAAATAACATCACAACTAACCAAAATGTGTTTAGTTTGTGGATGATATAGACGATAGCCTTTGCTTTCAAAACTATACCCAAAAAAAATACAGTTCACTGCTTTATCATTCAATTTCTTGTGTTGTTGTTCAGGCACTAATGCATATGCTAGACAACCAAAAACATGCAGGTGAGCAACGGATATCTTGTGACCATGCCAAGCCTCATATGGAGTGATAGACTACAGTGCTTTAGTGGGACACCTGTTAAGTACATATGATGCACACATAACAGTCTCAAGCCAAAAACTATGTGGTAAAGCCTCACTCTTGACCATACACCTTGCCATCTCCATGAGTGACCTGTTCTTCATTTCAACAACTCCATTTTGTTGAGGTGTATATGGCACTGTACACTAATGTTTTATCCCCATTCGGGCAGAAATGCATTTAAGTCAGAAGACATATATTCCCCCCCTCGATCAGAATGGAGGGTGCCCATTTTACATGCTGACAGGTTTTCAGTCAAAACCAAAAACTATTTGAAGCACATAAACACTTTGGACTTTGCTTTCAATGGATATATCCATGCATGCTTGGAAAAATCATCGATGAAAGTCACAAAGTAAAGGTAGTTCCCAAAAGAAGGTGTCTGCATAGGACCATAGACATCACTGTGAACAAGCTCCAACAATTTTTGAGTAGTTTGAACTAAACCATCTTTTGGGAAGGAGGAACACTACATTTTTCCCAAAATATAGACTTCACATACATGTGTACCAGGTGCCTCAAGTTTGAGCAGAGAGGACACCATTTTGGATTTTTGCAGGCATAGCAAACTAGCAAAATTTAGATGACCAAAGTGTGCATGCCAAAGCATGCCAAAGCTTTGCATTTGACAAAGTCTGAGAGTAATGTACTACATATGCTAAATCATTCACAAATTTTTCATATTCATGAGCTATAATGACATAAAATACTAGAAGCAGTAATGATGTCGCCATTTGACAAATCATGAATTATACATCTGTCATAAAAAATTTCACAACCAAGCCAATGTTGGGTAAAGTTGAAAGTGGTAATAGATTCTTCTTGATCCCTGGCACAAATAAAGCATCCGACAATGTAAACGAGCTACCATCATTAGTAGTCAGAACTATCTTACCCCAACTCCCATGATAGGATAAGAGGAGTTGTTGGCACATGTGATAGTATTCCCTATAAGGGAAGGCGAAAGTGAAGTGAATAAATTGCACTGTGAGGTAACATGTTTGGTTGCCCCACTATCGTAGTACCAAACATCTGAGTCTACTGCAGACATACACTACTCATGAGAAGATGGGTCAAAACTACAAACAATAGTAAACGCCCATTCTTCATTTTGTGCATGATTAGCAAACCCTATTTTTGGTGTAAAGACCTCTACAATAATCATTCCTTCTTCTTTGCCTCTTTTGCATCGCGTTTCGGACAACTCTTTATGACATGATCACTTGCTTTACAATATTTGCAAAAGAATGTTTGGTTTTCTATTTTCTTCTTGTCTCTATCATCCTTCTTTGATTGTGCAAAATTAGCAGATTTTTGCTTGCTATTAGAAGAGCTCCATTTAACTTTGCCCTTCTGACTAACCAGGAAAGCTTGATCTACAACATGCATAATAGACATGTTCTGCCTAGACTGGTCTTCCTGCAACAGAACAACGACCAACTCCTCAAATGTTAAGGCATTTGGATTGCCTTTCATCATCAAATGAAGAGTAGAAGCAAAACTCTAATATGAATGGGGAAGACCATTCTAAACAGTCTACACCAAGTGAACTGTCACGCAAGACTTCGTCAGCAAAAATCAATTGCTCCTTCAAATCTTTGATCTTTGTTAGAAAATTGTCCATGGAATCTCCTTCATTCATGTGCTCACTCTCCAACTATTTTTGGATGTAAGCAACATGAGCCTCATTCCTTGCTTGGTATAACGTGGTAAGTGTATCCCAAGCATCCTTAGATGTTTTGCAAGAGCGAATGTGAGGAATAATGGCCTCTTTGAGAGACAAGGCTATCAATGCATGTGCCTGAGCATCTTTGCAATCCCAATAGATTTTCTCTATAGTAGGTGTAGAAAAAATTGCAACATGAACAGGAACATGAAGAAATATATCACCATCTTTAATGCCATCTGCATCACCTTCAGCAATTGTGTTTACAGGTGTAATAGGATTTTTTTCAACACCTTGCACAATATTCGAGTGTCCTTTTGCAGCCAATACATGATGCATCATATAAACCCATAATGGGAAGTTGGTACCATCTAGCTTATCCTCAACAACCAACATGCGAAATACATCACTAGTTTCAGCCATGACCATTAACTAAAATACCCTAATGTAGAAAAATGACTATATCTCGAAAAGTTGAACAGAACTACCCTATCGAGTTCTGCTAAACATGTAGCACACTTTGAGATGCGTATACTTACAAACCAAAACCTGTATATATCTTTGGCACAAAAAGATGAAATTGCCTACATAAGCACTGTGATAGTGCATTCGAAGGCCAAAACGAGCTCATATCATGATTTTGCCAGCATACAACAAAGATATTTTGATCTCCTATTCACCATGAGTATGCTCACCAAATTTCGTGGGATTTTAAGACTGTGGAGAGAGGGGTGTTGACACTTCCCTAGATGAAGCGGCGACCTGCTCTGATACCAATTGTTAGAGTTTGAGGTCTATGGAGCACAACACACAATACTGAATGTATTCCCACTAGAATGTACAAAGATAAGTAGCCCAATAGGGTACTAGGCATATATACAAGTGAGGGGAAAAAACCTCCTAAAGAGGGAAAAAAGTGCCCCACAATCCTAAAGCGTTCACACACATCACTACCTAAATATATCAACAGATCAATCCCCATAGTTTAGTCACCATTCACAATAATTTGAAGAAACCAATGTTAAGAGGTTGAATAGCATTGAAGGAATATTTTCTATAATTCTAGACGAAGACAACATCAAAGCTTCACAAGTGTTGCACTAGACCATATTGAAGTCTCACCAAACAACATCAAAGTTCTACTAAATCATATCTTCAAGTGTTACCGTTAGTGTCCATGTGAAAGGCCAAATGGCCATTGGACACTTCTTTGTATATGTTCTTTAATCAAACATATAGTGGCATGGTCAGCCATGGACTATAAGTTCGAGTGCATTTGTAAGACCTAAGAGGTCTGTCTTCGTGCTCCCTATGTATTGTGTTTTCTGCGTATTCTACAGTCTCTGTGCAGAGTACCATATGCGACCTTAGGAGGTCCATTTTCTACTCGGAAGGTATCATCGTGGAGCTCTCGATAAGGAGAGTGCATTGTGGTGCATCGCCATCGAATTACTTCACTGGTATCAGAGCAATTTGATGGAAAAAGCTTTGTTCCTTTTGTGCGAGCGAAGCGAGCCCCCCCCCCCAAGGCTTTCCTCAAGGCGGCAACCAAGGCATAGACCTTGGCATACCTTGTCATCCGAATCACCAAAGTCACCATTGGCGCCGTTGGCTACGTGCGAGGGAGGACCTCAACGATCAAGGAATATAGAGGTTCCTGGTACTTCCCGAGAGGTCACCCATCCTAGTACTGTTCCCCCCAAAGCTCGCTTGACCATGGCAATCTCTTGCCACTAAGCTACACTCTTGTGGTGTCTGAAGAAGGGGAAAGACTAAGGTTGACATTACCTTGAACATGTTTTGGTCCCTCAAAGCTTCATCCTTTGCTTTCAAAGCCTATTTTGGAAGCATTTTTGGGGTGTCTTTTGGAGCCATTTTGGAGTACTTCTGCACATAGTTCTCGTCACTAAGGTCCAAGAACATCAAGAAGAGTGTTGTTTGTACTTCTCTGACAATAAATATCAACCTTTGGGGCTGTTTTCAGCCACACTCGTAAAATTACAGGTTTCTTGAAAGGTTTCAGTTTGGTGGGAGCAGCTATTGCAAACTTTATGCAGGTTTCTTGAGCCTAAAACATTAGAGTTGATAGACACTTGCAGGTGTTATTGGCTGGTTTTTGGGCTGTGTATTCAGCCTTTTAGTGTCATTTATTGCATATATTGAGCACATACACACCATGTATGCTTTTGTGGATACCACTTATGTACGTCCATGTGGTCATTGATATAGCGGTTACGTTCTTTGCATAAAGCCTTTTACATTTCATAAAGAGGGTCGTGGTGAGGTTTTCTTAACTGGGAGACACCTAGATGTCGGGGTCTCTTCGGTGATTCAGGTGGAAGACTTACCGAGGCTCACCATAGGAGATGTATGATAGTTTTTCATAGGTGCTCGATAAGCCTAGTTGGCTTCTGTTGGGTAACTAGTTATATGCAGTTGAGTCAGTGATTCACTATGTAGGAAAACATGTCAATACTTGCAATATTATGATACTTTGACACTGGTCATATGCTCATTTTGCAGAGGATACTCTGGCAAAATTTTTCCAGATTTTTGGTTTAGTCAACTATATAGTGGTCAATTTACTCCTTGATACACTTATTCATTGGTGTTCAGACTCTTCTAGCTCCATTATCATTCTATTTAGTTCTCTACCATCATGGCATCAGAGGTCTCAGGCACATCCGCTGGATCAGGGTCTAGTGCTAGTGTTCCGAGGAGGAGTTATAACTTGTAGGGCACAGACCTTTTTGAGATCCAAGAATTTGATGGCACAAACGTTGCTCTATGGAAGAATCACATTAAAGATGTGCTGATTCAAAGGAGGCAATGAAAGCTAGTAAATGGGATTTCAAAGAAGCCTGCTGACATGGATGAAGATGATTGGGATGAGTTAGATGAAATGGCCAGGTCTACCATTTGCTTGCGGCTGGTAGATAATGTTTAATTTACAATATTAGATTGTGAAACTGCAGAGGAGCTTTGGAAGAAGTTATGCAATACATATGAAAAAGAGACGGCATCAAATAAAGTGTATCTGATGAGAAAATTATATGACCTTCACATGAAGGACACAGATAGTGTTGCTGCTCATCTAAATGAGTTTGATGCTATATTCTCCTAGTTACAGACTCAAAAAATGGATATGGTTAATGAGATGAAAGCATTATTGTTGTTATGCACCTTGCCATCATCATGGGATGCGTTCTACACAACTATTAGCAATAGTGCACTTGGTGGTAAACTTGTCTATGATGACATATGTGGAGCACTCTTGAGTGAGGAGATTCGTAGAAAATCTATGGTTGGCACTCAGACTAGAGATGCATATAATGTTTGTGATTCTTACCAAGGAAAGAATCAGCAACGTGGCAGGAGCAAGAACAAGGAAAAGAATGGCCAACGGAATAAGAGTAGAAGTAAATCAAGGAAGAGGGATATGGAATGCCATTATTGTCATAAGAAAGGACATATGAAGAAAGATTGTTATGCATTAAAGAATGTTAAAGGTAAAGGACAGAATGTTGATGGGCATGTTGAACAGTTACCTGCACCATCTACTTTGACTGAGAAGATTGAAGAAATTAATGCTATTTTTGATAATGGTGATGTGCTGACACTTGATAGTACTGTGCCAACTGAGGCACTTATGGCTGATTCTCTTTCCCACACCTGGTTGCTAGATTCTGGTGCTTCTTTCCATGTGACACCACACAGAGAATGGTTCTCTAATTATGCAGCAAAGTCTCTTGGTACCGTGAGACTTGGTGATTCTTACCAGTGTGATGTTGTGGGGATTGGAGATGTGGTTGTGCAGTTCATTGATGGTTCAAAGTTTACTATGCATAATGTACACCATGTACCTCAGTTATCACACAGTTTGATGTGAGTTGGTCAACTTGATGAACTTGGTTATTTCTATGCTCAGTCCTTTCGTATATCAAAGGGCAATATGGTCATTGCAAAAGGAAGCAAAGTTGGCTCACTTTATCCTTTATTTGTGTCACAGAAAGAACACTTGTTAACTATTACTAAATAGCCTATGGCTTGTATTTGGCATGGTCGTTTGGGCCATATATCTCGTAGTGGAATGGAAAATCTTTCTCGTTCTGGCTACTTACCTGTGCTATCTTTCTCTGATTTTTATTTTTGTGAGCATTGTCAATATGGAAAGAAAACCAGAAATGTGCATAGAACACATATTGACTCTTCAATTCAGCCTTTAGATCTCGTCCATACAGATGTGTGTGGTCCTATGCCCACTAGGTCCTTAGGTGGTTCTCTTTACTTTGTCACTTTCATAGATGATGCTACTAGAAAAGTCTGGGTATATCCTATCAAATCGAAGGATGAGGTATTCCCTACTTTCAAAAAATGGCTTGCCTTAGTTGAGACTGAAAAAGGAACTAAGCTTAAGGCTTTATGTTCAGATAATGGGGGTTTGTCAATCTAGAGGGATTGGTAGAGAGTTTACAGCTCCTTATACCCCAGTACAGAATGGTGTAGCTGAAAAGATGAATAGAACTATTCAAGATAGAGTAGTTTCTATGTTGCATCATGCAAACCTCTCACAAGGCTTTTGGGCAGAAGCAGTATTGACTGCAGTTCATGTGATTAACCTTTCACGTAGTATTGCCAAAGGTCTAAATGTGGCACAAGAGTTATGGACAGGGAAGCCACCATATTATGATCATCTTCGAGTTTTATGGTGTGAAGCATATGTTCATATACCCAAGAGTCTTAGACAAAAGTTGGACCATAAGTCAAAGAAATGCATTTTTCTTGGATATGGTCGAGAAGGACGATTTGGATATCGCTTATGGGATCTTGAAACACGGTCAGTGATCAGAAGTAGTCATGTCATTTTCAATAAGTCTAATGCATAAACAACCCATTAAGGAGGTTGAAGTGAGAAGAGTGGTGTTTAAGGATACTAGTCCTCCAGCTAGCATGCATAAAAATGCTGCACATAGGGATGTTCAAGAGAATGTCCGATCAGATTAGTCTGCATATGTTCCTATTGAGCAACCATTGAGACGCTCTACATGTGTCTCACATCCACCTGATAGACATATTCTAGGTTTAGATTTTGTTATGCTAACATATGTTGGTGAGCCTTCTTGCTACAAAGAGGCTATGCAGATAGAGGATCATGTCAAGTGGGAGCGTGCCATGAAGAGTGAGTTGGATTCTATTCACAAGAATGGTACTTGGGATTTAGTACCCTTGCGAAATGGTAGGAAAGCTTTACCATGTAAATGGGTGTATAAGCTGAAATTCGTATCAGATAGTGCTTCTTCAAAGTATAAAGCACGACTTATTGCAAAGGGTTTTAAGCAACAACATGGTGTTGATTTTGAGGAAATCTTCTCTCCAGTGGTCAAGATGACTACCCTGCGCATGTTGCTTGGATTTGTTGCAATGGAGGACTTAGAGTTAGTCCAAATGGATGTGAAAACTGCTTTCTTGCATGGAGATCTTACATACGAGATCTATATGGAACAACTAGAGGGTTATGTAGTTCTTGGCAAGGAAATTCTAGTTTGTAAGCTCAAGAAGAGCTTGTATGGACTTAAAAAGTCCCCTACACAATGGTACCAAAAGTTTGATGCTTTTATGAAGTCTCAAGGCTATTCTCGAAGCAATGAGGTTCATTGTCTCTACACAAAGAGATGCTCAGATGGCAGCTTGATATGTTTGATACTTTATGTCGATGATATGTTGATTGCTGGGAAGTCCTCTTATGACTTGTCAATTCTCAAAAAGAAGTTGAGTTAGACATTTGATATGAAGGATTTGGGGGATGCCAAACATATTCTTGGCATGTGCATTACTCGTGATAGGAGTAAAAGATGCATATATTTGTCTCAAAGTGAGTACATATACAAAGTACTTCATAGGTTCAATATGCAGGGTGGAAAGGCATTGAGTACACCTTTAGCCACATATGTGAAATTGAGCAAGGATGATTGCCCCAAATCAGATGAGGAAAAGGAATTCATGAACAAGATTCCCTATCAGTATGCTGTTGGTAGTCTCATGTATGCTATGGTAGCTACGAGACCAGACATTGCATTTGCAGTGGGAGTTGTGAGTAGATATATGTCTAATCCTGGCAAGAAACATTGGGAAGCAGTCAAGATGGTTTTGAGATATCTGAGTGGCAAAGTCCAAGCACATTGAGGTGAGATATCACTTCATTAGAGATTGTTTGTCCACTGAGTGCATTATTCTTGAGAAGGTTCACACTCGAGATAATGCTACAGATGCTTTGACTAAAGCTCTACCACAGGATAGCTTTTGACACTGTTGTCACTTGATGGGGGTTACTTGGTTCTTGATCTTACACAGTCACTTGTATACTGTGTAACATGCCCATCAGGTGGGAGGTACAGTTTGTATACTTACACTCAGGTATTCTTTATCATTCTTTATTTTTCTCTCATAGTTACTTTGGCCATATTGGCCTTTAGTGGGAGATCGTTACTGTTAGTGTCCATGTGAAAGGCCAAATGGCCATCGGACACTTCTTTGTATATGTTCTTTAATAAAACATATAGTGGTGTGGTCAGTCACGGACTGTAAGTTCGACCACATTTGTAAGACTTAAGAGGTCTGTCTTCGTGCTCCCTGTGTATTGTGTTTTCTGCATATTCTGCAATCTCTGTGCAGAGTATCGTATGCGGCCTTAGGAGGTCCGTTTTCTACTCCGAGCATATCATCGTGGAGCTCTCAATAAGGACAGCGCACCGTGGTGCATCGCCATTGAATTACTTCATCAAGGACATTGAGTTGTCCCCAAATCCTATTCTAGATTATATTGAAGTTCCCCAAGCTAAGCAAGAATTGGTTTCAAAGAACATGCATATTGCACTTTTAGTACCCATGCAGATCCTACTAAACAATAGAAGAAAGGCTTCTTCCAACACTACTAAAAAACTTGACTCACACTGAAGTTGGCTTCATGGATCATGAAGTTGGCATTAATTATAGTCTAGTACCGAATAAAGTGATTAACAAAGTACTCATGATGGCAGGTCCGATGTGAATGTTACCACTTAACATTTGAAATGAATTAGGCTAGAAAAATTTTAAACCTGTACTTTTCTTTGTAAGGATGACTGGCCAATCTTACGTACAGCTTTAAGGAATAATTAGGGATGTTCCAATTACTATGCAAGGAGCAACTTTCAAAATGATTTTTTTGGTCTTGGATCTTATGGGGTGAGATGCCGATTATCATTTGCTTATTGGATGACCATGGTTAAAGCAAGCAAGGTGATACATGGTTGGTCTAGCAATCAAGTTTCCTCCTCACAAGAAAACATGAAGTATACAATCACTTTCTTTTAAGTTACTAAGTGTCATCACTGTCAAATTCCAAAATTTTTGCAATCTACACCTCTTGTAGAAGGATTAATCAAAGACGAGGAGAAAGATTCCTTAAGGCTAATCAAGATGTGCTTACCATAGGTATCATCAATGTCTACTAAAACATTATTCACTATTTGCATCCATAATTAAAACTATCGGCCACTAATGTAACAAACTTAATCATGGCCTAAGATGACGAGGTCCAAAAAAATGTTCCTACAAGATTGTCTAATCAGACAAGCATTAATGAAGTTCAAATAGAAATTCATAACTTAGGGACGACACTTATCCTTGAACTATTGAAATTTGTGCAAGACTTCCAAAACCTTTCTGAACTCGACTGATAGAACCTCTTATGAATTCCTAGGGTGTTTCTTCTTGGGAGTATAGGGATATGCAGGGACTCGATCCCAAATTTTATCAACATCATGTTTCATTGAAGCTAGTAGATGATGGAGAGTGTTAATCTCCAAAAGAACAAGTTAACCTTGAATTTAGATCACCTCTATATCAAGATTAACTTTAGACTCCACCAAACTTAGAGATCATTCACCAATTTATCAGAAAATTGATTATTCTGAAAAATTCAACTTCTTCAGAAAAGTCTGCTGCAGATTAATCACTCATTGACTAATCAATCCTGTAAAGTTTTTGATAAAACTTTGCACAACACTTCGCCTTAAGATTGCGCAACTTTACCAAGTTAAATCTCTCAAAAAGATTGAGTATATACTGAGAAATGTGTGAAACACTTTACCTATGTCTGAAAGAGCTTCTCTGCAATGGCGACTTTGACACCTGCAATTTCTTAGCACTGGTTCTCCCAGCTCTGAACCCGTTTGATCAAGATCTTTTAGCCATAGATGGCTTACCTTCCAACTTAGATTTTAAGCCCTCATTTGTGTAAAACTTTACACTGTGGACTGAGCAATGATCATTTCATTGAAGATGAAATGTGCGCCAGATTTTACGACTCTTAGAACATTCTTACATATGAATGTTCCTAATCAAAATTCTCTCAGCCTGATTACAATTAACCTCTCAAATTCTAGTCATAGATAGATTAGCTATGGACTTAGACACGTGCAGAAGGATTTCTCAAAAGATTAAACACAGAAGGAGCAGACTGCTAAACATCGGGCGCAAGTTTCTCGATTTCTTCAGAAAAATTTACATACAAGTGAGGATGGATCATTCACTCACTTCCAATGTGTCTAATGACACTAATTTCTCTCTCCCTATTCTCTAATCTTCTTCTGCTCTATATGCCCGACATTTTCCAACATATTTATATATGAATATATACAAGTGTATGACTAAACAAAGGTATAAGTCAGCTAATGTACATATGTGTACATATCTTTGGGTTTTCTGAATATGTACTTCCTTCAACCATCTGTCTTTGGTTTCTTCTTGACTCCTTGACTTCATTTCTCCATAATTCTTCAATTGATGATTGTCATGCACCAACAGTAGAGATATTGGATGAATCCAAATTATGCTAAGCTAGTTAAAGGAAGAAATTTATAGATTATTTAAAGTGGGATTCATAGTTCCTATGAGAATCTAGAGTGGCTATCACCTATAGTCATTGTCCCTTAGAAGAACAAGTAGATTCCAATCTTTTTTGATTATCAAAAACTTAATGCTCCCATCATTCCTGATATTTTTCCTCTACCATTCTTGGATAGCATGTTCAATGAAGTTGCTATACGAGAAATGTATTCATTTGTGGATGGATTTAGTGAATATGATCATGTCCATATGTTGGAATATGATATATTCAAAATTGTCTTCATTACTATTGGGGAGTATATGCCTATAAAGTCATGTGGTTTGGATTAAGGAATGTACCTAGCACTTTCCAAAGCATTTTCTCACCATATCTTATGGATTAGAAAAAACCTAGATGACTTTTCTATTTTTGGATACAAGAATGGACATTTAGAGAAACTCAAGCTCTACTTTGAGCACTGCTAGTCTATTTGTCTTTATTTAGATCCCTTTAAGTCAATTTTTGTAGTAAGATGCAGTAAGTTACTAGGCCACATAATCTCTAAGGTCAGCATTGTGATAGGTCTAGACAAGATCAAAGTGATACAAGAAGCTCCAGTTTCCCATTTCTCCTAAGGAAGTACAACAATTTCTTAAGCACATTTGGTGGCATTATCAATATTTGTAGCATTTGGCCCACAATGTAGACCCCTTAATCATGTTATGTCCCCCAAGTCAATTTAAAAATGAGGAATGTGCACTTTCTTTTGAAGGTCTCAAGAAATCCCTTAGACATGCACAAATCATGCAAGTCCTAGACTAGGAAAGTGCTTTCCATGTTTGTGTGAATCCCTCAAACTTCTCTATTAACAGTGTTAAATGCAAGTTACAATGTCTATTATGCAAGCTTATGATTTTTTTGGTTGAATGCAAATATTGAATTACTAAACGAGTGTTTGGGCTTAATTTACTCAATAAAAAGATTTTGCATTATTTTTTTGGGTGAAAATTTGATTTCATGTTGATCATTCAATATTACTTTATTTAGTTAGGTATCAACCCGTAATTGTCAAATGGGTGCTACTTCTATAAGAATTCAAATTTTGAAATATGACATTGGTCAGAACCATGTCATACAATAGTTGATTATCTATCGTGGCTTAGCTTAGCAGAACTCCTAGAAGGCATCTAAGATGCTTTTTTCGATGTTGAATTGTTTGCAATATTATAATGGCAAGTGGACCAAGCCTCTCTTCCCCTAGAGTCTATAACAATCTTAACCATATACTTTCTTTGAAAATGGGCTTATGCCTTTGGAATTTAATGAGACAAAGATTAGGTTTATGCAACCTTCACTTTTGGATTTTACTGAGGCCATTATACTATAAGGAAATCACAAGAGTGTGGTTTCAATGTGTGCAAACCTCATGAAGTGCTAGCTGTAATTTTAGAAGCCCATCACCACCCTATGGTAGAGTGTTTTAGAGTGGATTTGACCAGCAAAAAGATTATTGAGTCTGATATATTATGGCCTACCATTCAAAAGAATATTTAGCATTATATTTCTACTTGAAACACTTTCCAAATATTGTGACAGCCCATACCACATCACTCGTTCCCATTGCAACCTATCTTGCCACTAGAACCTTTCCAAAAGTGGGATTTTGATTTTGTTGGCCTGATCTCTCCAACTATCATCACTATTGAGAATTTGTATATCCTAACTTGTATTGATTATGCTACTAGATGCGGGGAATCTTGGTCACCTAAACGTGAAAATGTAAGAAAATACTAGCCCAGTGGAATAGACCACTAGACAGAGTTGAGAGAAACACACAGACAAAGATAGATGCAAACTAAGAGATAAAGAACATTCTCATATTGCCAAGCATAATGCAGTTATAGCAATGGTGTTTTCCACCCATGTGTTCCCAATGTGGAACTTAGATGGTGATCTATACAGGCTCTAGATGAAGGGCTTACTAGTGTGCAATGTTGTGTAAAGCTCAACCTGGGCCATGCTTATATAGCATTTACAAAGGGAGTCGGTATAGATAAATATAGTCGAGAGATACAAAAAAGTTGACGAAATATACAATTAAAAAATATCCCAATGACCAAAATTCCTATCATCTTGGCCCTACTGGCCAAGGGGATAGGCCCCCCAGACCCCGCAAAAGGGTGCAAGCCCCCCTCTACACTCCTCCTATTAAGGTGCTATGGGGAAATCATGTGATGCTACATGGCCTTTATTTTGGCCTTGAATGGCAACCCAATGGCCTTGAAGTTTATGTCCTACCTAACCTAATGGTTAGGCTCACAAAGATCATCTACATGGCCTTTATTTTGGCTTTGAATGGCAACCCAATTGCCTTGAATTTTATGCCCTACCTAACCTAATGGTTAGGCTCACAAAGATCATCTATAGCCATCAATGATCACAAACAGAACTTATCTAACTTAGAAGTTAGGGTTCCATAAATATCTGGGCTCTCACAATGGCTTCTCCTCATAATGGGGGCCTTACAACTTAGAGCGCAATGGATCATTTGTGGTCACTTGAGGATGGAGTATTGAGTATATCTAACACCCCCCTCAATGTCCACCCTATGGTGAACTACCTCCTTGGTCCAATCCCAACCTTTGGAAAGTGTCGAAGAAGTTGCTCTCTCCCAAGAGCCTTGGTGAAGATTTTTGCTCCATTTTCTTCAGTGGGACAATAGCTTATCTCCATGACCCCATCCTCAATCAACTCACGCACATAGTTATACTGAATTTCTATGTGCTTGGTACATGCATGGAAAATAGGATTCTTGACAATGGCCATGCAACTTTGGCTGTCACACTTCAACTCTATCACCATCTCTCCTTGTATTCCTATGTGCCATAGGATCATCCTCAACTATACTACTTCACATGCTACACCACATGCATCTTTGTACTCATCTTCTGTTACAGTCATTTGCTTCTTACTAATCGAAGAGAAAAATCCTTAAGCAATATCGAGAAACTGATTTTTTGGAATCAATATCTCTTGCCCAATCTAAGTCACAATATCCAACCAGAGATGATCCTTCTTCATAAAGAATACCATAATCAGTGGTTCCTTTCACATACCTGAATACCTGCATGCTTACCTTCCAATGAGTTTGGCAAGGCTTATTATAGAATGTGCTTAGAACTCCAGCAACATAAGAGATATCTAGTTTAATATTACATGAGTAGATGAGAATTCCAACTAATCTCCTATATCTTACAATATCCACTAGAGGTGAAGTACCTTCAATAGATAATTTTGTATGTTGAACTCCATAGGCTTAGAAATTTCCTTGCAGTCCTCCATGCCGAATGCCTTCAATATTTGTCTTGCATACTTTTGTTGAGAGATGAAAATCTTCCCTAGTTCTTGCCAAACTTCAAGGCCTAAGCAATAATGCATTAATCCCAAGTCTGTCAATCGGCTCTTGTTAGTCCCTATTCCTCTATTATCTGTGATTGCCTCGGTCTATCTACAACGTATTCTAGTGACTGTGGAATGGGGTTTGCAAAATCATAGAGCTGCCTCACCCAATGTGGCAATGGCTTTTCCACTTGGGTAATGACGGGTTGGTGACATACAGGCTTATCATCTAAAGATGATGCTTCCTTCTCTTGTGTAGAAGGGATAGCTCTTGGCCAAGTTCATAGTGGATTGCCCCTTCACCTAATGATAAAGTGGAAGCTCTCTTTTCCTCCTCCACTGCATGTGGCTTCTCCTCCTTAAACACCACATCATAACTCTCCATGATCTTCTTAGCCTCAAGTTCATAAAGCTTATAAGCCTTCTTATCTTTATTGTACCCTTGGAAGATACATTCGATGATTTTTGGTTGAATCTTGTTTCTCTTACTATCTGGAACATGTACATAACATTCATTTCCAAAAACTTTGAAATGGGAACAAAAGGCTTTTTACCAGTGTAGGCTTCTTGTGGAGTCTTTCCATCAAGTGCCTTGGTGTAGCTTCGATTCAAGATGTAGACAGCAGTGTTGACAGCCTCTACCCAAAATTGATTAGGAAAACCTTTTCCCTTTAACATGCACCTTGCCATCTCCATGATGTCCCAATTTTGATGTTTTGCAACACCATTCTGTTGAGGCCTATGCGCCACTATGATTTGATGTTTGATTCGTTTACTCTTGCATATATTTTCAAGCTCTATTGATGTGAAGTCACCACCTCCATTTGTCCTAAATTTCTTTATCTTCTTCCGTATTTTAGTTTCAACAAGCTGAAGCCATTCTTTAAACTTACCAAAATCTTGAGACTTATCAAAAAGGAAGTACAACCACATCTTCTTCATATAGTTGTCGAGAAGTAACATGAAGTAGGAAGATCCGCCCAAGGCCTGTGTAGGATTTTTTCCACACAAGTCAACATGCACCAACTCTAGAGGATAGCTTGCCCTGTTCTTATTTTCTTGTGGAAACTTCTTCCTCTGTTGCTTGCCCATCATGAAAGCTTCACATGGTTCCTTCATTTCCACAATTGATGGTAGGTGTGCAAACATACTCCTATGATGCATCTCCTTTAGTACAAGGTACCCAATGTGGCTGAATCTCTCATGCTATGGGTTACTTGTGCCCACACTTGTAGTGGTTGTAAGAGCACATAACTCAGAAAGGTTTTTTATCCTTATTCTAGTCCTAACAATGTTGTTGTTAATGTCCATAATCTTCACTCTTGTTTTATTGAAAGATACTTGATGACCTTGATCATTTATAGAAGCTAATCAAAGTAGATTTCCTTTGATTTGTGGAACATACAACACATTTGAAAGATTTCTCACATCCCCATTAGAGTTAATGAAAGAAATTGTACCTTCAACCTTTGCAGGACATCTTGCATCGTTGCCTACTTTTACTATGATGGGTTCCTTTAGAGGTTGTAAGGAACTGTAAAGGTCGTTTCTACTCATCATGTGACAAGATGCACCACTATACAACACCCATGAGTCATTCATTCCTGAATCTTCAGCCAAGGAGCATATCTTCTCTATCGTAAAAAATCACTCAAGATTTGTTTCTTTTGTGTTGACAGACTCCTTGCCCTTGCCACCTTTTGCAGAGCCATTCTTCTCTTCTGCCTTCTTGATGCGACAATCTTGGATCTGTGTCCTTTCTTCTTGCACTGAAAACACTCTCCCTTGAACTTCTTTTTGTCATTCTTCTTTTTGTCTCCATCTTTTGAAGACTCCACTTTGCATCCTTTGGCATTTGCTATGAATGCAACATATCCTTTGCTGCCACCACTCCTTGCCTTGAGCTGCAAGTCCTCCTCCATGAGTTAGGGCACTAAATTGTTCAAAAGTTAATGGTTGAGGTCTAATTTGGGTAGTAAGAGTAGTTACCAAACCATCAAACTTAGGTGGACCTATTCAAAGAGAACACCAAGCTAGCTCATCAGTTGACTTTTGTTCACCTGCTTCTACCATTTGATCCTGTAGATTCTTTATGTGAGTGATAAATACCTCTATAGTCTCCCCATCAGCTCCAAGTATTGAATCTGTGTGTGATTACAAGTTTCATATTGATTTCTCAATATGTTCCATGCTTCATATACCTTGGTAGTATGTTAAATGAGAGTCAGAACACTATCAGTAGTACTTATAACTAGAGCTCAGAGTGCATCTGTGTTTCTACATTTCCAAGCATGTAGAAGGTCAACATCAACAGGAATCATTCAACCTAGATTATTTGGATCAAGTGTTTCTTGGGGCTCATGATCAGTCCCAAGAATAGTCTCCGTAAGCTCATATGAATCAAGGATAGAAGTGATTTTAAACTTCCACACGGTGTAGTTCGTACCATCAATTTTACTTCCTGTGAAGGTTGGTGGTCATATCCGCACTGTTGGGATGACCATCATCATTGTTTCTCCTGCATGTGGTCCACTTTCTCATGTTGATGAACCACCTTGATTCCCAGTTGTAGATGATCATGTACCACTTAACATATTCTCTCTTTTGTCATTGAAACCTCTAAATTTTTGCTATTGCACACTCAAAGTTTCCTAAGCTTTGATACCATGTAAGAAAATAATAGCACAATAGAATAGAGTAGAAGACAAAGTTGAGAGAAACATGCAAACAAAGATAGATGCAGACTAAGAGATACAAAATTCAAATTCTCAGATTGCCAAGCATAATGCATTTAAAACGATGGTATTGTCCACCCATGTGCTCCCAATGTGGAGCTTAGATGGCAATCTAGATAGACTCTAGATGAAGGGCTAGTGCGCAATGCTGTGTAAAGCTCAACATGGGTCATGCTTATATAGCTTTTTACAAAGGGAGTCGATATAGATAAATGTAATCGAGAGATACAAAATAGTTGGAAAAATATACAATTCGACAAAATCTCCACGAACAAAAGTCCTACCGTCTTGGCCCTACGGGTTGGGGGGATAGGCCCCCCAGACCATGCAAAAGGGGGCAAGCCTCCCTCTGCACTCCCCCCATTAAGGTGCTATGGGGAAACTGTGTGGCATCACAGGGCCCTTTATTTTTGTCCTGAATGGCAACCCAATGGCCCGAAAGTTTATGCCCTACCTAACCTATTAGCTAGGCTTACAAAGATAATCTATAACCATCAACATTCAGACATAGACCTCATCTAACTTAGAAGTTAGGGTTCCACAAACATTCAGGATCTCACAATGGCTTCTCCTCATGATGGGGGCCTTACAACTTAGAGCACCATGGATCATTTGTGGTCACTTGAGGGTGGAGTATTGAGCATATCTAATAGCAAATGCATTAATAGTAGCACACATTTTGACCAAGGAGTTTCTACCCCAATTGAGACTACCATTAGAAGAGGAAGTGATAAGCAACCGAGCATTGCAAAGGTACACATGCATATACACACACATACATATGCATACACACATGCATACACACACATGCACATATATACACACATATGCATACACACACATACAAACACATATATAGACATATACACACATACATACACACATATACACACACATGCATACACACATACACAAACATAAATACACACACATACCCATGCATACATGCATATATATACACACATATACATATACATATATACACACACATATACACACATACATACACACATATACATACACATACATACACATATATACACATATACACACACATATACATATATATACACATATACACTTACAAATACATACAAACATATACCACACACATACATACATACATATACACACACACATACACACACATATACGTACATATATACACATATACACACATATACACACATATACACACACACATACACACATATACACACATACATACACACATATACATATGAAAGACACATATACACACATACACACACATATACACACACATACACACACATACACACACATATGCATACACACACATATACATATAGATTCTTGCACATATACATACATACACATAGACACACACTCACATGCATACATACACATACATACACACATATGCACATACATACACACATATGCTTACACACACATACGTACACACAAATGCACATACATAGACACACATGCATACGTACATATGCACATATATGTTGGTGCAACTTTACCCAAGCCCACATGCTTGATCAATTCACTTATACTTGACTTATTGGCATAACCCATGAACAGTCTCATATGATCAACCTCTTGTAAACGTACTTCACATTTACCCTTGTAAAAATGGATTACACCCATGAGGAGTTAGGAAGATCCATATCACTTGGTTGTTGAGCAATGAGAGAATCTATCCTATATGTTAGCATTCACCTTTTAGGTAGAAGTTTGAATTTGAATTCAAACTTTGGCACCAAGATCAACTATAAGAAGAGGATCAAGAAGATCCGTGTGTATCTCGAGGTAGAAAGATCATTTTGTAGCACTTTCATTGTGAAGTAAGAGCTTATCTCATAGCTCTTTCACCTCACACACATTGAGCAATGCTTGATTACCGATGACATTGTATTTGTACATTTATAATACATATATGATCATTATATTGTCATTTTACTTCTCTCTTATAACTCCATCAGAATAGTGATCTTCTCAGAGCTTGTTCGCAGCATATAGTTCATCATTTAACATGATTTAAAGAATGATAGAATCAACATACTGTCTACTATAATTCTACAAAGTTTCATTAGCATTGCTTCTCAAGATCATCAGATATTAGTACATCTTTGCTCACTGGTCTGATGACTGTAGTAGCCCGTGAATGTCAAGATGGAGATATGATTTGCTAAATGCCTTTCTCTGCATGTAGTCCATCATTTTTTATTAAATTACTCATGATTGTTATATTAATAAGTTAATTAGAGTTCTCCAAAAGGAATTAAACTAATTACTTCTATGCTCAGAGAATTGTTCAAAATACTGGACATGTGTATGAACAAAAATAGCAAGTTTTTTGTTCTTGAATCAACTCCAACATATCTCTTTTGATTCATAATTTTAAGATTGATCTTCCAAGGTATGTAGGGTGTCCAATACATGCTTTGGCAAGCTAAAAGGGCCTCTCTAGAGTACAATTGGCTGGTGTGGTGCAAAGATTTTGCAGTGCCACTGCATCTTCATCAAGTGCAAATCCATCCTCACAATATACGCACACAAACACACTACACACAAACACATGTATACACACACATGCATACACATACATACATACACACATATGCACACACAAACATACTATACAAATACATGCATACACTGTTGGGGATGTAAAGGTCATGTGACCTTACCCCCATATTCATATATACATCATATATAGAGCATTGCCTCAAGAGAGATCATTACGTGGATTTCGAGGCTCCCATGCATATGTGCGTGTCTCTCCTCTCCTCTCTCATCCTCCATCTCCTCCTTGCTCCTCTTATTCTGCAAACCAAAGCCCTTCATTGGTATCAGAGCATGTTGAAGGCTTGTGTGCAAGAAGCTCCAATGGAAGCTTAGGTCACAAGAGGTGAAAGTGAAGGTTGGCATCTCTCAATAGCAGTTCAATATTTTGGTCATAACTTGAGCTAGGAAGCTCGGATTGATGAGTTTTAAAGTTCTGTGCATAGCTGACATAGAGAATTACAAATTCGTAGTGGGTCTAGAACCTCATTCAAACATCTAGAGTGCAGAAAATTTGAAAAACGAAGATTGATGTAGAAGACAAATATATAATCACTTGGACAACAGGTCAGTGTTTTGGCTATAAGTTTAGTTTTACAAATCGGAATGAGATGATTCAACTTGCTACGTGTAGCTTGGAATAGTCTCTACAACTTTTTAGAAGAACACATATCCAACTCTGAGTGCAAGGTCACCGAAATTGCAGAATACATAGTAGTAGTGTTGTAGGTGAAGGTGAAATTGACAATAGGTGCTTGTTTTGTGCATATCTTGAGCTACACACCTCCGATTGAGGTCTTCTTTATCTCGTTACGTAGCCAATAATGAGTTCTTGAAGTTTGATGTGAAGTAAAAATTCAGATTGAGAGTTTATCACCTCCGAAACAACAAAATACAAAGCAGCATATTTTGACCAAAAGAACCCTAGTTGCTTTTGGAGATTGAATTTACTTTGGAACTTCTTTGAGAGAGAATTTTTGGTGTGCGAGCTCTTATTTTCAGAGCTTGAAGGCATTATCCATGGATGATCAGTGTGGTAGCTCCTCCATATGAGAGTAGAGCATAATCTTGTCATGTGTTTGACATGTGAGATGACATTGTGGTATACTCCTTTTTTATGTTTATATCATCGTAATTTGATCCTGCCATTATCAGTGGATGTATAGTGGCATTGTGGTCTTTATCTTGTTTATGCCACTTGGGTATGGATTTACTTGCTGGTTGCACATACTTTTGTGAGAGTTGATTTTGGGTCTTGATTGGTACTTGTATCTTTGTTTTCTTTGCAAGTACATGATCCAGATTGGAGCCTTAGTTGCACACTCATTTGTCACCTTGATGGCTATTCTATTAGCATATGTTCATTGATTTGATATGTGGATGGTGTTTCCCACATGGTTTATTTGGTTCAGAGTCCATTTTACAGAGGAGATGCTGCCAAAATTCTGACAACTTTTGTGCTAGAAGAGAGCTCTACTGGATCTTGAAGCTTCTGTGATAGCTTTGGATCATTGATTATCTCCATTCGCTTCGACTTGATCACACATTGTTCGTGACAAGTTGGACCATCTTGCAAGATTTCTTCTTGAGTGGGACGTGTATCGCTATTGTATTGGCATATATTTCCATCAGTTTTTGGCATGTATATTTGCCATTATCTTTGATTAGATCAGTGACTGGTGGTGACAGATTACCCATTGTTCTTTTGCTATTGGTTATCTTGTTTGATTGCTCAGTTTACGGGGGATACTCTGCCAAAATTTTCCCAACATTCTTTCACATCTACTTGGTGACTTTGGAGACTTGGTGAGCATGCTTATGCTCGTGGTTTTATGTGCATGCTAGATGCATGGTTATGTGACAAGTGGTTCACATGGTTTCTTCTCTAGTCAGACATTTGTGATGTGAGTTATGCATATGGATATGCAGGTGTGATCCTATTGAGGATAGAGTATTGTTTCTAGTCTCTTCTTACATTGTTAGTCTCTTGGATTGCCTGCATGGTGTCTTCTCGATTTGATGGTACTGACTTTCTTAGATGGAAAGCTCAGATGTGGCATACATTGGTTCGTGCAAGGTTACACATGTATGTGCATAGAGATGCACAGAGGCCTCGTGACATGCCTGACTACGTATGGATGGAGCATGATTTTATTGATCATATAGATGCTCTTATGGAGCACACTTTGGATGATCATTTGGATGCTTTAGAGCATGATGTGGATGCTAATGTAGAGCATTGTGATGATACTCAATTACAGTGTGATCATCAATTTGACCTTGGTGTTGATGTTGTGCAGTTAGTTGATGTGGAGCATGATGTTACACTTGGTGTGGTAGAGCAGGATTGCTCTTATGATACACAGTGTATGCCAAATCATGCTAGCTCTTGAGATGCACACCTAGGCATATCCTTGGTTGATAGGATGATTGATTGGGATGCTGAGCAGTCAGCCGTTATGCAGTCCTGCTTGTATTTGCTCATGCCAGATGTTGACACAGATATATCAGGACATGTTGGTCTTGATGATGGTGCTTTGGATGCCTTGGATACAGGCATGGCTGACATACTTAGGTTAGCCAAGATAGCACATGTTTCGTCAGCATTCAGGAGTCTGATATACGAGTTGTTATGCTCAAGACCAGACATTGCAGTTGCTATTGGAGCATTTGAAATTGGAGTTTTCAGTCGTTCGATGATTGACATAGGCATAGAGCGAGTGGGAGGTTTGCAAGAACTTCATCAGTTCTTACATCAGTCATATGTGAGCTTGACTCTTGTTGATATGAATCTAGAGCAGTTTGAGGTGCATGGATGCACCTTGTTCGAGGCAGTTGGTGTAGGCTGATCGGTATGGGTTGAGATCCGGACTCTTCCCGTACATTATTGTATAGTCCTACATCATTCTTTGTATATTTTTCCACTTATGGTCACATTGACCCTTAAGTGGGAGATTGTTGGGGATGTAAGGGTCATGTGACCTTACTCCCATATTCATATATACATCAGATATAGAGAATTGCCTCAAGAGAGATCATTATGTGGGTTTCGAGGATCCCACGCATATGTGCCCATCTCTCCTCTCCTCTCTCATCCTCCATCTCCTCCTTGCTCCTCTTGTTCTACACACCAAAGCCCTTCATACACACACATACACACACGCATATACACACATGCACACACTATAAATACATATGCATACTCACATATACACACGTATACTTACACACATAGATATACATATACCCACATATACATACACACACATAGAAACACATAGATACACATACACCCACATAGAGAGACACACATACACATGCATACACGCAAATGTACACACATATACACATATAAAAACACACATACACACACACGCGCTATACATACATATGCATACACACACATATACATGTATATACATAAATACATGTATACACACACATACACATGTGTACATGCATCTACATACACACATATACACATACTATACATACATGTGCATACACGCACATACACACAAGTATACATACCTACATATAGATACATACACCACATATACATACACACACATACACATACACATTCACATAGAGACACACACATACACACACATATACATACACACACATACACATACACACACATACATACATGCAGATGCATACACAATGCACATGCATATGCATACGTACATGCATACACACACATACACACCCACATACACACCCACATACACACCCACGTACAGAGATAGATACATTCACATACACACATACATACACATACACACAAATATACATACATACATATACATACACACACATATACATACACACATATGCATACACACATATACACACATATGCATACACACACATACACATATAGATACTTGCACATACACATGTATACATACACACGCATATAGATACACCCACATTACACACATAGAGATGCACACATACACATACACACACACATAAAGACACACACATACAAACAAACATACACACATATACATATATAAAAACACACATACACTCACTAAACATACATATGCATACACACACATACACATGTACACATACATGTATACACACACATACATATGTATACACATGTATACATACACACACACACTATACATACATATGCATACACACACATACATAGACATACACATACACATACACATACACATACACATACACATACACATACACATACACATACACATACACATACACATACACATACACATACACATACACATATAGATACTTGCACATACACACATATACACACACATATATAGATACACCCACATTACACACATAGAGATACACACATACACACACACACATACAATGCATACACACAAACGTACACACATATACATATATAAAGACACACATACACTCACTACACATACATATGCATACACACACGTACACATGTATACATACATGTATACACACACATACATATGTATACACATGTATACACACACACACACACACTATACATACATATGCATACACACACATACACATACACATACACATACACGTATACATATAGATACTTGCACATACACACATATACATACACACACATATAGATACATCCACATTACACACACAAAGATACACACATACACATACACACACACATAGAGACACACACATACACATGCATACACACAAACGTACACACATATACATATATAAAAACACACATATAGTCACTATGCATACATATGCATACACACACATACACATGTATATGTATATATACACACACATACATATGTATACACATGTATACACACACACACTATACATACATATGCATACACACACAAACACATACACATACACATACACATATATGTACACATATAGACACTTGCACATACACATGTATACATACACACACAGATATACATACGCCCACATTACACGCACATAAAGACACACATATCACAACACACACACAACACACATAGAGATGCACACATACATACACATACACATACACATGCATACACACAAACGTACACACATATACACATAAAAACACACATACACACACTACACATACATATGCATACACACACATACACATGTATATATACATGTATAGACACACATACACATGTATACATACACACACATACAGACACTATACATACATATGCATACACAC